>OU015760.1:92026592-92086973 GCA_907169655.1 Acomys percivali
GTGTGTGTGTGTGTGTGTGTGTGTGTGTGTGTGTGTGTGTGTGTAGTATGATGACAAGGTAAGAGAGAAAATAGAGTCTGATGAATTGGGTAATACATGGTGGGATGGGTAAAATAAGTGAGAGTCTCAAGCAGCTTATATAGTGCCTACTTAATGAATGATACAAAAGAAAATGCAAGAAACTCGGGATCTGGCTTAAAGCCATAAAAGCAAAGGAAGTTATAGTTAATATCAACTCATAATGCACTTCTAATCTTTTCTTAGCACTTCAAAATAGCACCTTAAGACTACCCATTTTGATCAGTCCATGAATTTGAGAGTCTGATTGTAATGTAAAGTGCCCAAGATTTATAAATAATAAAGCATGGTCCTGATGACTATTTAAAACAGCAGCAGTTATTTCTTTGTTTGCTTGATTTTATTATGAAAAACCCTATGGATTAGCATAACAAGTTTTGAGCAAAATACTATTGGCTCTGATTAAATTTTGTCCTTCTCTTCTTTCTCCTCTTTCTCATAGATATCCTGTTCGGATGTAGTTGATGGACAGCTCATTTTCTACAGTTGGGTAAGTGGGGGGTGGAGGTGTGGGTGGGGGCGGGAAGGGACAGGGAGAGCAGATCTGCCTCAGACATGGAATCTGGTGCCCAAGATTTGATTGCTTCCCCTTGCAAGCACACAGGGGATGCAGGCATTCCTGATGACACCTGATAGGCTTTGGTCAGAAAGTGCGGCAGGATCCTGCCCCCACCCCAATCAGAGGTCTAGGAGAGGGGAATAGTGCCTAAGAGGGAGGCAGGCAAGAATGGAAATATAAGAGCTAGGGCACAACAATCGGGATGTAATATGGATAAATTGTAATAAATTTAAAAAAGAAAACATGGCTATGTTCATGTTTCTCTGGAGTTTTCTTGGTTCCTAATTAACTGAGAAGTACCTATCCAACTGTAGGTGGTAATACTCTTTGGCAGATAGGCATGAGAAGTATAAGAAAATGAGTTGAGAATGCCAATAAAAGAGAATGCTTCCATGATTTCTTGAGTGCCTTAACTTTCATCTCGATGAAAAGTTGCTAGCAGTGTTTTGCCAGATTTTCCTAATGCTTGGCTGTGAGTCTCAGCATCTGATTAGATCAACTTCTTGGTGGGGTCTCTCAGAAGACAGTTATTCTAGGCTCCTATCTGTAAACATAGCAGAATATTGTTATTTGTGTCAGGGGTTGGCTCTTTCCCATTGGGTGGATCCCAGGCTGGTCCAGGCATTGGTTGGACATTCCCTCAGTCTTTACTCTATCTTTATATCTGCCCATATTATAGGCAGGGTAAATTTTGGGTCAAAGGTTTTGTAGGTAGATTGGTGTTCCTCTCCCACCACTGTAAGTCTTGCCTGGCTAGAAGGTGGGCTCCTCAGTCTCCATGTCTCCCACTGCTAGGAGACTCAGCTAGAGGCACCCCCATATCCTCCCTGTAGCCTACCCTGTTGCAGGTCTCCAGTTTGTCTCAAAGATGTCCTTACTCTCTGTTTCCCTTTTTTTTCCAAGCCCTCTCACCTCGCCTCCCACATCTGTTCCCCTGGCTCAGTTCCTTTCCCACAGCCTCTCCTAACCAGATCTCTTTCTATATCTATTTCCACTGTCTCTTCTACTTCCCCATCTGTGTGAGATTCAATTAGGGCCTACTGTGGGCCCTCCTTGTTACTTAGCTTCTTTGGGTCTGTGAATTATAGCATAATTTTCCTGTAATATATGTCTAATGTCAGAGAGCTGGTGGTCATGGAAGGATGAAAGAACCCAGAGGGCAAAGTGATGCCACAAAGGGACCAACAGAGTCAACTAACCTAGACGCATGGGGGCTTGCAAAGATGGAAGCACCAACTGAGGAGCATGTATGGACTGGACTTGGACCTCCTACACTTAGGTAGCCAGTGAGAAGTTTGATCTTCATGTGGGTCCCTTAATGAGTTAGGTAGGTGTTGTTTATGGCATGGATTATGTTTTCTGCGTTTGATCATATCCCTCTAATGGCGCTGCCTTGCCTGGCCTCAGTGAACGAGGATGAGCTCAGCCATGATGCAAGTTGATGTGCTGGGATGGGTTGGGGGCTACCCCTTTCTAAGGAGAAAGGGAGGAGGGATAAGGAGAAGAGGTTTGGGGGATATAATCGGCAGGTAAAGTGAATATATAAATTTTTAAAATTTAAAAATTGAGAGCAGAGAGTGGGTATTTGCTATGATAAGTCTGACCTTGCTATTTTTGCAGGGTTGTGGAGCATTATGGAAGGAACTGTGATATATTTACACAATTTACACATTTACACAATGGAATACTTAGCTATTAAAAGCAAGGAAATAATGAAATTTGCAGGCAAATGGATGGAACTAGAAAAGATCATCCTGAGTGAGTTAACCCTGATTCAGAATGACATACATGGTATATACTTATTTATAAGTGGATATTAGCTATATAATATAGGATATCCATGCTGTATTCCACTGACCTAAAGAAGCTAAATAGCAAGGAGGACCCTAGGGAGGATGCTTAATTCTCGTTCAGAAGGGCAAATCGAATAGACACCAGAAGTACTTGAAGAAAGGGAACAGGATGGGAGCCTATCATAAACGTCCTCCAAAAGACTCCACCCAGCAGGTAATCAATGCAGATGCTGAGACTCCCAGCCAAACTTTGTAGTGGAGTGCACAGAGTCTTATGGTTGTTGGAAGAGGGAGGGAGGGTGGGAATAGGGAAGATACAAGTGAGGGAATGACAATCTGGATGGATTCTGAATAAATTATAATAAAAAATAAAGAAATAAGAAAGACCCAGAGGGGACAGGAACTTCACAAGAAGAACAACAGAGCCAACAAATCTAGGCAGGGGCCTTCAGACACTGATGCACCAACCAAGAACCATGCATGGAGAGGACCTAGACCTCCTGCTCAGATGGTCAATAGGCAGGTTGGTCTACATGTGGGCCCCCTAATATGGGGAGGAGGGTCTGTCTCTGACATGGACTGTGTTGCCTGTTCATTGATCACTTCCTCCTGGCCTACAGGCTTGACCTCAGAGGTAGAGGATGCAGGCAGTCTTGATTGGTAGTCTTGAGACTTGATAAGCTGGGGTCATGTGGTAGGGGATGAGGAGTCCTTTTTTCTGAGAACTAGGGGAGGGGGAGGAAGGGTAAAAAAGACAGACTAGGGGTGAGACAGGGAGGAGACAAGGGAGTGAGATACAATCGGGATGTACATTGAATGAATTTTTAAAAATAAATTAATAAGTAAAACATAACCCCCAAAATAATGTAGTTGAAGATGAGATTGGAGAATCAGCTGTGATTGTCAAAGGACCAGCAACATTGAAGTGATGCCTATATTTAACTGGAAAAAAATCAATACTGGTTAGGTAGGGCTGGGATCATTTTGGTGAAATCTTCTGGGATGTGTTGCATGAGGTCAGCATGCAGAGATCTGGTCTTGTGTGGGACCAAGGCTGCAAACCTAGCTGAAGCTGAACTTGGTAAGTTGTAAGTCTCCTACATGATCCTAATTTTGAAAGTTTAAAGGGGCCATGCAAAAGCAGTAGAGATTTAGCAGTGTGAGAGTTTTGAGAGACTACTGATAAAGTTTAGCCACAGTTGTGATGGAAACCCCAGGATTGAAGGTGCTAAGGAGAGATGCCAAGGCTTGGCACCAGGAAACAGAGCTTCAGCCTCTGCAAAAAGGCCAGGATGACATTACCAAAGATGCACCATTAGTTGTATTGGAGACTGTAGCATAGGATAGTTCACAAGAAGAGCAGCAGGCATGGAAAAGAGGGGTCTTCAACCTGCCAGCCCAGCTCCATGTGATGCTGCTGAGAGATTCAAAGAACTGAGACAGCTAAAACCCTTTGGACCCTAGAGGATCATGTTGAACATCAAGCTTTTTATACTTTTGAAATTTGATCTTACTTTGATCTGGAATAAGAAAGTATATAACTAAAAAAATAAAAAGAGACCACATGTTTGACATTTTGGAATTTCATAGATAGTTTAGATGCTTCAATCATTGTAATTTGTTAGACTGTGGGGCTTTTTAAAGGTGTAATCTTTCACATTTTGTGTTAATACAATGTGCTTAGAGACCAGGAAAAGGTATGGCTTAAAATGATGTGTTTATATGACAAAGTTTAAAAGAGATGGAATGGCAAAATTATGTCATCCACTTCACTCACTTAGGAATACAAAATCCCAATTGAGCACTGAGAGAAAACAGCTAGAATCTTAACAATTGCTCTTCTATAAAGAAAAGCCCATAATTTTACTTTGAAATAAAAAATAATTATACCATGTGTCCAACTGTCACATGACTGCACAATAAAATTAGTCCATGTCAGTATCTTTGTATATAACAACTTGGAATAACATTTTCAAATTATTATTTTTGCAAATCAATGTTCTGATTGATATCACAATGGTCATTACTCAAATCAGTGCACAACAGCAGCTTTTTTTTTCGGCTTGGTACTTTGTTGGTCAAATCTTCAGAACAATGAAGAGAAAAGAAAGAGCATGGAATCTTTTTATCTTCTTTTTCAGTTTGAGAATATGCTTTGTTCAG
The DNA here is from genome assembly GCA_907169655.1 of Acomys percivali. NCBI lineage: Eukaryota > Metazoa > Chordata > Mammalia > Rodentia > Muridae > Acomys > Acomys percivali. The sequence continues at coordinate 92,031,186 of OU015760.1, forward strand.
TTTATGGTGTTTGCTCACTCAATAGAATACTTGTCATTAAATCAATGTTGTTCTGTGTGGTACCTGTGGCATACATATGTGTTGTTATACCAGCAAATAGATATGAAATGCCAATTATGTATTAAGTGGTAGAAAGCAGAAGAAACTATATTTGAGAAATGGATAATCTTGTAGATGAGTCAAGACTTTGACTGAAAGTGAGATGACTATGGTAGGTGAATGCAAAAGAAGAGATGAAATACAAAGCATGAAAGATCATTGAGCATCATGAGCAAAATATGGCACTTGTGCTAGACCTTCAAAGTGTGTAAGAGATTGCCCCATAGTTACTGTAAGCAAAGCCTGTTCTACTACCCCCTAATGCGCACCAACTGTCAAGGGAATGACAGCCACCCTTCTCTTTTAGGAACAATGGAACAATACAGGGAATGGAGAGATTTTTTTTTTTTTTGCTAATTTTATTATTCCTTTTGCAATAGTGGATATATCTGGCAAGGATCCTTAAACTCTGTAGCCCATCCCTCTGTGTCAGAGTGAGGATTTGACAGCTTGCCTATCCAATAAACAAACAGAAAGAAAGCACCAACTATAACAACAGTTTAAGCATTAGAGTTGTATAAGAAAATTTCTTCAATAAGAAAAGCTACATGAACATGTGTGGAAAGACGAGTGCTATTTTCTGCTTGAGTCTGTGACTGGTAGAGAATCACTCAACCTTATGATTGTATTATTTATACAGAGCTCACTAGGGCACCATCTGGTGCTAAGCTAACCGCAAAAACAGGAAAATCAAACCCTAAGCCAATTGTCTTCATTGGAGTTTTTGCTAATGACCTGTTCCTAGCCAATATTCCAACTGATCACACTCTAGTTTTAAACAGAAAAAGACATTTAATGTTTCAAAGGGAAACCTAAGTAGAATTCAGTTAGACAGATCCTTGAAAAGACTGTATCTATCTAGATATTCATAGTTGAAAAGGCATAGTCCCTATTTCAGATCTTATTATATCTTATTAAGTTGTTAGATCAAGTTCATGGTGTCCTATCTCAGTACACAGTTGCCAAAAAAGAAGGCGAGAGGTGACCTTGCAAGATTATTTCTTGGAAATAAAAAGTGAAGTTGAAAATATGAAATAAAGTCTCTTGAAATACCCAAAGCTAAAATAAATCAAGTCCAAAATTATTTTAAAATTCTAATTCTGAACCTCAATTTTCACATTGAGGTAGCAAATATAACATTACAAAATAAGAATTTATATATATTTGTAACTTTTAAGAATCTAGTCATAAATATTTTCTTTTTATTTTTACTAGCTTTTCCTAGATCTAGGAATTCTCCTTTTAACATTAATATTATAAAATAATCTCCTAAATAAAGGTGGCTTTAATAATATACATTTTTAAATAAATGTCATGTTTCTGGTTGCATTTTTTTGCACTTGGAGTTAATCCTGCAATGTTAATTGATATAACTAGAGCTGATCAGTGGTTGGAGTTCTACTTGACCCATGCTTTGATTTTTTTTTTCATTTTAAAGGCTCTGATTCATTAAAATCTTATGAACACATAGTAGCTATATTGAAAATGTACCCCATAGGCTCAGAATATTTAAACACATAGTGCCCAGTTGGTGGTGCTCTTTGGAGATGTTTAGGAGGTATACCTTGTTGGAGGAAGTACAGGCGGGGGGCAAGTTTTGGGGTTTCAAAAGCTATGTACCATTCCCAGTACTCTCTCTATGTTTATCTCTTTGTTTCTTGCTTACTGTTGAGGATGTGATCGCTTATCTTCCAGTACCTATTGCCAGACAGCTCCCCACTGATATGCTTTTCTACCATGACAACCCTCTGGAATTACAATACAAAATAAATACACTCTTCTTTAAGTTACCTTTGGTCATTGCATCTTAAAACAGTATCAGAAAAATAACTAATACAAGATGTTTTGACAATGTATCCCAAAGCTAACCCAAATAGGAAGGGTTGATGATAGTAAGGGGGTTATCAACTAAATGTAATGTAGAAAGAAAGAAGAATACAAAATAGTTCATAATGCATCTTTCCAAATATCAAATATTTGCTTTCTAGAATGAGATCTGTCAATTATGCTTTAATTATGTAAAATTAAGTCATTTCCAAGAAAAGTTAATTTGAGGTGTATTTGGAAAAACGTAGATTACTTAGTAATTAAAATGTATAAAAATGAATTCATTTAAATACAAAAGCTATAATATAAACTCAAGAAAAGCTTTAGAATCATATGGGTGTGAATAGTGATTCTGTTGCTTTCCTGTTTTATCCTTTAAGGAAGCTGCTTGGTTTATTTTAGGGTCATTGATATTTTCTCGTCTTTATAAATGTTTATTTTTTCTGCCAATATTTTTATGTAAACAATATAGGATAACATTCACCAAAAAATAAAAAAAAGAAAAAAAAAGAAAAGAAAAGAAAATTTGCCACAATTCTTGTCACTATGTAGGATTTCTCTCTCACAAGTCCTGCCAAACTTTCCCATAAGACTATTTTGGCAAAAGGACATGAAGTCACAAAGGAGATGATTTGAAGGGTGTTGGGATACTTGGTAAGGAGGCAATGGGTTATGGATAAGATTGAAAGCTATTATACATGGGATATTGAGGCATCACAGGTTAAGAACACATTCTGCTCTTACAGAGAACCGAGATTCAATTCCCAGCACAAACATAATAGCTTAGAACTCTCTGGAATTGTAATTCCAAAGGATCATACGCTGTTCTGGCCTCTATGGGCATTGCAAGCACATACATTACAGACAAATACACAGGTTCAACACCTATACACATAAAATAACAATTAATAAATCTTAAATTTTTAAAATAATAAACTATATTGTAAACATGAATGTAATTTAGAAATAACACATATGAAATTATTTAAAATTTAAAGTAAATTATATTTATTTGAGATAACAAATATGCCAATTACTCTTACATGATCAGTTCATACTATGGATAGTAATGCTTATGGTCAAAGTTAAAACCATAGTCCAAATAAGCTATTGTTAAATCAAAGCTCCATCATATGTTCTAGATTTCATTCTATAATATATGCTATTGAATTGACCAATAGGCTTACTTTTAATTAAAAAGTATCCTTATCTCAAAGATCGAGTTCGCTCCACCCAAAGGTTTCATCTAGCTCACTAAAGAAATCAGCCAATTTATTCACATTAATAACAGATTCTTATAGATTTTTAAGGTATTACCTTAACCTGATTCAACTTCCAAAATTTTTACATTATTTATCTTTTATAGATGAATTATATAAAATTCTATTGTCTTTTTCCCAAGATGTTCATAATTTTTTATTTTCCTATGTTTTATATAAAAACTGATGCTCTCTGGGATCTTTTGTTACAGTTTGATAGCCTTTAACATGCTATGAAGGGTTGGTTTCATAATGGAATTAGATTCCATATATAAAAATGTTTAAAAACTGAGGATTATAGTCCAGAATACTTAATTTTGTTCATAAGAATATCATTTGATAAATATAGGATACTGGCAAATGTAGAGCTCGATAGTTCTGTACACAATTTTACCACACACAGAGAATCCCAAAGACCAAGAATTACCTTTTGAAAGATTCAAAGACATACGACATAGTTTCTCTATTTCTTCCTCTCCACCTCTCTTTACCATTCTCCTGTTTCTATATCTCCTCTCATTCCCTCTGTTCTTTCTCTCAAACTATGATCACTAGCTCAGCTTTTTAGACATTATAAACTTCTATCATCTCAACATTTCCTCAAGATACATATGTTGAAATCAGTGATGTTGCACGTTTCTCACATGGTTCCTCTGAGATGGATGTCTTTTGGGGGACATTTCTCAACATTTACAGCTATGTCTCTTTTGAGCTTAAAGATGAAGACACTGCAAATAATTGTAATAGTCTACATCAGGAAATTAATGTTGCTTTTTTATTCTAGGTGTCATAGTGTTCTGACCCAATTCCAGAATACTAGATTTGATTCTTTATTGAGAACAATAAAGAATTTGTAATGAAATCTAAAAGAGAGAATTTTTGAATTGATGATGAGGAGCAACAAGGACATGAAAATGATGGTTCTACACCAGTGCACATCCAGTCATTCCTCTAGGAGTATGAAGACAAGCCATTCATTATATGAAGAAGTAAAACTGAAGAAACAATGGTCCTCTAAGGGAAATTTCAGAAGCCAGAATAGTAAATGCAATTTACCATAATTTTTAATGGCACAGTCCATGAGTTTCTGAGGAATTGGTTTTCCCCATGCTCATACAAGTATTTAGAATATACTTTAAAAATCATTGAGTCCTCACTTGAGTCCACATGTTAACTAAGAACAGGGTGAAAGTCTGAGTTTCTGTCTTTATTTTGTGTTTGACTGCTACTTTAATTTGGTTAAAGGCACAGAGATAAGACATTGTTACTTCTATTTCCTCTTGATTCACCTTGGATTTTAGCAACAACAAAATGTTACAGGATATAGCATGCCCACTTCAGATGAGGACAATTTCCATGGTATTGAGGCTACAACTAGGTCCTGAAGAACCATCTTATTTCTTCAGCCAATAAGGAATTCTTCAATCCACCTTGCAGGATTAGGGAAAAGACCTGATTTATGTATATATATTGTCTCCTTTATAAAATATATGGATCTCCTCCCCCTGTATCACAGTCATAGGGGAGGGGAGTAAGGGGAAAATGGGAGGGAGGGAGGAATGGGAGGACACAAGGGATGGGATAACAATTTAGATGTAATATGAATAAATTAACAAAATATATTAAAAAACAAAAGCAAAATAAAATAAAATGTATGGATTAGGTCTCTGATACCTTTTATAAAAACTATTTTAAAAAAACAAAGTATATTTAATGTGACACAGAAAAACTGTGGATAGGATGTCCTCATTTATAAGTATATCATGAAATGACCAATAGAAATATTATATAAGGAAGGGTCACAGAAATGCCAATTAGTTAAAACTGGCATAATTCTGCAGCTACTCTAGAGAGAAGAGAGGTGGAGAAACTAACTTGGGCAGTGGTACAATCCTACACTTTACAAATAGGTTCAGCACTTGCTAATTTTATATTTCTAAATGTTCCTGTTGTGGTTTGGGTCATGGCATTACATTTAGTTAATCTGAGGTTAAAGATTTGCATGGCTGGGCATACTAATGCAGAGTAATCGAGTATTGATTTAGTCTTTTAGCAAAAATGAAACAGTACTCAGCTTTTATTCAGAGCCCTATGTCTTCTTAAATGCTAGAACAATCAAAATATAGTTCATTTAAACAGTTGTAATACATATTAATAATGTTCCTAAATTTTAATCTTAATGAAAATTGGTTTGTTATTAACTATGACAGGAAGTTGGAATCAGAATGTGGAAGCTCAAACTGAAAAATAAATGATTATGTCCTGCATAAAATTTTATCAAACACCAAGTTTGAGAATAAACCTGATCCTTGTATATACTTATGTTGTCACATTTAAATGCGATAAAACACCCGAGCTCTTATACTGTAGCAGAGTAGGCAGTTTCTTTTTGTCTTCATTGAATCTGGTACAGAGTTCAAAATCTGGCTCCTAGATGAAAAACACACAGCCACTCATCATACTATCCCTAACACCATTCTATATATTCTGAAGGGAAACAAAACAGGATGAATTAGGAATATATGAGGTGGCTTAGAAGATAAAGACACTTGATGAACCAAGTTTGAGCCCAAGACGCACATTGTAGAAGGACAAAACCAACTCTACTCAGAGTCATATAACCAGTTATTGCCTACATACTAATGTTTCCTTTTCTCAATGTCCAGTTCAGTGTATCTGTACTGATCTATCAACCTAGAATGTCATGAAACATCCAAATCCTAATTAATTGATAGCTCTTACTTCTCTGAATCGTCCCTCTCTCTTCTCTTTCTCTTTCTCTGTCTCTCTGTCTCTGTCTCTGTCTCTGTCTGTCTCTCTCTCTCTCTCTCTCTCTCACACACACACACACACACACACACACACACATTAATATGTCAATCAACCATATTTCCCAAGCTAACCTTTAAGAGACATGATCCATGCCTGACTCTTTGTCAATAAGTTAACAAGTAAGTACAAGTCACCTTAAAACTATATTCGCCAGAGGTTGTGCCAGAGTCTAGTCACATGCTCTGTCTCAATTTTCCCACTTGCTATACCTCATTTAAACATGTGTCTTAATTGTGTGATCTTATATATCTGTCCTGAGTCTTTAGGCAATTAAACTTTCACCTAGATTTTTCATATATAAAACACTCTCAGATGGCTTGTAGAAAGCTTTTAACAAGGCAGGCACATATAACACTTTACATAGTCTCTTACATAAATCAATAAATAATAATTATAATTTATTATAATAATCTCCAATTTGGTTTCAATTCACACTCTAAACTTTATTTCTTGTTTTTCATTCTTTCACTATTCATATTCAAAGACCATCAAGGTCTGTGATCTGACTAGAATGCAGAAAAGCTTATAGTACATATCTTTGATCCTAAACAATGAAGGTAAAGTTAATTTGTAGAAGGACACACCCATGTTTGAAACTGATGTCTAATTGAGAGGCAGACAAAGTGATGAATCAGAGAAACATTTGATGTAATAGGATATGCCTCCTTCTCATGAAAACAGAGAGTAAAGAGAGGGAAATTAATAAAGAGCAGTGCAGAGGGAGAGGAAGAAGGGGCAGTTTGACTAGGAGAGTTTTACAGATTGAACAAGCTAGACATAGGTGATGACAGAATGAGCTAGAGAGTGAGAAGCAGCCAGAATATTAGAACAAATTACTAGAGTTAGTTTGAGAACAAGCAGAGTAATTCAGTCAGAAGCTGAGAGAAGCCAGATTGAATCCATCAGATGGGAAAGGAGTTGGAGTTAGAACAGCTGAGATGAACCAGACAGCCAGAGGTCAGAAAGAGCTTGAAATTCCTTGTTTTTAATAGCTGAGTAGTATTCCATAGTGTAAATATACCACAGTTTCTTTATCCATTCTTCTACTGAGGGACACGTAGGCTGTTTCCATGTTCTGGCTATTATGAATAAGGCAGCTATGAACATGGTTGAGCATATGTCCCTGTTGTGTGGTAGTGCATATTCTGGGTATATTCCAAGGAGAGGAATAGCTGGGTCTTAAGGAAGCCCTATTCCCATTTTTCTGAGAAAGCGCCAGATAGGTTTCCAGAGTCGTTGTACTAGTTTGCATTCCCACCAGCAATGAAGGAGTGTTCCTCTCTCTCCACATCCTCACCAGCATGTGGTGTCAGTTGAGTTATTGATCTTAGCCATTCTGATGGATGTAAGATGGAATCTCAGTATCGTTTTGATTTGCATTTCTCTGATGACTAAGGAGGTCAAGCATTTCTTTAAGTGTTTCTCAGCCATTTGATATTCCTCTGTTGAGAATTCTCTGTTTAGTTCTGAGCCCCATTTCACAATTGGGTTGTTTGGTTTTGTGGTGTTTAATTTCTTGAGTTCTTTATATATTTTGGATATTAGACCTTTGTCAGATGTAGGGTTGGTGAAGATCTTTTCCCAGTCTGTAGGCTGTCACTTTGTTCTGTTGACAGTATCTCCAGCCTTACAGAAGCCTATCAGCCTCAAGAGGTCTCATTTATTAATTGTTGACATTAAGGCCTGGGCTGTTGGTGTTCTGTTCAGGAAGTTGTCTCCTGGACCTATGTGTTCCAGACTCTTCCTCACTTTTTCCTCTAATTGGGTTAATGTCTCTGGTTTTAGGTTGAGGTCTTTAATCCACTTGGACTTGATTTTTGTGCATGGTGACAAATAGGGGTCTAATTGCATTTTTCTACATGTAGACATCCAGTTAGACCAACACCATTTGTTGAAGATGCTGTCGTTTTTCCATTGAATGGATTAGTCTTCTTTGTCAAAAATCAAGTGACCAAATGTGTGCAGATTCATCTCTGGGTCTTCAGTTCGATTCCATTCATCCACTACCCTATGCTGTGCCAGTACCATGCTGTTTTAATTACTGTTGCTCTATAGTACAGCTTGAGATCAGGTATGGTGATTCCTCCAGAGGATTGGATTGAACTAGAAATTATCATAATGAGTGAGTTCACCCAGAAGCAAAAAGAGTCAAATGGTATATACTCACTTATATCGAGACACTAGGCCAAGGGGTACGCCCCCATGAAAAACTTTACCTACCAGGAAAGTGGGTCAGAGGGGAGGACATCCTATTGAGACTTTAGGGGTGAGAAGCCTAGGAGAATGAAGAAATAGAAGGATCCAGAGGGTCCTGGAAAACTACAGGCGTGTCTGGGCCCTGGGGTCCTCCTCAAACTATGGCACCAGCCAAGGAAAATATAGGCAGTAAACTTCGAACCCCTACCCAGTCTAGCCAATGGACAGGACATTCTCCACTGTTAAGTGGAGAAGGAGATCTGACTTTCACACAAACTCTGGTGCCCCATATTTGACCATGTCCCTTGGATGGGGAGGCCTGGTGACACTCAGAGGAAAGATAATAGGTCACCAAGAAGAGACTCGATACCCTAGGAGCATATACAGGGGGAGGAGGTCTCCCTCAGTCACAGACATAGGGGAAGGGAGTAGAGGGGGAAACAGGAGGGAGTAAAGAAAGGGAGGATACAAGGGATGGGCTAACAATTGAGATGTAATATGAATAAATTAATAAAAAAATTTTAAAAAGTAAGAGCTTGAAAGGGCGAGCTTATTCAGCAGTAAGTCTCTGATACTAAAAACACTGTAGGCCTAGATTAGATTGAATGGAGTATAGAAATTCCCAGGACTAGGCCTAGGATAACAGATGGAGGACAATTACTTCAGGTGAATAAAGGTTACTTTTACACTGTGATGAAATCTTATTGTATTTTTTTGTGCATCCCTGAATAAAACAAACCTTCTCCACTCTATCCTTTTGCATCTTCTGTTTCTCCCATTTTAAACGTCTTCCATCTTTTACTATTATTCAATATTCACAGCCTCTGTAAAATACCAAATATATCAAGATCATACTAAACTGTCACCTTCACAGTAAATAATAACCTATATCTATTTATCACATTGCCATCTATGACAAATATACACCATATTAAATAGACAACACACACACACACACACACACACACACACACACACACACACACACACATACACATGTGTGCCTGAAAAGGAAGAATCACATCACATTACAACTTGTTTGAAGTGTTTGTTTTCACAGCACCTCCTCTTTTTCTTGAGTTTTTAACAGGAGATCGTTATGGTTCTCACTACTACAAGAATTTCTTGCATAGAGTCAGTGCCCAGTAACTAACTGATTGATTAAATAGACATTTATCTGCTAATATAATGTATACATGGAAGTATTCTTTAATGGGAGGGATATTAGGGAGAAAAATAGAAATATTTCCAGCAATCTGGCACTCCCTTATCTGAAATACTATTGACACTCTACCATTAACCTCCTGCCCCTCTGCCAGAGTCAAAATCAAATTTCTCTCTCTCCTTAAAAAATCAATTCTCAGACCTACTAAAGAAACACTAATATTGAGTAACTGGGTTCAAGTAAAATGTTTATATTGGATGGTTGGGAAGAAATAGGCTGATTTTGATAGACCACTAGTATCAGCCTATTTTTAAAATGATTCTTAGTAGGTAATATGGAGAGAGAGAGAGAATTATTTAAATGTCTTCCTTTACTAATGTGTTTTCCCAGGACTTCATTTCATTTCTATTCCATCTTATATTTCAAACCACTATTTCTATGTCATAATGATGACTTTCTCCCAGTTTCTAATTTGAAAGAGTTCATTAAAGTGTGAAGTGTAAAGGCTGTCAAGAGAAAGGGACAAAGAAATATCAGTAAGTTTCTAACCAATACTCTCATGTACACTGTCTTATGTGTTTTTTAGAGTCAATGTTTCTTTGTGAATATACACATAATCTTCTCACCTACAGCACAAGCCTCATAGAAATCCTGTATGGAAATTGTAACTTATTTTTTCCTCTCTAAAGTAAAGCTAAAACTAAGTTTATCTTGAGTAGCCAACAACCTAATGCTAGTTTCTAAGCACCAACTTGTTTCTCTAGAGACAAAGCTAAGAAAGAAGACAGGGTAAGAAAGCTAAGACAAAGCTAAGAAAGGATAGCTGTTTACACAATTCTTTGTTTTTTTTTTCTTATTACCTTATGGTGAGGACTCCTTAGGGAACATCCAAAGAACTGTGTGTCTGCCTTAAGTTTGAGTAGGTAGATGTAAGACAGCTGTGAAGAATGACTGTTGTTTCTAAACATTAGTTTTTCAAGCACATAATTTCAACTGATTTAATCATTTAATCATGTCTTACATGTGGTATGTACTCAATGAATGTTTTCTTAGTAGTTGAAAACTTTACTATATAGTCATCTGGCAATAAATTCAACAGATTTGCATTGTTTGCTAGATTAATTTGATAATAACATCATTTAAAATATTGTTGTTACTATGACAAGAATTTAAGAGGTCTACAATTGACATACCTGTGAATGTTATGGAAAGAACAGTAGTGAAGGCAAAGAGATACCAGAATAATTTCAAGAGGTCTAGAAAGTGAGGAAAATATCTGAGCTGTAATGATAACAGTGATAACTGCAAACATGTATTGACTGATTCACTCTGTGCTTAGTTCTGAGGTCCTTAATGTTCAGTGAATTACTTTCTCCTCACAATAACACTGCAAGTTAAGTGCCATCATTGCCTGAAATTGAAAGAAAAGAAAACTGAGGTATGGAGAGGAAAGTAACATGCAAAAAGACACAGCCAGTAAAGGAATGTGTCACTTTTTAAATATAAGGAGTGTAGCTCTGGAGTCACTACTATTACTGACTGAGCTATATTACAAAATTGGTATGTATCCTTTACAATCAGCTTTAAAAGAAAGAAAGGAAATTATAATGACTCTATGAGAGCTTGGAGTATAGAAAGAGTGCTTTTCCAGCATACACAAGACCCAAGGCTCAAGTCCTTTCCATTTGACAGTTTCACAAAGTTTTAGCAAAGTTTGTGGCAGTGATACCTAAGTATAAAAATAATCATTTGTGGCTGGCAAGATAGTTTAGTGGGTAAATTTACTCATTATCATCTTGATGATCAGAGTTCAATCCCTGGGACCTACAGAGAAAAAAAGAGGAGCCATTCATGCAAGCTGTCCCTTGCCTTTCACATTTATTCTGTCATGTGTCCACATCCCACATAAATAAGTAAATAAATGTCATTAAAATTTATTTTTATTATTTATACCACCTGTTGTTTAAAGTGAATTTCAGACATAACCTAAGAAAATGCCAATTAGGTGCTTCAATAATAAACTTTCTTGAGCTCCTTTATTCAGTGTATTGTTTACACAGTGGTATATGATTATGTTTGGGTATTTTATGAGACAATAAGTAATCTTTTGTATATCAGATCCTAGTAACATATTTAACTAATGAAATTTGTAGATAAATTCTTTCTATCCCTTTCTAATCCTTTCTTAAAAATTTGTTCTAATACTTAGGTATAAATTTAACAAACAAAAACAATGTATACACTGTAAAACACAAATCATTGTTGAACAAAATAAAAGATCTAACACATGGAAAAGTATACCATGGTGGTAGATTATAATGTTCAAGACAGTAATATACCAATTCTATTCAAAATGATTCATGATTTCTAAGTAACCAAGTTGAAATCTCATAAATTGATTTTTGATTTTTTTTTTTAGATTTTTGAGACAGGTTTTCTCTATATTATCTTGGCTGTCCTTGACTCTCTTTGTAGACCAGGCTGGCCTTGAACTCAAAGCAATCCGCCTGCCTCTGCATCCCAGAAATTGGTTTTTTAAAAATCATATGAAAAGGCAAATAATTTCAAATAGTTTAAATGATTCTAAAAATGAAAACTTTAGGGACCTTGCTGTTGGTTAGCTTGTATTTTGTTTTTTTAAAACAAGGACTCAATGTGGTAATCTTTCTGCTACTTCCTCACCAGTGTTATGATTACCGGCATGAATCACAACAATAGACTGCAGGAACTGATTTCAGGACTTACTGTAAAATTACAACAAGCAAGACAGTATAGCCCTGACATAAGTATACAGATACATAGATCAACGAAACAAAGTGAGAATCCTGAAGTAGATGTGCACATATCTCCAAATGATATTAAAATAAAAATCAAAGGTAAAACTCAAGACAGACAGTTTATTTATGTAAATGATACCAGCACAACTGGATAACCATATGTCAAAATTAAAGTTCAGCACTTATCGTCACATAATATGAAAAAAAACCATCAAAATATACTATAGATGAAAATGTAAAACTCCTTGAGGAAAACACAGGCGAAAACTGTCATGATATTGTTAAGGTACAAAAATAGTTTGGAAACAAAACCTTTCAACCATCAATGATAAAACTGTTAAGATGAACTTCAATATCAAGTGTTTTTAAGTCTTCCAAGGCATCTATACTGACAATGTAAAAGATAAGCTACAAACTAGAAAGGCAGTTTTTCTATGTCTCTAACATGGGATGAACATTTGTATCTAGAATATATAAAGGATCCTTATTTTTTTTTATTAATTTATTCTTGTTACATCTCTACAGTTATCCCATCCCTTGTATCCTCCCATTCTCCCCTCCCTCCCATTTTCCCCTGATTCCCCTCCCCTATGACTGTTCCTCAGAGGGATTACCTCCTTCTGTATATGCTCATAGGGTATCAAGTCTCTTCTCAGTGACCTGCTGTCCTTCCTCTGAGTGCCACTAGGTCTCCCCCGCCAGGGGACATAGTCAGATGTGAGGCACCAGAGTACTTGAGAAAGTCAAATCCCTCTCTCCACTCAAGTGTGGAGACTGTCCTGTCCATGGGCTAGATCAGGGTAGGGGTTTAAATTTTACCGCCTGTATTGTCCTTGGCTAGGGCCTTAGTTTGAGCAGGACCCCATGACCCAAATCTGCCTATCATAATGTTCTACTTGTAGGTTTCTAGAACCCACTGGATCCTTCTACATTGCTATTCACCCATTGTTCTCTCATCTAGAGTCCCAATAGGATGTCCTCTCCTCGGTCACAGTTTCCTGGTAAGGGAAAGCTTTCATGGGACATGTCCATTGGGCTAGTATGTAGATATAAGTGTGTATATACCATTTGAGTCTTTCTGCTTCTGGGTTAACTCACTCATTATGATCATCTCTAGCTCAATCCATTTGTCCACAAATTTCAGGAATTCATAAAGGATCCTTATAAGCCACTAATAACAAAAGAGAACCAAGCATTAAAATTATGCAGAAGATTGAAGAATCAATATCTAACTAAAAGGAAAAATAGTCACTATACATATGAGAACATATGAGCCATGCTTTCAAAACAGCACTTTGGCTGTGTGGTAACCCATACCTTTAATACCAGGAATGAGGAGGTAGACACAGGCAGATCTCTGTGCGTTGAGGCTAGCATGATCAACTGAGAGAATTCTAGGACAGCCAAAGCTATACAGAGAAGCCCTCTCTAGAGAACCAAAAAGGAAAGAACAAAACAACACAAAACAAAACAACATTTAGGAGGTTGAAGAAGGAGGATGGTGATTTCAAAGCCAGCCTATACTGAATGTCATGATTGTGTCACAAGAAAATGATGTTGACACCTTAGTCATTAGTAAATTGAAGATTAAATTACAAAACTTCCAACATACATTTTTAAGAATTTCTAACCTTATGATTGATATTGTTAGCCAAGAATAATAGTGCATATCTTTAATCCTAGCATTTGGAAGGCAGAGGCAGGTGGAACTCCATAAGTCTGAGGCCAGCTTGGTCTACCGAGTGAGTCCCAGGAAAACCAGGACTACATAGTGAGACCCCGTCTCAAAAAACAAACAAGCGAACACAAAAGATTGATATTATTGGATATTACAATGACATAGAAACTAAGTTGAACACAATCTTATATTCTTAGTAAAATGAATTGCCAAAAAAAAAAAAAAAAAGCGTAACCTTTGGGGTGGTTGAAAGCAGATCAGTGTCTTCTTCAAGAAGGCTATGTGACAGTTGATTCCAAAGAGCATAGGAACATCTGAAGTAATGATGGAACATCCTATGTCATAAACCTTAGTAATGCTTCTATAGGCTTATGCATTTGTCAAATCATTTTAGTACATGTACTTAAAAATGACTGAATTTGTTGCATAGTAAGTATGCTAAAATAAAATTGATTTTAAATGAGTGTTTTAAATGTTCAAGTTTTCTCAAATTTGTGCGTTCAGATTTTCCAATTTAAAATTTTGGTGCTAAGTGCAAAGAACACTAGAATATGTCTTTTTAAGACTTATTATGAGGAAACATAATAATTTAGAATAAACGCAGGTGTTAAAGTATACATTTATCTGGAACCTCACAATTCTTATCATTTACTGCTTTTTATGTTATGATTATAGATTCAGTCCTTTCCACTCAGTTATTTTCCTGCTGGGCATAAGGAACATCTGACCCAGGCCAGTTTTCTAATCTAATTGTCCAATGTACTTATAAGAGGTGTTTGACTTTAAGGTAAGAAATGCAGAATGCTTTCCAAGTTTGTTAATTAATAGCATCCCTAGACAAATATCTTCTTACTGCTGTGCCTGATTACTAAATCTCTCTGCTTCAAGGCAACAGATGGCTTAAGTTCTCCCAGAATTGAAAAGGAAATCATCTAGAATTCCTTGTGATTTGAATGAATAAATTTGATCAGGTTATTCTATTTTTAAGCAACAAATATCTTGGAAAAGTGAAGATAATTAAAAGGGAAACAAATGTTTGATATATCTTAATTGTGATTAATGATCTTTATACTATCAGCCTAAGACGTAGTGCTATATTAATATTGTTGTTGTCAAGGGGAACTTATATAACCCAAGTGAAACTTAAAATAAAATTTGTGGGAAATGATTATATTATTTTCAGTCTTACTTTTTAAAATCAACATCTTGCTCAGATTATGAGATAATAAATCAGTTTTCAAATGATTTGGGAGGAAGTTGAGCAAGGGGAGATGAACAGAGGGGAGGGTGGATGTGACCAAGATACATTGTATACATGTATTTAACTTTCAATAAATAAGTAAATGAAGGTTGAATTGTATGTACAACAGACCAATTTAAGAGAAATTTGATATTGTTGGCTAGTAAAAATATTACTACTATAGTTATGATTTTCTGTATTTCATATTTATTAAGGGTATTATTTTCTAGACATTACATTTATTTTGTTATCATAAATGGCCAAGGAAATTGTATCTCATTTCATAGATTATGAATGACTTGACTCGGAAGGAATCCAGAGCAATCAATCAGGTCATACATAGATTATGATATACACAGATTATGGTAACTACATATTAAAGACTTATTATTGGCCAAACAAGACCTTGTATATCTATCTTGACTTGGATAATTACAATTTATAGTAAATAATTCAGTGACTTCTAGGGTTATATTCAGAAAAGAAAATTGGATTGAAAAGAAAAATCTTAAAATATCTTAAACGTTTAGAAATGTTTAGGGTAAAATTAACAGAAACATAATTATGCTGCAGTGTTTCTCGCCATGTAGAATAGACTCTTACAGCTGCTTTTCATAGTGATTGGGCTTTTGATGCAGCAGAAATAAGTCAATATTGACTCACAGTAAAATAATCGATTGTACTATAAGTTAAAATCAAAAGTACATTTCGTAACTTTTGATACTTAATTTAAGCCCTCTCTTATAGAGCAATTTACACAAAAAGGTCTTTAATAGCCCTTATAGTTAAGAAGAGATACTTTAGTGATGAAGCCATATCATTTTTCTATTTTGGCAGTGACTGCTTTTATATATGAGCTCTTTTTAGCAGTAGAAACTAAGCTTTAAGAGACATAATTTTTGAATGTGTGGGTTCAGCTAACCTTGCTTTACCTCATATTTTTATTAAATAATGTATAAAGTGTTCCTAGATAAAATTTGTTCGAGAACATATGAAACAGAATTAATATAATAAACATAACTCTCTACATTTTCATGTCATTATGTATTTGATGCATTCAGGTGTATTAGATGCAATTTAAGAATCTAAATGCTTGCATTAGTCATGATGCAATGTTCTCATATATTTTTGAATTAGAAATTGTCTTCAAGTATTTCCATATTTATTATAAAGCTAGGTAGTATGGTAGTTAGAACCATGCAGACGCACATTTAAATATTAGCTCTGATACTACAAAGCTGGTGTGACAGTGAAGAAGATATTAAATACCTCTAAGACTGAGTATCCTTTTTTCATAATGTTGGTGACAAAAGTACATACTATGCAATAGTTTTGTGAAGTTGACATTAAATAAAGTGTTTGTGATGGTGTTTGTTTCAAGAAGGCATTCAGTACATGCCTGTATTTTTCCCTTCTTAAAATATTACATAATTAACTTGGAATTGGATGATTCCAAGATTTCAGTTACAAAGACTTTTCTAGATATTTTAATGGTCTAATATAAGTCAATAATTCTCAGTGTTGTTTAAATGCATAATTGTAAACATATACTTTATTATTTGTCAGTTCATCTAGAAACCAAAAGTTTAGTAACATAATGCTTATATTGGATCAAACAAATCTCAGTTGTCTTTAGAAGTGACTGTGACTATACATGTATTGAATGCTGGTAACAGTAAAACTGGATGCTGGTTCATTGTATCATATTTTAGTCTTTTCCTTTAGTTAAAAAGGTAGATAAAATAATAATTACACAAATCACTGTGGTGCTATAATGAGAGAATGGGTTCAGGAAGGAGCTTTATTTCCAAACTATAAATGTGTCATAAAAGTACAATTATTGTATTGCTTTTCTATTTTAATCAGCTGTCATACTAGCCATATGTGTAAGATGTATGCTGAATTTATGTTATTTCCAACCAAATAAGAAGGAAGATAAGTAACTCAATTTTCTTAACTCAGAACTGAATTTTTGAGAGGTTAAATCAATTAAAAAAAAGGATTTTAAAGACAAGTCACTTGATTCAATGACTAACCTAGTGAATTGTAGACATCTTCAAATAGACAAATCTCAGTTTCAGACAAGTATTTCTATCTGCATACTACAAACTAAGCAAATGTTTGTTGTTTGTTTTAAAACTAGGTCAAAATAGGCTTTAATTTTTATTTCAAAAGGACGCTTCAACTGCCTGAGAGTAAACAAGTGTGTTAATGATTGTCTATATAATTAGAAACAGATACTACCATTTCAATGAAGAGACTGGTCAAGATATTGTAAAATATTGCTGTCAAAACAGCTAGCAAACTGTTATAGTTCTTGAATTCCACTAACTACTATCAAAAGAATTCAGACTTAGAATAACAAACATTTCCACTTTAAGTAGGGTGTTCCTTTGATTTTGCCAAAGGTAACATGTTGGGGATTAGTCTGGTGATATGTATTCAGCCTTTCCTTGTTGTGTAAAACTTGCCTAAGAAATTATTCTTGTTAGACTAATTAAAAGCAGGTATTAGGGCTGGGACAGAGGAAGGTAGGTTCTTGGGCTTTGGGAAATAGAAGGATCATGGAAGCAGACAGGTATCTGAGGAAGAAGAGGCAGAGTCGCCATGATGGATTAGCATGGAGAGGAGCATATTGTTGGATTGGATTGGATGGAGGAAGTGGCCCAGATAAAGAACATTAGCAAGTATTTTGGAATTATGGACGGGAGGTAGCCCAGGTAGAAATTATTAGAGCAGATTCCATGGTGTGGGGCCTTGGGAGGTAAAGATAGCTTAGGAGGTAATACCTACCATGCCCAGGTGAAATAAAGCTATTCTAGAATTTGCCAGGTATCTGTGTCTTTATTGATTGTGATAGAGGGTTAGATAATAGAGCCACAATAATTATAAGACTAATAATAAACAGTAATGGACCAATACCTTTAAAGTAACCACAACAATAACACATGCATTTATTATTGCTGAAGAGAAAATCTTAAACAAATATTCAATGAAGGCTTTACTAAGCTTGTATTTAACTAAGGCATGGTTTGCAAAAATTACTCTTCAAAACCCATTAAAAGAACCTCTGTCTTGCTACAACTTTCCTGCATCTGAGCCAGTGCTCCTATTACTTGCCATGTGTCCAATTTCAAGACATGAAGGGAGTAGTGCTTACAGATTTAACATGACAGTGTGAGCTTCACCTTTTCTAAAAGTAATGTCCAGACTTTTTTTTTAACTTCACTGGATGAATATAGATGGACACTGGCTCCCATGCTGTTCCCAGTGTGTGCCAGAATGTTTTAACCTTGTTGAGTGGTTACAGTTACTTCCATGTCGTAAATTTCTATGTTGCATTAACCTTGATGTGTCTGTCTTATATTTTGATGAGGCAGGTTCCTCCCACAACATAGAGACTTAACAGTAAAGAATGAATACAGCATAAGAGTCACTCGACTAGCTTTGGAGGAAGGCAGTTAAAATTGACGTCTGTAGTCATGATTCTTTACTCTCCAACAAACAAGAGACCTTAAACATATCAAAAGATGTCATTCAAACAGTCTGGCTACAAATGAATAAACTCAAGCCCAGCCTGGTTTCTCAGTGCCCCAGCACTGCTCCCCCACACACCCCCTTAAAGCAGTATATGTATATGGATCAAAGTGGTTGTTTCTAAGCTGTGACTTCAATACATGCTAAGCCTTCAAAAATAATTATTCATAGTGAACTAATTTATGTATAATGTGAGTCTAGGAGATTATCACCCTTATCTTACCATTCATTTGAAAATACTTTATTCCATGAAGACACCTTCTGTGTCGTATTTAATTGCCTTTGAAGCTCCTGCCATTTGAATCTGTCTTCTGGAACATGCATTTCATCATTATTTTTTAGCCTTGTTACATCAATCACCACAACTGCTATAGAAGATTTCTGAGCTGTGAAGTGATAATTTGTTCCAGTGGTATTAATGAGGCAAGCAGTGGTCTTGAGGGAGGTGACAGCCCATTGCTTTACAGACAGCACCAACTTAAGGTACTGGACTATATATGTGGATTTAAACATATACTCAAGAGTCTTTGGAGCATATTCTTACTTTCTTACCACAAGTTACATGAAACAGGTACGTCTAACACCTTATCTACAATGAAATAGGCATATCTAACCACCAAGGGAAGAGCATTAATAGTGCTTCTCAACTTATCTTAAGTTACAGACACATCAGAGAAACTTTGTACTGCTCCCAATTTGAAGGCTCCCTGAAGCTCTTTAAGCTCTGTATTGGTCTATTTCCGTTACCATGGTTGTAATGGCAAGTCTCCAGCTATAGAGGAGTGTAATTCCCCTATGTCTAGCCAATGAAAACTTGTATTTCTGGAAATTAAGTCCCAGAACTAGGAATGCCGTTTTGTTGGTGTTATACCATGGTTGTGAATACGGCCTCTAGGAAACAGTACATCTGAAAACAACAGATGGCACATGTGGAAACGAATTGGATATGGGTATTTTAAAACCCACACATCTCTAATTCAGTTCTACAAGTCTGATTGCAGTACTTTTTCAGATTATAGGATGTTTGAGATTGTTAAAGCAGGTTTTACCTGTACACTGTTTTTATTTACTTATTATATAATTACAATTATTATCAACAAAGCCTGATAAAATATCATTGTTCAGGATCTATTGTTTAGACCCAAATTTATGCACATGCCACGATTCTGACTTGACTTTTAAGAAGAACAAGTCATTCAACTGTTCTTCACTGGCCCTTCATCCTCAGCTTCACGATAAAGTGTGCTACTACCATCTCAGAATGCTGTATTCCTTAATATAGAAACAAACCTGTCTAAGCATTCTTTCCTGATACCACCTTGAAAACCTACCAGGACTATTATAGTGTTGGAGACATTTGGCCTAATAAATTAGAATGGGATTTTTTTGTAGACATTTCCTTCTTGTGCTTTAAGAATGCAGAATTAAATTATCTTTGGGAAATGTTCACATTCTATGAGCCAAATATATGATTGTTAGGAAGGATACTACTAGAAGCTTATATTTTCATATACCGTAGTTTGTTAGTTCAACTTAGCTATGATTCTATTGTACTATATATCTAAAGAAAATGAATTTTCAACTTATACAGAACAGAAAAAAACAGATGTTTGTTAAAAATTTCAACCAATCAATATACTATTTAATGGAGTACAATGGAGAGGCAATCTGGTCCAGGCCTCTTTAAGATTGTCTAGGATTTAACAAATAGAATATGGCACTATTATTCAGTATTGTAACTATTTAGAAAGGAGGGAAGGGATTTCTCCCATCTTTCCTGTACTGGGTCACTTGAGGAGCTCAGGAGCTCTATGGGAAGCAGTGACCTAGTCTAGCATGTATCCAATATGGTCAGATTTATTTGAATTCTAAAACGAATTTATACGGTCTCTCTCTTTACTCCTTCATGAAGAGTCTATTTTACTTTGACTACCTATCATTGATACCTAAACTCATTCAAAGGCACTGTGTAATTCCTGCCAATGAAGAAAAGAGCCTTAATGTTGAATAAATTGCTATTAGAAAGTACATGTAAGATTACACATGGTGAAATAAACATCAAATCCTTTATAAGACTTCCATTACTTTTCTATTTCCTTCTCTCTCCCCCATGCCTCCCTTCTTTCTCTTCTCTATTCTTCCTTTATTATAAAAACAAAGGTGAAAGAAAATATTTGATTTATTACTTAGATTCACTGTGTTAAGGCATTTTTGAATAACAGTAAAACATCTCAAACCTGTAATACAAAGTGAAATAATACCATGTCCCATAAAGAGCAGCACAACTACTTATAGTTCAAAAATATGCCAAGTTCAAATACAACTTACTAATAAACTTTTGTTGAACATAGTACCTGTGTTTCATTGAGAGAAGATGGACAAAAATGTCACTTATTTCATTTATTTGCTGTGGTGATTACAAGAATGTGCTAGAAAACTGCTAATTTTCATTAGTATTTATACTTCTTTATTTATATATTATTCAATATATGCAATGTCTGTATTTCTCAGTAATTAGTTACAGTTATGAGATAAGTTATTACTAACAAAAATTCATTAAATATAATTTTTATCAGTGGATCATAAAATGTTTTCATGTGCAATCCTCACTTTATTTACCTAGTGCAATCCTCACTTTATTTACCTACCTCCTTATTTACCTAGAATAGGAATGACTCTCATAGACTCATATATTTGAATGACTGGGCCACAGGAAGTGGCACTATTAGGAAGTGTGGCCTTCTTGGAGGCAATGTGTCACTATGGGGGAGAGCTCTGAGGTCTCCTATGCTCAAACTATACCCAATGTGGCTCACAGTCTCCTTCTACTGCCTTTAGATAAAGATGTAGAACACTTGGTTCCTTTTTCAGCACCATGTCTAACTGGAACCTTCTAAATTTCCTACCATGATGATAATGGACTAAACCTCTGAACCTGTAAGCCAGCACCAATATTTACTTTATAAGAGTTGCTGTGGTCATGGGTCTCTTTTTTTAAAATTTTCTTTCATTAATTTATTCATATTACATCTCAATGGTTATCCCATCCCTTGTATCCTCTCATTCCCCCCTCCCTCCCATTTTCCCCTTACTCCCCTCCCCTATGACTGTTCCTGAGAGGGATTACCTCCCCCTGTATATGCTCATAGGGTATCAAGTCTCTTCTTGGTAGCCTGCTATCCTTCCTCTGAGTGCTAGCAGGTCTCCCCATCCAGGGGATGTGGTCAAATATGAGGCACCAGAGTACATGTGAAAGTCAGACCCCACTCTCCACTCAACTGTGGAGAACGTCCTGTCCATTGGCTAGATCTGGGTAGGGGTTAGAAGTTTACTGCACATATTGTCCTTGGCTGGTGCCATAGTTTGAGCAGGACCCCTGGGCCCAAATCTGCCTATCATAATGTTCTTCTTGTAGGTTTCTAAGATCCTCTGGATCCTTCAACTTTGCCATTCTCCCATGCTTCTCTCATCTAGAGTCCCAATAGGATGTCTCTTTACAGCAATAAAAATCTAACTAGGACACCTTGTCAACTGGTTAAATGAAGTATATAAAGACTCATGTGAGGCTAGAGTCACAAGATGGAAAGTCCTGGGTCTTAAATAATTGCATTGAAAATAACTTCTGTTAGTAACATTAATGGAAATACAATAAATTAAAGTCATAGAACATTTAACATATTCATTTACATAACTAAAATAATGATTTAAGTTATGTATCAGTGTAGGCCACATATACAAACCTTTTCAATGAAAATAACTACTATAAATATAATCATGGTAGAACTCTTGGTATTTGTTATAGCTTAAAAGTTTTTTATCCATGAAAGTCATTTGTTGAAGTCCTAGCTCCTACAGTGAACTTTTTGAAGATGAGTCTTCTAAGAAAGTAATGAGGATTAAGTGAAGTCATAAAGTGGGTCTCTGATCTGATGGGATTACTACATTCACAAGAAGAAATGCCCTGGTACTTTAGTCTCTCCCTGTGTATACCATCTCCAAGAAGAAAAACCACATGAAGATGGTGAGAAGAAATTTTCCTATGAGACAATAAAGAGCTCTCTGTCTCTAAAATTGAACTGAGCAGAAACTTGAATTTGTACTTCTAGATTTCAGAACACTAAATAAGCATAAATTTAATTTGATGAAGTCAGCCATTATATTATATTTTATATGGCAGAATGAACTGCCTAAGCCATTGTTTGCATCTAGAGTTCTATAAGAGCATATTATTAGAGTGGAGAGAATTTTCAGTAAGGCTTTTTTATTCCCAATATGCAACAGGAAACTTATAATATATCCAAAATATATATCTATCACATGTAATAGTTGTCTGTTATTTGAAAAAGTTTCTCATGATCCAGAAAGAATAAAACTGAAATACCTCATGACATGTATTTCCTATTTATACTGGATCAGCTACTTAAAATATGTCCATATGCGGTCAAAACATAGTAAGCTTTAAAGACAAATAGACTATGTCATGTTGATGTGAATCTTTTTTTGTTTTTTTTTGGGGGGGGGACAGAGTTTCCCTGTGTATTCTATTGGCTATTATAGACTTGCTTTGTAGACCAGCCTGGCCTCAAACTCACAGTGATCCACCTGCCTCTACCTCCTGAGTGCTGGGATTAAAGGCGAGCGCCACCATGCACGGCATTGATGTGAATCTTGGAAGTATGTGATATCATAGGGCATACACTAGGATTTCTCCTTAGCCTCTTAGCATTGTGAATAATAACTTGGTCATGTTCTGTTTTGATTAAAGTTCTAGTTTCTCATCCAAATACTAACCAGGCTTAGCTTATGAGATCAGAGGAGATCAAGAGTGTTCAGGTTCACTTTACTCTGGTAGTGTGGCCTTGCCAGGCCACAGAGGAAGAGGATACAGATAAGACAGATGAGACTTGATAGGCTGAGGTCAGATGCTATGGGAGGAGGGCTCCGCTTTCTAAGGACTAGGGGAGGGAGGGAGAGAAAATGAGGGAGGGAGGGGGATTGGGAAAGGATGAGGGAAGGACCTACAGTTTTGATGTGAAGAATTCAAACTGCAGAAGAAGCTGGTAATTTATATTGCTAATCTCACTACATGGGAATAGCTCTGAGGCTGGCTGAGACATGAATGTCTATGCATAGACAATGCTTCTTGTTGGCTACAGAATTCCTGTGATTTATGATTAGATCCCATTCTTCATATGGCATGAATGAACAATTACAGACTTTTTCTGCTCATACAAAGAGCAGAGAACCAGCCCTAATTGTTCTGTGCATCACCTACACCTTCTACATTTATAATTTTAGGATTGTATTATCCTTGTGAGAAATTACATGTTTTTTGAATAAAAGAACCAGACACTGACGCTGGATTAAACCTGACAGGATTTGTTCCTCTCAGCATTCTGGACACAGACATCCTGCATCCTTCATGTTCTAGCACCAAGTGCTTCAGTTGCTTTTCCTCAGCAGAACAGGACAGCTTAATGGAAAGTTTCCAATCCTAATTGGTCCACTATTTCAGACTATTCTACAAAGGACTTCTATTAAGTCTGAAATTTCTCAACATTTAGAAACTGGACCACAAATGCTACTCCTCATTTGTTTAACCATTCTCCCCAATTTTATTTGGGCCTCTACAAAGGCATTATTCATCCCAAATCAGCCAGAAAAAACCTTAAAAGAACAACACCCCATTTCCCTTAAGGAGGGTTGGGTAGGTTTTTGGTTGCTTTCTTAGACAATAAATGTTTATTTTCATTGGGAATTTGTTATACATTATTATTGATGTTATTTAGAGAGAAAACAAAGTTGGACTCAGAGATCTCTCTTTCTTCCTTTGTCTTTAAATTTTAAGTTTGGAGATAGGGGTTGAAAAGAAAGAAGGGGGAATATAGAAATATATAGGGATGACAGGACAAAAAGTAGATTAGTGAATCTGCTCCTCGGCTTAATGCCTTATTACTCAAAAGCTTATTTTTAATTAATTGGTATAGAATTTTGCATATAGATGCAAAATAACTTTAATTTTAGATACAGTGATATAGAATTCAATTTTATTATTGTTATTAACACACAAAACATAAATTTCTACGTTAATATGTGTTATTGTACCCATACAACTCAATTATAATACAAGGTTTTTGATTTTAATACTTTGAAAGTGCTGTTGCAGGCTGTTTAGGATAAGTAATTCTTACAAATTAATTGTTAGTTGATCAAATCATGGTTATATCAATTAATAGTCTATTTTGATTACAAGAATATATATCCTATGTTTAACAGATAGCTATGATTCTATAGAAAGATAAGGTAGGATAGTTTGAAAGGTCTCCAAAAACCTGAGAAATATACAGAATATGGCATATAAATGTTTTTATTATTTTAAAGATTCATTGAAAATGAGACAGGTTAACACCTGGCAACACCCAGCCTACCTCAAAGAGGATGATGAGCATCAATGAACCTCCTTATGGAGATGGCTTCAAATGTGGCAAACAAGCCACTTGGCAAAGGGTCCTCATTCCTGCCACAGACAGAATTCTGCCTACAAATGGGCAAGCTTGGATGCAGTCAGAGTTGATGGCCAAACTCTGCCAAGACAGGGTAAGCAAGTCCTCAATAGTTCCTGCCTCACAAATATGTCTGTCAGATATATTGAGACAGAAGGCTGAAGATGATGCTCCAATGTTATAGAGAGTTTTGAGTGACTGCTCAGGCAGCAAACTGTCTCTGTCATTTTCTCATTTTGGAAGCTCCTAACCTGCACTTCCTATATAGTTAAATAATTTTATTCCTTCTCAAGTTTCTGATGTGGTTGAAGACCAGATAGCTTAGTTTTACAATTAAGCTTAGTTGTTTACGGGTTAAGATGTTTTTAGGTCTAGATAGATGTTTTAAGTTGATAATGATGAGATATGACAGATATTTATTTCCATACACAAAGATAGGATAGATGTTTTCTTCAAGGCTGCCAAATACAAATAGTCAAAACACTAAGTATGTAACATTTATATAATTCATGATTGTTTTGTGGTTCTTTTTGCTGTAGGTAGTTTATTGCGTATCTGTGTAATAATATAAATGTATGTGTAAAATGAAAAAATAAAAAATAAAGTTCAAGTTCTATGATTTTAGCTTCTATTCTAAACTTATGTTACACCCTTGTTTACCTTATCTTAAAGTTTTTCCCATGCACAACAATTTTTAAGATAGTAGCAACTTGACCTGTCACATGCCACTTTTTATGAAGGCAGATTCAGAAGCACACTAGCACATCTCAATCAGACAGCTTAAGACTAGGAAGTTTGTCTCAGGTTGTAGGATATCAAACTTCTTATCCCATCCTAACACACTAAAACTTTACACATTTGTTTCATGATTTCTACCTGAACGTTGATACTTTGAAATTTAGATTTCTTTTTCATTAAGGAAATCAAAAAACCTTGTAAAGAGGAAAGCCCAGTGTCTTCTTAGCTATCATTTTTCTCTATGTTGCTCAGAAGAAGTTGGCATTGGTGACCACATTCTTAGAAAGCACATCCCATGAACAGTGCTCATGCACTTCCTCTAACACTAACATACCCTATTCAGTAATTTACCTATCTTAGGGAACATTTGACAAACTTGTACATTTTCAAGTGAAATCTTTAACTCTAAAAGCAAAATCAGTAGGCAAATAAAACTGTTTATTAGCATTATATGACTCTTCATATTTAACTTATACTTTGCATTTTACAATGAATTTCCGATATGTAACAGTAATCTTGGAAATGAAGAGGACAGAAAAATGCTATCATGAGATTATATATTAGGAAATAAAGACTGTATAGATGTCATCTCTGGTAACATTCTATCATAAGTCAAATAGAAATTTTAAGATTTACTTCCAGAGATGGGTTGTGTATTTAAAAATGTCTGCATACCTATCCCCTAAATTCATTTGTCCAAGGGCTAGAGAGATGTCTTAGTGGTTAATAGCACTGAGTGCTCTTCTATAGGGCCAAGGTTCAATTCCCAGAACCCACATGGCAGATCACAATTGTCTGTAACTTCAGTTCCAGGAGATTACACATCCTCACACAGATATATGTAGGTATAACGCCTATGTACATAAAAGAAAAATAAATAATATAAAATTTTCACTTGTCCAAATTTATTATTTTATTTTAGTTTTCTTGAAGTTGTTTTCATATTTCCCTTCCCCCCATCTCCTCTCAGATCACCTCCACCTCCCCACCCACTCAACTCTAAAATTTTTCTTTCTTTCTTTAGGAAACAAAGAGGCAAACAAAAATCAAACAAACCAGTATTTTAATTGGGCATGAGGCGTATCCTGAGGTGTGGTTAATATACCTAGTTGGACTCCATTGAGGGAAAATTAGTTTTCTTTGTAAGCAGATGTAAATTGGAGATAGCTCCCTGGTTAGAGGTGGAAGCTCATGTTCATGTCCACTTCCCTCTTTCTTTTTTTTTCTTTTTTTCTTTTTTCTTTTTTCTTTTTCTTTTTCTTTCTTTCTTTTTTTTTGCGGTACTCTTCATTCCTTAATTTATTTTTTTTTAATTTTTAAAATTAGTATTCTTGTTACATCTCTATGGTTATCCCATAGGATACGCCTTGTATCCTCCCATTCTCCCCTCCCTCCCATTTTCACCTTATTCTCCTCCCCTATGACTGTTCCTCAGAGGGATTACCTCCTCCTGTATATGCTCATAGGGTATCAAGTCTCTTCTCGGTGACCTGCTGTCCTTCCTCTGAGTGCCACCAGGTCTCCCCCTCCAGGGGACATGGTCAAATGTGAGGCACCAGAGTACGTGAGAAAGTCATATCCCTCTCTCCACTCAAGTGTGGAGACTGTTCTGTCCATGGGCTAGATCTGGGTAGGGGTTTGAAGTTTACCGCCTGTATTGTCCTTGGCTGGTGCCTTAGTTTGAGCGGGACCCCTTGGCCCAAATCTGCCTATCATAACATTCTACTTGTAGGATTCTAGGACCCACTGGATCCTTCTACAATGCTATTCTCACATGGTTCTCTCATCTAGAGTCCCAATAGGGTGTCCTCCCCTCTGTCCAAGATTCCTGGTAAGGGAAGGCTTTCGTGGGACATGTCCCTTGGGCTAGTATGCTGATATAAGTGAGTATATACCATTTGAGTCTTTCTGCTTCTGGGTTAACTCACTCATTATGATCATTTCTAGCTCAATCCATTTGTCCACAAATTTCGGGAAGTCCTTGTTTTTAATAGCTGAGTAGTATTCTATAGTGTATATGTACCACAGTTTCTTTATCCATTCTTCTACGGAGGGACATTTAGGCTGTTTCCATGATCTGGCTATTATGAATAAGGCTGCTATGAACATGGTTGAGCAAATTTTCTTGTTGTGTGCTGGAGCATCTTCTGGGTATATTCCAAGGAGTGGAATAGCACTTCCCTCTTTCAATGCCAGGACCCTATCTGTCTGAAACTTGAACAGTTTCTGTGCATGCTGCCATAGTTTCTGTGAGTTCATATGGGCATCAGTCCTGATTTGCCTGGAAGGCAACTGTTTCTTTGGTGATGTCCATCCACTAGGGCTCTTAAAATCTTTTTACTTCCTCCTTTGCATAATTTCTGAACCCTAAGAGGAGGGGTTTGAAGAAGATATCCCACTTAGGGATTAAGTGTTTGAAAAAGCTCTCACTCTTTGAAGAGTCTCAGTTGTGGGTCTCTCTTTTACTTCCCATCTACTGCAGGAGAAATCATATCCGATGGTGGCTGAGAGAGACACTGATCTATTTTAATCTCCATTCCTCCAGAACAAAACCAAAAAACTAAAATCAATTTCCAAAATACTAACAAGTTGTAGTGTTATCAATGACAGGGTTCATTATCTTGATTAATGATATGAGAAGAGAAAATAAATTTGTCATTATTACCTAAAAATTAATTATCTTAAATGTCATTAAATATTAACATAAAGAAATTCCTTTAGGAGATAATATCTCATATTTTGTGAATAAAGAAAATTAAGACTATAACATGTAAAAAAAAAAGACTAGAACATGTATAGTATAAAATAATTTACTTTGAATCTACTTAATTTATATTATGCTTAATTGGAAGTGATTTTAATTAATAATTCCAAATTGAACCTTTATGCCATATTAAGTTAACTGTAATTTCTTGATGGTCATTCATCCACTCATTCAATAAATACGTATTAAGTATACCTTAAATGCTAGTCAGTTTTCTGGAAAGCATGCAAAAAAAGAAAAGAAAGAACTCATTTCTAGGGATCTTTTATCCTGTAAGAAAGAAGTGAGGCATGCAATAAATAAACAAGTATAATGTTGAAATGAAATAACAATTATTGTTGTAAAACAAAAAACAGAAATATTGCAGGATTATAGAATACTAGATGAGGTATAAACCTGTTGCAGAGATTTGAATGAAGTAAACTCTCAGAGTGAATCAGGGAGTGAAAAGTATTAATTCACTTCATTTTGGTATTTCTTCGAAGTGTCATAAGAAACAATTATCTTGTTTTGCTATCATTAAATCCTAAATTACTGTGCTTAACACAAATGATATATTTCCTCATTAGTTGTCTTAGCATTTTATGTTCTCATGTTCTCATGTTCTCACATGTTCACTTTTCTATAAAATACAGTTTTACTGATACACTGGTCTAAACATGAGCTTGTTGCAGTCCATTATATTTTCATTAAAAAGTTCCTGAGATCTGGTGAAAGTAAAAGGTCACTGTTTTTCTTATTAAGTCTCCAAATTGCAAACAAATTCTACTCCAAAATTAAAAGTTCTACCAGGTTTCAAAGGCTTAAAATTCTTATTAATGATTGTGATGGCTATTCTTCATTGTTAATGTGACTGTATCTGAATTGAACTACATTTCAGAAGTGGAAAGCATACCTGTAAGAGATAATCTTTGCTTAGTTTGAAATGGGTGTAAACATTTCTAGTTTGGATCTCTGAGGCAGAAAGACACAAGCCTTTGATTTGGAATGTAAGGCTAGAATACACATTTGTAATCTGGGCTACATCTTCTGCTAAAATGAAAGGACATGGAAGAAGAATGCTTTGCTCTTTGCTTGCTTGTTCTCATGCTGTTAGCACATAGATTCCTTCACTGGTATTGGCACATACTTCTTTGGAATTCCAGTATATACAGAAGACCAGCTGAGACATCCAGCTTTGTGGAACTGAGCAACTACTAGATTCTTGGACTTCCAATTTTACACTGAAAATTGTTGTAATAACTGTTCTTCATGCATTCCAATAGATAAATCATATACATATACACATACAAACAGATATGCATATATATACATATATATATCTATACATGCACACATATGGAGAGAAAGACTCATTGTATAAGTTCTGTGACTCTAGAGAACCATAACTAATACAATAATTTTTCAATTATTTTTGTTTTTATGGATTTCAATAAACATGAAGATTATTAAAATTTGGGACCAGATATTGATCAGGTGGAAAGTATCTAGTTAGTTCCCTTTGGGAACTGAATGAGAGGCTGAAAATGAATTAGTTTAAATGGTGAGCAATTTCTAGGGAAATAAGAAAGAGCAGTCTTTTACTATCATTTTATTTTTAAATGAAAGATGAATTTACACACAGAGAATATGAATCCATGAGTTTAATTTAGCTCCGTCTGGCTTGAAGTTAGCTTTCCTATATACCTAGATGTGTTGCAGTCATTCTTATTCTGAAAAGTACATAGAAGTGAATATTTTGTGTGTTCTTATGTAGATTAATTATCATTATGAAATATCAAAGATCATATAACTTTAAGTACCCTAACAAATATTGTTGTGCAGAAATTTTATTCTTTTGACAAATCCATGGAACTTGCTATACTTTATAGTTGGTATTACTGAAAGGTTCAAAAAGTTAATGAACACCTTTATAATCAATTATTTTTAGTGTTCCATAAGTCACAGAAATTAAGCCCTATAAACATGTTAGGTTGACCATTTTTTATTTGTGTGAGCATGGCTTAAAACTAGTTTCTAAGATTTTTTTTTAATTAGGGCTCAGATCTACAAGAAGAAATTCACTTACTAACATTTTATAGCAAAACATAATGAAAGTTTATTCAGTAATCTCATTGGTTTTCAGTGAAATTCTTTCCTATATAATCTAAAGACTTCAGGGTTCAGAAAAGAAATGGTTTTCTACTGTAACACATACATAGCATGGTATCTGAGACAACTGCTGGCCAATGGCCTTCTAGTGACTGTACAACACAGAAAGTTCCCTTTATCCTTTATTTTTAACAAACATGGGCTTTGATTTTTATCCTTTTATAATGGTGAGGATGATGGTAGTGATAATTGCAAAAGAGATAATCTTTTGAGGAGTTACCAAGATTCTAGAACACTAGTAAATGATTTATGCACAGCATCTTAAGAAATAGCTACAAAACTCTTAAGATTATATTTATTGTTAATTCTCACATGTACTCAATTTCTTTTTGAACTAGTTGCTCCAGAGTTACTAAGAAGAACTTTGATATTATCCTAGTCATCAAAAAGATTTCAAATGATACTCTTGATAATTTTTCTCATTTCCATCAAAACAATGCTTAAAATATATAAATAAGAGTCATAATACTATCAGTAGTACTTAGCAGCATATTTAGTAATCTATAAAATCTAATTCTTTCCTTTCACACACTCAGGGTTTATATTTGACTTTGTTTCAGAGAGAAATAGAGTTTTCATATGAGACTACTCAATATTTTGCAGAAATAGTATCATTGTCCTTGGCAAGATCAGTATAATGGTCAATGTCATAAAACTAAATGATGACTAGAGGTCCAAGTAAACTTTTATGGCTAAGAGAATAGCTAGACTGACTGCAGAAAAATGAAAAAATAATCACTCTTTCAAGGAAAAGGAAATATAATATAGTATTATAATTGGATAAATAACAAATTAGAATGGGAATACAAGGTAGAGGGTGGAATATGAGGAGGGAGAAATAACAATAAAGGCTTTTTGAAAAGCTATATGACAATATACTACTATAGAAAGTTCTTAAAATATATACATATATTAAAGGCATTTAAGTGGAGTTGCCACATAACGAGAACAAAAGCCCAACTAGGCAGCATTTCCTAGCCAATGAAATCTCCAATACCCGGAATTATTACATTTTTTTTGAGTCACTGGCCAAAAGAGTCCCATAGAACACCCCCAAAAGATGATAGGCCATTGCCAGTGCTATTAGTTACCCTCCACAACTTAAGGAAAAGAGCCTATTGCTGAAGACAACATACTTATTTTGTTAAATGTGGAGCAATCTAGCTGATACTCATCTAGGAGCTTCATCTCAACTGGGTGGCATTCACAATGCTGAGTGGTGGTGTATATGGAGAAAAGTAGCATGAATCTCCCCTGACCATAAAACCTGAAAATTCTAATAAATACCTGTCTACAAGATGTGCCCAATCATGCAATAGTGGCATGAGTGTTACAGGACAAACAAATCACTTTAAAAGTGGATTTAGGGTCTCTTCCCTGAGACAGAAACCATACTTGACACCTGTTAATGAGGCTAAGAACCTGATACTGTAAGAAAAACTACTACTATTATCACAATAATAAATCATTGTGATGACATATTGATATACTCATAGATCAATGTATGAGTCAACTTTCGTCACATTCTTGTACTAGATAATAATTAACATAGCAACTCACAAGCAGAAAATGGGTAGAGAATGATAGGCTTTGAAAAACATCAGCTGTAAATTGGATATCTATATTATATCCCTTCCCTCAAGGTTCAGGGACTTATCTATATGAAGCATTACTCCTCTCAATACTCAGGAATCTATGTGGAAGAAGGCAAGCAACACAGAGCCCGTCTAACAGAACTAAACACTTTTTAAAGAAAGCTACTTGAAAAAAAACTAGGACTAGTTTGGTACCACAGATCATATTCACTAATCACTGGAATTCACCATATCTTAAGATCTCTTTCTGAAAGTCTATTGTCTTAGGGGCCAAGAGACTGATTTTTTCTATTTAGATAGGAATTATTTTCTTTAATTATAAATGTTAAACATTACATTCCTGGAAATCAGTCTAGATTTTATATTTTATTATCAAAAGGAAAGGCAATCCTTAAACAAGACATGGGAAAACTCCTATCTTGAGATAATAGTACTATCAGACCTTCAAATAGTTGTTTTGTTTAATTAATGTTATCTTACAGCAAGATTATAAGAGTCTACTCCTGAATCTCAGTTAGTATTATAATGCTCACCATCCATAGCCACCTGCATCACTCAATTAGGAAGAGTAAATGTATTTATAACAAAACATGAGAAGAGTTTGTTAAAATCTGGGATGAAAAAAAGGAAAATAGTGTGTCATAATGGCTATGTAACTATTATTCTATTTTCTTTGGATCTGAACTGAGACTATTCCAGTTCTCCTTGCCTACTATGAATCCAAGCCAAGTTTTTGTATGCTTTAATACCACTTTGACGTTGACACTCTTTCTGTAATGGATCATCTAGATGCAATTCCCCAGAATACATGTCATAACCTAGATTCTGCTTTTTTTCCCTGGACATATTTAATGTATGTTCATAGCTCTACTGAAATTTCCAAATGTGACACAGGTATTTTGTTTTAACCTGATACTCAGACCCTAACACCACCATCTGGGATTATGCACCATCCTATGTTTTTAGCATTCCACATATTGTGGTATTTACTCTTTAAGCATGAACACTCAGATGGCAGAAAACATCTCTTGGCATAGCACACATGCAGTTAAGTGCTTTTTGATTATGATAACTTAATGTGCTCAAAGTTCTCATAATGGAAACAAATTAACTTCTTTCACAATAAAATTTATGAAAGCTTAGCAGATTAATGCTACCTCATAGTGGTGGATGAAAATGCTTTTTTGTCACTAGTATAAATGAATCACTTTCAAGTAACAAGGCAATTTCTTTAAGAACAGGTAGTATAAAGAAGATAGAAATGGAAAAACTGACAAGGCCGTAACAGAAAAAAAAAGCACAGACGAATCTTATAAGGAATCTTGTTAACGTTATGGTATTTAAATTCCTTTCTCTAAATTCACATCAAATAGGATTCTTTCTAAACATAAGAGGGAAAATGTTGCATGTGAATATTTTGAGAACAGTGGGTTAAAATACACTTCTTTTTAATCATTACAAGTTGCTGATATTCACCCTAACCACAATTCCCCTCCAAAAGCTAACTTTATACCTAAAATAAAAGAAAACTTTGATACATGTGTTATCTGTAATCTCCCTGGGAATGTCATAATTTCTAACATAAACCTACAAAGTACATTTTATATCACTAATTTCCAAATATTGTGTGGCAAAGATTGAAAAAAATTTATAGAATGTTTAAAAATTATAATTGCCATTGATTATATGTATAATTTCAGATAATCAGAATGACTGTCAAATGATGTATACAAAACATAGTGACAGTATCCTTTCCCTATATCTAAATATACATCACTTTTAATGATATAAAAATATGTAGAGCACATGCTCCTATAAGCTTAGGTTTGCACTCTTAGGAGATTCACAAATGATGGCAAGCAGCAGTAACCAAGGAAAATTGTGGTTTCTTATTAGCAATGCAGCAGGTATTAATGACTTTGAGCCCTTATGTTTTTCAAGGATTGATGATATGCTTTTATGTAAAAGTATTATTGTTTACTAATACATGTTCCTGATATTAAGAGAATTAAATATCAGAGGGAGCAATGGTCTCAATTAAAGTAATTCATAAAATACATAAATAAGTACAATTTAATTTTAAGCCTCCATATTCACTACAATATAAATCAGATTACAAATAAAAGTGATTTTTGGAATATATGCTTCAATTTTTGTTTAGAATATATGAGAATTATAAGAGTATACCAAGAAACATGAATTGTTCTATCATAATATTCCAATAATTTGAGATGCTATTATACACATAATTGAGTTTATTGAATGCAATTTTACTTTCAATATTAATTTTTCATATTTGTTAGTTTTTATTATAGTCATCTTTCCCCCATACTTCTCCTAGATATAACAACCTCACTTTCTTGTCCACCCAATGTTGTATTTTTTTTTTACACTATCGAGTCCATTTTATATTGCTCATATATTCTTGGCTGCATCGTCTTCCATTGGCATATGGTCAACTTATCAAGGGCTACACTATTAAAGAAAACGTATTCTCCTTTTCCTGTTTCCTGGGAGTGGGACTTCATGTCTACTTTCCCTCTCTATGCTTGACTTTGGTTTGGCTTTATGTTGGACAGGTTTTATACATACTGTAGCTACGTCTGTAAGTTCATACATGTAACTTCACTGCTGTGTCCAACACATACTGTTTCTTTATAGTCATCTACAGCCTTTGGCTGTTAAACTCTTTCTGTGTTCTCTTCTAAAATTATATTTGAGTCTTGATTAGAAAGGGTATAATACAGATGTTCCACGTAGGGATAAGCATCCCAGTATAACTAATTCTCTGTACCTTTATCAGTTGAGGGTATGGGTATTTAATTACCACCTACTAAAGAAAGAAGGTTCTTTGATCAGGTTTTAGAGATACAATAATCTATGGGTATGAAGGTGTATGTAAACAAGGAATCACACACATGTGTACATATTATATGTGTATATAAATTTGAGAAAGTATTAATAGTGCTGTTAATGTTCCTTGAATATTATAATGTAGTATTTGTTATTTTTTATATATTTTAACATATATAACATATATATATATATATATATATATATATATTCATTTAGCAGAATAATAACAGTAGGTTTTCCTCTAGGGCCTATGACTTGTGCCTTAGTTAATTTCCCAACACATAATAGCAGAGGATGCCACTTCTGACACCAGAAATGTGGTGGGTTGGATGAGACTGGCCCCGGATAATCATATATTTGAATACTTGATACTCAGTGGTGGAACATCTTGGGAATGACTAGGAGTTATAGTATTATTGGAGTAGATATGACATTATTAGAGTAGGTGTGAGACTTTGGGTGGGCTTTGAAGGTTCAAGATCCCACACAATTCCAGTTGGCACTTTTTAAAACTAGTGTTTGTAGTCCCAAAATATAAGCTTCCAGCTACTGCTCTAGTGCTATGCCTGCCTACTTCTATGCCCCTAGCCATGATGGTCATGGACTCAGCCCGTGAAGTTGTAAGCAAACCTCCAATTAAATGGTTTAGTTTACAAGTTCATGGTATGTCTTCACAGCAATAAAAAAGTAAATAAGACAACTTAGCTAGATATATATCTAGCTGGTACTAGATGTATATTTCATCTTGTGGAAAGTGACCTAAGTTCAATTAAAAAGTAATGATGAATCCATGATGTTCCTGCAAGTTCTGCACCATTCTGCATGTCTAATCAGACCAGTTATTATTATAGTGTGCAGGGTCCAGGGGTGGAAAAGACAATTGACTCATTTTCTCACATAGCACTCTATTTAGCATGTTCCAAAGCTAGGAAATGTTTACAGTAAGAACTAAACTTTTAGGTCGTTACCAGCATGATATATATATATGTGTTCTGTAACTCAATAATTTGGTGTCTTCAGCAAAAAAGGTCTTACTGTCAAGGACTTGTAGGTAAGCATAAGTACTGGCAATAGCCTATAATGTTTGAGTGTCTATGAAACTCAACTGGCCCACAACTTCAAAAGAGTTAACCCATATATGACACTGAGACTTTATTTGTTAGTGTATAGTATCTAGTTCATGCATTATTACTTCATTATAGGGCTACTCTATAAGGGTACAAGGAGAATAATGGGAAAGAAAGGGTTAAATACAGGTGTCATCTGGAAGACCTGGGGGTGAAGGAGAGAACATGAGGGGAGGTAAATAACACTAAAGGCTTTTTAGAGAGAATGTTTAATTCTCATTCAGAAGGGCAGATTGGATGGATACAGGAAACATTTGAAGAGAAGGAATGGGACTGGAGCCTACCATAGAGGTCCTCTGAAATATTCCACCCAGCAGGGAATCTAAGCAGATACTGAGACTCACAGGAAAACTCCAGGGTGGAGCACGGGGAGTCTTGTGGAAGAGTTGGGGAATAGAGGGACCTGGAGAGGTCAGGAGTTCCACAAAAAAACCAATAGTGCCAACAAATCTGGGAGGAGGAGGCAGGGTTGCTGCAGAGACTGATGCACCAACTGAGGACCATGCATGGTAAGGTCCTAGAGCCTCTGCTCAGATGTAGGAGATAGGCAGCACAGTCTCCTTGTGGTCCCATAATATGGGGAGTAGGAGCTACCTCTGACATGGACTTTGGTCCCCGCATATTCATCACCTACCCCTGTCAAGGTGAGCTTGCCAGGCCACAGAAGATGATACAGGCAGTCAAGATGAGATTTGATAGGCGTGAGGTCAGATATTAAGGGATATATACCCAGTATTTTTTACAAATTATGGATGAAAGGACAAGTTGCTAAAAATTCATATGTAAGAAGCAAGGTTGTTTTGTAATAATAAACTATATTCAACTACCAAATTTAAGCACTGTATGGATAGAAATAATGCTCTTATTTTCTTTAGGAGGTGACAGACTATGTTAATTACTTAGTAGACAAAATTGCCAAGATCTTCTATATTTGAAAAAATTAATAGCGTTGTTAATGTTTCTTGAATATCTAGTATACATTATCATTTTGATATATTTTTAACGTTTTAAAATTTTATGTGTATGGGTGTTTTGATTGCATTTATGTCTGTGCACCATATGCTTGCAGTACACAATGAGGCCAGTTGTGGGTGTTGGAATGCTTGGAACTGGAGTTTCAAATGGTTACAAACAACTGTGAGGGTACTAGGAACCAAACCTTGGGCCTCAGAAAGATATATAAGAGCTTTTAACTCCTGAGGATCTCTCTAGCTCCTTGATATATGTTTTCATTTCCCTGGTCGCCTATCTTTACAATACCCCTAAAACTAGTAATTGAATTTGCTTCATAGAAAAGGGACTTTGCTATTATTATACCCTTAAGTGTTCATGTGTTGAAGACTTGGTACACAACTAATATTACTATTTGGGAGGTGTTAAACATTTCTTGTGTTAGAGGGTTGCTGGTAGTATGTTCTAGGAAACTGAACAAATATTTCTACTCCATACCCTTCTGCTATGATGTTCTGTCTCACTACAGGATCAAAAACAATGAAGCAGGTGACCCCAGGTTGAAACCTCTGAAACTGAGAACCATGAAACTTTTCTTGCTCAAATTGATTTTTTTCATCTGTCACAACAATAACAAAAATTGTACAAACACAAATCTGAAATTCTGAGAGAGTTGGTAACTTGACTTTGTCACATAGCTGTCAAGTTGTAAAGGTAAGATCCAAATCTAAGTCTAAGTAATTCTAAACCCTAAACTCTCTACTGTGTCAAAATTGAGTAACCAGATGAAAATAGAAATGCGTCTCTATCAAAAGACAAGTAAGTTTAATATGTTTATTTAAAGTATTCAAGCTAGTGTAGAAAAAATGTTAACAGGCCTAAATTCATAATTCAGTGTTTGGAAGAATTAGTTATGGGACTAAGGATTAGATGTTTGTTTTAGTGAATGTCCTCTCATTTACTAGTGCAAATGACAGAGATATCAGCTTTGTACATTACTGAGAAAATTAAATGAGATAACATATATAAATTGCCTACCAGTTCCTGGCACCTAATATGCACCCAATACATTGTCTAAGTGGTATTGATTACTATTTTGTATGGAGCCACAGTAGCCTACAGAGACCTTTCAAGTAGTGTCTAGAGTGGTTCAATATTTGGGTCAAACAAAATTGTGGGTTTTAAAAGTGTCATCTTGACCACTTTGAAAAGCAATAAAAACATTTTAAAATGAACAACAGTAAATAATAGCTTTTTACCCAAGCAACAGTATAATATCCATTTTATTTTTTCTCTTCTAGGAATGCATGGTGCTAGAAGTAGAATGAAATAAAGAATAATTTTTATTTCCAAGTGCTTTTTTGGCATAAAGTCTGAAATGTTTTACAAAAAGACAAACAATTTCCTTCAAAGAAAGAAACACTTAATTATATTTTTAAGCGTTAAGCATTTTATTTATTTACTCACTTATCGTTTAAGGAAACATGATAAACACCAAATGGAAAGGAGAAAATTGTTTTCCTTCTAAATGTTCATGCCATCTAGCCTTCTGGGTCCAAGCACACTTGCATGAATACCATGTTGAACAGATGGCCTTCAATTCCCCAGTCTTCTTTAGCAATTTGTGTTAGTGCCAATCAACCTTCTCTGTCAGCAAGAGCTTTCATACTATGTCGTGACATAGAAAAGTAACCTCACACATTCCATAGATTACTTGATGCCAGATTTATTTTAGAAAGACTTTTCTAAGGGAACATTATTAAGGTGTGTTTAATTAAGGCCTTTCACTTTCACTATCACAAAAATATGATTAATAACTTGAAAAGATTTCTTCATACTGAAAGCCTGCCCTTGCCAATTTTTAATCATGCATACTCCACTATTTTTATCTAATTCTATATAACAGTCTAGAAACTTAATCACTTTTTTCATTACCCCTCCCTAGTAGGTCATCTCATAACTTCATGCATTGAGGTGGAAAGAACTATGTCCCTAACCTCAGTTTAATAAACACTTTCAGGACATATGCATGGAGAACCAATAATTAAATGTTGCCTCCTGTAAAAAGAAATAACACTACTGACACACCTCAGGGAGAGAACACAGGTTCAAAAGATTTTTCTCCTCAGTAGAAGAGATAGATTATCTATGATTCAGTAAGTAATTTTTACCAGGGGCAGACATTTGTAAGGTACATCATTAGGATTTGAGAAGCAATGATCAAGAAGGCACAGAAGGCATAGTAAATTCAATAGAACCTGGGTCATTTCAACACATAAATCTTGAATGTCTACTCCATATGACCACTGAAGTTTCATTTGCTACTGTTTTGTCCTCTCATTTTCATTATATATTTGTTTATGTTTAAAAGACTTAAAGGTAGTACATGTAACCTTGTGGCCAATGGTTGACTCTCAGACTCATAGACTTGTAAAGACAGAGACTACATGACCCTATTAATATAAAGGAAAAATGGGCAAACCTAATGATAACATTAAAAGACGGGATAGTGATTAATCTAAAATTGACAAAAACCAGAAGCAAGCATGACAGGTACTTCCAAAATATTAGAAAAATTTAGTTTCTTGATATGGCTTCAGGTTACTTATATATATTCAACCTGTGAAAATGCTAATGACAATGATAACTATCTTGAACATTGGTAATGATTCTTTTCAAAAGTTTGAGTGAAGGCTTTTTGTATTGTATGTTTTAGTCCAATCCTTTGTTGTTTTCTCCATGAACCATCTTTATAATAACCAAGGAAATATAACAGACATATAAAATTGTATAATAGGATTCTTACATGTTTTCTTAGGATAAAAATGAGTGAGGTGGCTTTTTAAAATCATAGATATAGAGTTTTTACTATTTTCTTCACTCATTTATCCTTTAAATTCTTATTGGGAACTTTTATATGGTAGTTGCTGTGTTAGGCTCTGGGGATACAAATCATTAATGACATAAATCCAGTCTTTAATCTTTTAGAGTTTACAGTGGAATGGGTGAAGGATACAACAAATATGAAATTATCAGATACATTTATTAAGATAAGTAAAATGTAGGTATTGATAATTAATATGTAGAAAATAAAATGTAAAGTGAAGAAAGTGGGAAAGGTGCGATTTAAATAATTTATGTGTCACTGAAGTGAAAGTTCATCATAAATGAACTTTTAAGGCATCACAATTTGTAAAGGGTTTTTATGGAGGAAACCTTAAATAATCACAGACTAGCTACCGTTCTGCATATAGCCAGTATATCTGTTATCATTGTGGGAAAGACAAGTCCTGGATTCTAGAAGTAAAGAATTCCTAAAAAAATACAAAAAAAAAGCCAAAAAAATAAAAATAAAGAAAATGTGACCATGAACTTGAAAGAGGAGAAAGGAGTAGGCTAAACAGTAGGGTTCCAAGAAAGGAAAGGGAATGAGGAAATGATGTAGTTGTATTACAGTCTCAAAAACCTAAAAAAAAAATTTCTCTGTTTAGCTCTGAGCTCCATTTCTTAACTGGGTTATTTGGTTTGGTAGTATTTAATTTCTTGAGTCCTTTATATATTTTGGATATTAGGCCTTTGTCAGACACACGGTTGATGAAGATCGTTTCCCAATCTGTAGGCTGTTGCTTTGTTCTGTTGACAGTATCCTTTGCCTTACAGAAGAGTTTAAGTTTCATGAGGTCCCATTTATTAATTGTTCATTTTAGAGCCTGGGCTATTGGTGGTCTGTTCAGGAAGGTGTATTGTGTGCCAATGAGCTCAAAGCTCTTCCCCATGTTTTCTTATAACAGATTTAGTGTATCTGGTTTTATGTTGAGGTCTTTAATTCAGAATTCTCAACTGAGAAATATCAAAAGCCTCAGAAACACTTAAAGAAATGCTCAACATCCTTAGTCATTAGAGAAACACAAATCAAAACAACTCTGAGATTCCATCTTACACATGTCAGAATGGCTGAGATAAAAAAATTCAAGTGACAGCACATGCTGGCAAGAGTGCGGAGAAAGGGGAACATTACTTCATTCCTGGGGGGAGTGAAAACTTGTACAATCACTTTGGAAATCAATCTTGTGCTTTTTCAGAAAATTGGGAATAGGGATACCTCAAGATCCACCTATTCCACTCCTTGGAATAGACCCAAAACATGCTATACCATACAACAAAGACATTTGCTCAACTATGTTCATAGCAGCCTCATTCATAATAGCCAGAATCTGGAAACAACCTAGATGTCCCTCAGTTGAAGAATAGATAAAGAAACTATGGTATATTTACACTACAGAATACACTCAGCTATTAAAGACAAAGACATCTTGAAATTTTCAGGCAAATTAATGGAACTAGGAGTGATCATCCTGAGATAACCTGGACCCAGAAAGACACACATGGTATCACTTATGAGTGGATATTACCCCAACATGGATGTCCTCTGGGAGTCTTCACTCAACGGGGGATAGGGACAGATGCTGAGACTAGCTATTGGACTTCAGGTGAGAGGGGTATAGAAGAATAGAATATAGAAGGACCCAGAGGGTCTAGGAGCCCCACAAGAATAACACCAAGGCTGGTGGATCTCGACTCAGCCCTCCCCCCACACAAACAGCTGTACCAAGCAAGGACAATGCAGCCAGTGAACCTTGACCCCCTATTCTGATCTAGCCAATGGACAGCTCATTCCCCATAGTTGTGTGGAGAGTCAGGACTGCTTCTGACATGAACTCTGGTGTCCCCTATTTGACCACTTCCCCTTGGTAGGGAGGCTTGTGCCACTCAGAGGAAGGGGAAGCAGGCTATCCAGATAAGACGTGATAGGCCATGATCATATGGTGGGGGAGGAGGTCACCTTCTGTCATAGGTCTAGGGAAGGGGAATAAGGTAAAAAAAAAAAGAGGGAACAGGAAGATGCAAGTGAAGGGATAACAGTTGCAATGTAATCTGAATAAATTATAAGAATAAAATAAATAAATAAAAATTTTAAAAACTAAAAAAACATAAAAACAAACAAGAAACCCATATGTTTTTTCAATCCTGAAATTGAGCTACTGGCACATTTGATTACCTGCTAATTATACACTTCTTATACACTTCTTCACCTAAATCAGTTAAAGGTTTTGAATGAAAATGCATGAATAGTTCCAGAGAAAGCTGTTTAGGCTAAGTTTTAAAATAATTTTTTGAAATGATACCTCAAAACATGATATTGTACATCAAGATTAGAGCAATGTACTCTAGAATGGTTTTAACTTAGGACTTGATATTATTAACTCTAAGATCTACATAAGTCACAACTCCTAGAGTCAGAGTATGCCCTCATTAGCCTATGGTTTAAGCATTACTCTAGGCATACTATTGTTT
Organism: Acomys percivali; assembly: GCA_907169655.1. Taxonomy (NCBI): domain Eukaryota; kingdom Metazoa; phylum Chordata; class Mammalia; order Rodentia; family Muridae; genus Acomys; species Acomys percivali. The sequence goes on from OU015760.1 coordinate 92,073,836, forward strand.
TGATCTTTGAGGATGATCTTTAAAATAATTTTCAAAATCTTTGTAATGTATTACTGTGCCTTCACTTACAGCAGCACTGTAGAGTCTGCATTTTTGAGTATATGGTACTTAGAACATCTTGTCCACAGAGACCTAATTGGCAGAATTTGAGTAGTTTAGCAATTTGAGGCAGGCTAGGCAATACCTATCTTTCTGACCCATATCACAAACAACTGTCCCTCATAGTAAAGACATTTTATTTTGTTGCTTTCAACTCAAATATATTTTTAAGTAAGGATCACATTCACTTAAAAGTAATTGCTAAGGGACAAAATCATACTCATTTCCATATGAAGGTTTCTGAAGCTTTTTGCCACAGTCTGGGATGAGACCCAAGTATGCTTGAACTAAACATGTTTCCTACAAGTCTTGAGTGGAACAATCTGTTCTTTTTTCTTTGATAAATCCTGTTAGCTTCAGTGGTCTCTTCTATATAAAAAGCTATTTGGGTAAAAGAAAGGAGAGGTCACATTAAAAAACATTTTTTAAGTCCAGTTTATCAGAAAGGATATTGGATGTGTTATGGCTTATAGAACATACCTAAGTCAACCTTTAGGGAATGATGTCTGAACCTGTGACCTGCCACAGCAACAGAGTTGACTGAATCATGGCTGGTGCTCTAAAGCAAATCCATATATGACCTGGCTGAGCCAATTCTATGCCTACAGGAGGATGAAACTAGAGATGCTGAAAAATGTTCAGGTTCTAGGTCTGAAAGTTAATTTAGAATCAGGATTTGGACATCCATATTGAGCAATGCTGTGTATAACCAAGTGAAAGAATTCAAAGCGAAGCAGAGATGTAAGAGGAGAAAATGAGAGGAATTCAGAACAGATGTGCAGAGAGAAGCCGTGATAGAGCAGCAGACATGAAAAGCTATGTATTCCCAGACTTGGAAAAAGCCACCTCACTTCCTGCCATGACACTTATATCCTGCATTTGCATCTTGTGAGGTGTCTCTAAATTCTTTTAATAACCTTCTAGTTTACTACCTTAACTGAATTCATTATAGCCAAATGAGATGACTATAGAGGATGGAAGGGCTCTGATCCTTTTAGAAAATGCAACTGGGATGATGACAATAAAGAGACAGAAGAAAGAAGCATGGGCAAAGATGGGGGAGGAAGAGAGAGTAAATTTTATTGTAAATAAATCAAAGGAAGATGAACTATCATAGTGGTAGGCACATAAGAAAGTAAAAACTCTGAAAAGTCTCAGGACTAAGAGAATTAGATAGAAAACCATTGTAATACTATTAAATGTATTAACAAATATATTAACATATATTTATCAGAATTACCTTATGATTACCTTTTATTATATCTCTGCCTACACATAATAAATTATTGAAAAGGTTTGGAGAAAGTGGAAGAAAGGGAATATGCACTGAGAACAACCAGATTAGGACTAAGAATCCAGATCATGCACTTAACTACCTTGTGATACTAATTTCTTTATCTCCACTAGTAAGTGAAATTTGCATTATATGTAAAACAGGAGAGATTTTTATTTTCATGGTTCATTTTGAGATTCTTGGGAGAATAAAAGTAAAAAGACTAGAATGGTTGAACTGGTTCCTGGCAAATAGTAGCAGCTTAACAAATATTAGTCTCTGTTCAGTCAATATAGGAGATACAGGGGTATAACATAGAATCTAGCTTTCAAATTCCTTAAAATGACCTTTTAAAAATTTATTTTATTAATTTATTCATATTACATCTCAATGGTTATCCCATCCCTTGTATGCTCCCATTCTCCCCTCCCTCCCATTTTCCCCTTATTCCCCTCCCCTATGACTGTGACTGAGGGGAATTACCTCCCCCTGTATATGCTCATAGGGTATCAAGTCTCTTCTAGGTGACCTGCTGTCCTTCCTCTGAGTGCTACCTGGTCTCCCCATCCAGGGGACGTGGTCAAATATGGGGCACCAGAGTATGTGTGAAAGTCATACCCCACTCTTCTGCAAAGGTGATTAAATGAAATAGTTTTTTAATTCTTTCCAATTCTTGTCTGCAAGGTAAAATGACTTCTATTTAAATTAACTTTTTTGTTAATTAATTTTGCTAAATAAAAAAATCACAGTTCTGAAATATAAAATGAAATATAAGCCATGATCAGTGACCAGATACTAAGAACACAGCAGCTCCATTGTACTTTTTAGATCTTGTTATTTATATTCACCCCTAGGAATTTTTAAAAGTTCATGAAAGGCTGTTAAATGAAGTGAAGAAGCAGTCAAACAGAAGGCACATCAGATGACAGATTAAGCACCAATTCTTTCTAAACCAGTAAACTCTATTTTCTAAATTATTTTTGATCTTGAAATCTCATGTTGTATTTCTCTGAAAATGTGGCTGTACCAATTTTCACAGTACTCTGCAGCTCAGTATGAAAGTTATTAGAAAGCTAAAATTAGCACTACCTTATGACCCATCTATACTACTATACACACCAAAGACTCAACAGGTTATCACAGAAATACCAAGACCTTTGCTCATTGATCCTCTATCCATTATGGATAGAAAATAAAATGAATTATTCCCAAATATTTCAAATGCATCCTAGTTATTCTCCGTTCAAAAGGTTGCCTACAGTTAATATAACACCTGAAAGGTACACCTTGGGCCTATGTTCTATTGTTTATATAGATACTTAATTTGCAAAGTTTGCAAAATGTAAGCCTATATTTGTTTAGCAAAGATACATTATGTGCCACATTAATATTAATAAAACAAGCTTTCTCATTTATCTTTATTAACAAGACTGTCACTTCATAAATTTTCAGCTAGTACTCTATGACTTTTTATATTTGAATGCAAAAATGATAAATTAAAATTCTTCATCCCCTTCACTTCAACTTAGGGAAATCAAGCAGAAAACATAATAAGAAAAACTAGCTTCTTGAACTTTAAATAGGTTTGGCTGAGGTTGTGTTCAATAGCATAGCAAACTGTTAATATTAAAAATTATTTTCTAATGCTTTTAATCATGAAAATCATATTAATCCAGGAAATTATAATAGTTAAACAAAATATTGTGACCTAATAGAGAGAACTTTATATTTAGAATATTAGCTTTTAATTGATATAAATTATCCCCAAATTTTACTTCTATAGAAATTGTATGCAAACACAAGGTTAGTCCCACTCACAAGCAGAATAAGGAATTAGAAAATGTGTCTGCATGAAGGAGATGTTTGTATTTGTATTATGTTTCTGCTTCTTATGGAACAAAACTTCAATCTAGACCCAAAACTCAACAGAGGGCATCTCATGTGTGTTCTTGGGGGTTTGTTAGATGGATACAGTTTTTGTTATATGTAACAATTATAGAAATAAGAGGCTGGCCATGAATTTGAGGGAGAAAAAGAATGGTATGTGCTAGTCGTTAGATTAAGGAATGGGAAGAGGAAAATGATGTAACTTTAGTATAATCCAATTATATTATGGCCTCAAAAATAAAATTCAATATATTAAAACGAAATTCTATCCTGGAGGAAGGAGACAGAAAACAAAGACTGAGGAAGCTCACAAACTTACAAGATAGCCCTTCATGTTTATAAAATAATTGCTGGGTAGCACTGAAAGGAGAAAGTAGAGACAAAGTCTAACTCCTAACCAAGAAGCTATTTCCAATTACTACAAACTGGCAAAAGTAAATCAATTTTCTCCAATGGAGGGACACTGGGTATATTAGCCACACTCCAGAGCTGGCACCCTGCCCAGGAGTAGTTGGAGAGAACAAAAAGGATTCCATATCTTTTTGGTTTTGGTTTGTGGGTGTTTTCTTTGGGCATTTTTTTTTTGTCTTACTAGCTCTTGTTTGGTTGGTTTGGTTTTTATATTTTGTGTTCTTTAGGCAATAAATAAGAAACAAAGTTGCATGTATAGTGAAGTACGAAGGATTTTGGAGAATTAGGATGAAAAAAATTAATAACATAGTAATAATAAAAATACATGGTGGAGGAGAAGTTGCCCTTCCAACAAAGTAGAAGGCTGCAAGCTCTAGAGGGAAGTCTAATGATGCAATTTATCTAAGTTTCTCCCAGTGCTAGAGTAGGGGAGTTTTGTGATACAGCTTCAAAGAGATATGTAGTCCTGGGAGTAAAACATTACTCATGCTCCCAAAAGTAATGCTCCCTGAAAAGTAAGCTCAAGCTAAACTTGAACAGTCTCATGTGTTTAAGTTATATTTTTTATTGAATTTGACAGAAATACTGTCAAAATATGGCAAAGTAATCGATGCATGTAAGATAGCATGTTGACTTATTGACAAGGGTCTTCTTTGAGATCATTTCAACCAAAACAGATGACACAACAGACACAAAGTTTATATCATGTGACATTTTGGGAGACACATAGCAAAGCATCCATTGCTAAAAAGAAACAAATGTACAACCATATAAGATAAAGGTAGGAATTGTCTTTTTGAATAGGAAGGCTTTGACTGTCTGGAAATTAAGAACAACAATAACAAGTGGGACACACAGAGTGGGGGAAATTTGAATAAGAATATCTAGAATGCATAAAATATTAAAACTTAGAAGGTCAAGAAAATAAAGTCCTATTTAAAATGGGCTTTAAATCTGGAAAAGAAGAAAACAGCTAAGAAATACCATCTCAAGAAGATGTTCATTGTCTATAGCAAGTAGGGAAATGCAAATCAAAACAGTTTTGTGATTTCTTCTTATCCCAGTCAAAATGGCAAACCTCAATAAAACAGCTGACAACAAATGCCTAAGTGACTATGGGGTAAGGGGAGCCCTCATTCACTGTTGGAGATATTCAAACTGGTACAGCCACTACAGAAATCAGGATGGAGAACTTCCAAAAACACAAAAATAAATCTACCTTATGATTTATCTATTCCAGTCATTGGCATATGCCCAAAAATTCAACATCCTACTCCACAAATACTTGCTCAACCATGTTCATAGCTGACCTAGTCAAAGTAGATAGTAAATGGAAATAATCTAAATGTTCTTTAATAGATGAATGCATAATGAAAATGTGATACATATATACAATAACTACTATATAGCTATAAAGAAAAAAATGACGGTAAATGAGTGGAACTAGAAAGAATCATACTGTGTGAGACAATCCAGATCCAGAGAGAAAACCACAATATGGTCTTACTTATCTGTGGTCCCTAAACCCAAAGCTTCAGATGTAATTATACAACATCAAGTAACCACAGGATCCATGCCAGTATTAAGGACAATGAGTTGGAGGCTCAAGTGGGAAATAGCAGAATACAGGTAATATTAAGATGGATATGGGGAGGGGAACTGTAGCTGAAGAAGAAGAAGCAAGGTCAATACAGAACGAGGGCAAAGGGACAAATAACACTAAGGTTACTTAGCAAAGCTTAAGGGGGTCATATTATTTTATATTTACCTAAAAAACTTGGGGTAAAAATGCTCTTTAAAATATCACTAGATTACTTAACAAAAAACCCCAGTAGCAAGCATAAGAAACTTTCTTTTAAGTTGTTGGTTGGGATAGTCCAAGTGACTCCCAATATTGTATAGGTTACTGCTATTGCCCTTGGTTGCCTTTCAGAGGTTGAAGGTAAGTCTCTCTTGCTAAAGCCTTCACATACTTAGGGAATAATTATTATTATCATTATTATTAATAGCCTCTTTTGTGTAGCCTTACTCCCATAGTACCAGAAGTTACTTGATATAACACAAGCTACCAAGAGAGGGAAACAATATACAGCCTGAACCAAGAACATGAGAAGCCTATGAACTATAACAAATTTCAGAATGGCAAGATATCCCTACAGGTACAATAGTGACACTCACACATCCATGGAAACTAAATAGATATTTAGTTGGACTTGAGGCCCAGTCATCAAGAGGGAAACCATCTGGTATTAGACACAGCCAACTACCTCAGGCCAGTGAGGTCATCTTTGAAAAGAACCTTCTATTGCCACATTGTTTGACATTCTACAACTTACATTCTACATTCTAAAAGTTATTCTTATACCTATGGGGAAGTGTAGTTACTGTGCCTCATCAAAGATGCTTCTATTTACAGAAAAAATGGAGACAATTACAGAAAAATACAACCAGACATAATGCAGTGTTCAATAGGACATGGTGAGATCACCCTCCACTAATACATCTTCCACCCAACTCCTGCACCGAAAGCTAAAGGAACATCACCAAAAAGGAGTCAGAAGACTGTATATTCTGGAGGACCAGGAAGTTGGCTGGAAGACTGTCTCCTGGAAATGTTGCTTAAACAAGACCTGAACAAAGACAATATTAACAGACATGCTAATATGGAAGGGAGAAATTTTTCATGAGTTACATTCCTAGACAAAGAACTACAGTCAACTAATGACTGCCTAGAAAGACAGAAATAGTCTCTCTCAAAGATGGACCCTTTAATTGTTTATCCAATACAAAGTGTTCATCACTGACACAACAAAAACAGACTTAGCAAATTCTATTTATATATTTGTGCATATATGTTTCATGTATAAATACATGTACACACACACACACATATATATAATATATATAAATATATATATATTAAAGAAAAGAGGCCATCAATTTGAGAGGGAACATGGAAAGATTTGGAAAGAAGAGCCATAGAAGGGGTTGGAGGTAGGAAATGATGACATTATACATTAGTTTAAAATATATTAAATAAAAAAGTATAAATGTCCTAATTAGGATCTAATTCACATAAGATGTCATGATGACAACATATTATTTAAGACATTAAAAAGATAAATAACTTATGGGTATCAAGCTAGCTGTCCTTACTCAAAGCTTTGCTTTCTTTTGTTCTCCAATACTCGTAATATACCCAAATTGACTACAGCTGATTTCTATTACATGTTGCTTTGTTCTGAACATGTTCTTACTTTCTAGCCAAGGCTGGTCTGGAACTTACTATGTAACCATGGCTGTCTGATCTAGGGACAGTCCTCCTACTTTAGCTTCCCATGTGCTTGGATCTTGTGTAGTACTATTCTTTGAACTAAAGTAATCCCTTCTTGAGGATGGAGGGAAGATAACTAGTCTCAAGAAGCAAAGAAACCTTAAAAAGATTGAGATGCTCAGAAACTTCTAAGTCCCATCTTCAAGTCATAGATTTAGTCAACAATTCCTGGGAAGAGTAGACTCTCTTTGCTATTTTCCTGCAGTCTCTGCAAGGTGCCACAGAGATAAAACCTTCATGAGTCAAGAGGACTCAAGGTTGGATATGTTTGCCAGACATACAGCTGCTTAAATCACCCATGTTCCTGTAAGAAGGCTCAATACACTCACTGATTGGTTCACTGTTTTAGGGTTTCTATTGGTTTAATAAACCACCATTACAAAAAACAGCTTGAGGAGGTAGGAAAGGGTTTATTTCATCTTACAACTCACAGGTCACACTTTTTCATGGTGGGAACTCAAGGCAGGAACTGCAGCAGAGGTCATGGAGGAACACTGCTTATTGGCTTGCTTCTCATGGCTTGCTCAGCCTGCTTTATTTCCCAAGACCACCTGTCAAGCAGTGGCACCATAAATGAGGGACTAGGCCCTCCCACATCAATAATTCAACACAAAATTTTCCCACAAGCTTTTCTACAGTTTAGTCTCATGGAGGTATCTTTTTCAGTGTGTTTCCCCTTTTCTCAGATAATTCTAGCTTGTGTCAAGTTGACAAAAACCAGCTAGCACATTCACCAAGCTGCATAAGTAGAAATAGTCTTTTGTTCTGTTGTTACTACCATAATTGTGGATGGATAAACATTTTTTCTGACCTTGCCTCACCAAAAACTTCACATTGTTGGGGTAACGCAACGTACTCTTCTGACCATTACTAACTATTACTTGCATATTATAAAGTCACCTTCAGTGCCATGCCTACTTATAATGGATCTTTCAAAAGCACCAAATAACTCAGGGGAATGTCTCTCAGGTCCAGTCTTTCACTTTTCACTTACACATAGATTCATCTACATTTTCTACATTCTGTTTTAAATAGATTGAATGAATAAAATATATATTATACATGTATTTTATACTAAAAATATTTCAATAATAGGAGTTTGAGATCCAAGAGTATACAAATATAATAAATGTGCAGTGGGAGTGATCAGCAAGGAGAGATGCCTTTTTTATTGTTCTCATCTGTTTGTTAGTAGAAAAAACAAGTCATGGAGGAAACATGTATGCAGAATTTGCAGGCAAAATATATCATATAGTAAGGTGCATAAGGAGCATGTGAGAACTGGTGAGGATCAGGGAGGAATAGAAGGGAAGTAAGGAAAAAGTGGACAGTACACTTAGAAGTAAGGATGTGACTGGTGATCCCATTAAGATAGGAGATCAGATTCAATGGTAGTAAAGAAGTATATTTTAGAGTCTAATTATGATTAGAGCCTTATGGATTTAAATAGAAAATCTGTATGGCTCAATTAATTTTATAAATGAGAAGTAACATTGAGTAACTCATGAAAAGAATCTTTAAATTTTGCTGAAGCATATGTCTGTGAGGACAGCTGTAAAAGTTTGAAGAACTCTCTCTCTCTCTCTCTCTCTCTCTCTCTCTCTCTCTCTCTCTCTCTCTCTCTCCTTTCTTCTCTTCTCATTCTCTTCATTTATTCCATTCACCATTCTAACTTTTATACTTCTTCCCTTTCATATCCCATAATTCAATTACTTTCTTCTTCCTCTTCCTCTTCCACTCCCTCCACCACCATGCCTTCTTTTGACATAAGGTATTTTTCTTACTCAAGTCCATCCTCAATACTGTTACCAAAATTTCTATCATTAACATGGAAATGAGATTATTTCAGAATCCTGCATTTCCATGTGTGATCTTATGTTCTCATCTGCTTAAAACAAATCTTACCTAGTCTCTCAATGTATACTTCTATTTCTTTAAGTGGGAAACTTGTATCCTTCTTTCAAGACCAGAGTGAATGTCACCACCCATCTCCTTTTATAGCCCATTTTATGTCATTTACAAAATCAATTCCCTTTGTTTGCTGTGACACATTGTGTATATCTATATTGTTGGTCTTGTTCCACAAGCCATAATATTGATGTTCTCTTCTTGCATACCAAACTTGTGCTTCCTGAGGACTGGAAAGACATCTTGTTCATTTGTACATTCAGTACCCAGAGTAAGGCATGGTAAATATTTAGTTCAGCATGAATACACAAGTAGCAGATACATTAATAATATATTTAATTATTAAGGAAATAACTTCCATGCAACAAAATATAAACTGTAATACATTTACATGCTTTTGAGTTAAATGTTTAATTAAGATACCATACTGTAATTTCTAAAGCATTTCCTCTATAGCCATGGAAAGACATAGAAACTATATTTACTAAGGAAACTGAGTATAAGGATAGAAAAAATTATTTTTTCACTTCAATTGTAAGCATGTCCTACTCAAAGAAGCTCTAAAATTAACCACCTTCCATACTGTGCACTGATTTCAGATGCAAGTGTGCAATGATTAAATACATTTAACTGACAACTTTTATCTAGTGGTCCAACATAGACAACATTATTTTTATTTTTATTAGACCATTATATCAGCAAAGAATGCATGTCTGTAGTACCTACACAGGGTTTTAAAAACCTAATCAAAGCCCTGAAGGGCAAAATAATAAATGAGCATCACTATCGCCAACTAAATAATTCAAGGAAGGACAAAAGGATGGAAGGAAGAAAGGGAATGAGGTGAGAGAGGATGGCTGATGGGGTCTTTAAATGGTGGTTAGTTGTTAAAAGGTAGTTTCATGTCTGACACATGCCACTGTGTTGTTCTGAAGCAAGAATGAGCAATATGAGTTATTGTGCTAAATAGCTTTATACACAGTATAACAATTAATGCTTTTCCAAATCTCACTAAGGGTAACATATTATGGCAAAAAACACTTAAGAAGTAAATTAGATGGTTGATCTGGGCTGTAGGGATTCTGACAAGCTAACATTAATTTCATAAAAGTCTCTGTTGCAAGACAGCTGGCCAAGGGTAGATGGCACAGACTGGCAAGGTGACAGGATGTTAGCATCTTATTGGAGAAAATTCTCACTTATTCCCTTTTGAAAAAGCAATCACATACTATTTTATTTTTATTTTTTCCATATGCAAATTTTATAAATGGAGACAATGAACCTTGATCATATCCAACCACTTAATATCCCTTACTTCCCCTAAACTGTCTTTCATCTCCCTAGCATCTTCATGCCCTCTATCTTTCTCTCCTTAAATAACTGACTGAGTTTAGGTAGTACTCCCAAATGAATATATATATATATATTTCTCAGAGTAATGTACTTCTTCTAGTGAACACCTGTCCTAAATTAAATTTCAGCTTTGCCTTCAAATATAAGTGTAGATAAAAATAAACTAAGTTTGAAGCTAGTAACACATTAGAAACATGTCCTTTATTCATAAAATAATGAGAAATGTTTATCATAAGATATCATAAGAGATTTTAACTAGACATATTTTCTGGCCAAATTTGAGCAAGGATAAAATGTTTGTGTGATGAAAGCCTTTCTAATAAAAATTGCTTCAGTAAGATCATGATTCAATGTTTGACAATTCCTATTGTTTTCTATTAAAAGGCTTTTAGCACTTCTCAGCAGAAAGCCAAACTAGTTCATGCTTCAATATTTATTTCTTAAATTGTGCAATTACATTTATAAAAAACCGAAGATATATTTAAATATAAAATGTGTCTGTGTACTATTCTTGGGACAGCCAAGGGAGGTCAAAATTTCAGTAGACCTACAAGTCTTAAAATGTATGTTGTATATCAAGTTCAAAGCAGGACCTGTGTTGGAAGAGTAGACTAAACAAACAAACAAACAAATAAATAAATAAATAATGGCTATATTTAAAATGAAGGCTAGGTAAAATTCTTTTAAAAATACCCCAAATATTAAAATAAATGGCTTTCAGTCTTTTTATCAAAGATACAAAGCAGTGAATGTAGCCAAAATATTTCAGCAGTCCTGGTTTAAAATTAATGGTCACCATAGTGGTTGAAGAAAGGGAGCAAGGTAGGAGAGGAAACACAGAGAGATATGAGGGTGGAGATCAGACCTGGGGAGAGAAGGGGCAAGAGAACAAAAAGTGGGGAGGTGGGGATATGAGAGATTCCTAGAAGCAGGGGACAAAGAGGATGTTCTCTAACTAGACATGTCTCCTAGTAGAGGGAAGAGAATACCAACTCACCTACAAAAACTTCAATTCAAAATTCATTCGGTCTATAAGATGTGCAGGCATAAAGACAGAGAAGATAGGGGAGAGACTGAGGGAATGTCTAACCAAGGCTCAGCCCACCCCAAGACCCACCCCATGTAGAGAACCAATCCTTGACACAATTTATAATACTCTGCTATGCTTGCAGACAGAAGCCCAGCAGAGTTGTCTTCTGAGAGGCTCCACCCAGAAGTGCCTCAAAATAAATGCTAAGACTCACAACCAACATTGGGTAATGCTATGGATGCAAGTGGAAAAGTGGAGGAAAAAGAAAAGGACCTGGAGGTGACAGGTGCTCCTCAAGAAGACCAACAGAGCCAACTAACCGGGGACCAGAGTGGTTTGATGAGACTGAAGTACCAACCAAGGACCTTGCATGAACTGAACCTAGAACCACTACAAAGATGGAGCAGATGGATAATTCAGGCTTCATGTGGGTCCTCTATTGAGGGGAGCAGGGGTTCTCTTTGGCATGTACTCTCTTACCAGTTTTTCGATTACTTTCCTCCAGTTAGGTTGCCTTGCCAGGCCACACGTCAAGAGGATGTGCTCAGTCCTAATGCAACTTGATGAGCTGGGGGCGTGGGTAGAGTGGATCCCCTTTTGTGAGGAATAGGGGAGAGAGGACTGGGGGAGAAGGAGGGAGGGTGGGCTTGGATGTGAGGAAGAGTGGGACTACCAGCAGGATGTAAAGTGAAAAAAGGAAGAAAAAAAGAAAGAAAGAAAAGAAAAGAAAGGAAGGAAAGAAAGAGTAAGATGGTATGCTGAATGTGAAAAAAAAAAAAAGAAACTTGATGCTTAGCATAAATCAGTGGATCAGAGCAGAAACAGATACATAAGAAAGCATAGAGAAACTATTGGTGATATTCAATAGGTAACTGTCTTGTGGGAGATAACAATTATGGATGAAAGGAATTTAGATGAGGATATTACAGAATCCTGACTAACTAGGTCACAATCATAGAAAATAAATGACAGTCCTTTTAAGAATTCAGGTATAGGAAGGATATTAAGGGTCCTGAGAATAATACAAATAGTATATGTAGAAGTTCTCAAAATTTTCCTGTATTATTTATATTGAAGTGATTTGTTCTTTTTAATAAGAAACCAAATCGCAGGTACTCTAAGTCAATATTTCTCTATATGGACCTGTTCAGGCCTCTCATCTTCATTTTGTGACATTTGACAATGCTGGAGAAATTTTTGCCTGTCACACAGAGAAGGGGCATGTCTAGCACATATAACAGTTATAGGCTAAGACTGGTGCTAAATGTTCTATAATACAGAGAACAGCCCCTCCACAGCAAAATTTATCTTCCCCCAAATGACAATATTTCTGAGGTTGAAGAACTCTGGCCTAAGTGAATTTACTAAAATCTTAAAGCAATCTCAAATGACAATAACCATAAAGAATGTCATCCTGGATGTCATACCCATCTTAGACCTTATGTTAAGCACTTTTAAAATATTAAAATATGATTTTGCCTATAAGTTGACTTTAATTTTATTTTGAGGGATTTCATGGTACACATAACAATAAAATTACTGTATGTATCTATTCTGTGAGAAGGAATTGGGATTATGAAGTTTGAGTGCTCAGAGGAATATGTGAGAGTGCCCATAGACTTAAAAGTTAAGAGATAACTACTACAGGTAAAATTAAAGGGGAAAGGCCACACATATAGAACGCCAGCTATTTACTATTGAAGAAAAAGATATTAATTACAGGGGAAGGTCATTTCTATGTTCAAAGTTCGTTTTTCTTACTCCCTCTCCCTCCCTCTACCCCTTTCTATATTATGACACACACACACACACACACACACACACACACACACACACACACACA
>OU015760.1:92086983-92097536 GCA_907169655.1 Acomys percivali
CACACACACACACACACACACACACACACACACACACACACACACACCTATTTCAGCTGGCAAGATATGAAGAGTCTCAAGTTTCCAAACTAAGGTCAGATCCCAGCCACCATACTTTTGTTGTGAAATATGATGAGCTGTGAAATGAAATGATTCCTTCCTATTGTTGATTATTATCTAGTATTTAGTTACAATTAGGAGAAAAGTCAATAATCCAATCCCCTAAGAAGACATTTAAGAGAACAGCAACTAGCATAATCATACAATTGCCAAAATGCACAAAACCAGATTTGCCTGAATAGTCTGCACAAACTATTTCATGATGAAGACAAGCCATGAAAAATACCATTGGCATTTAAGAAGTATTATGCAGTCACAAGGGCAGTATGACACACTTAATCCAAATCAAGAGCAGGGAGAAAGGGATGAAGAATGAACAATTAAATTGTGATAGTGTAGATGAGTTGTGTCTTTAAATCCCAAAGATAAAGCTCCTGCCTAAGCAAGTTGTGCCTCCAAAAAATCTACCTTAAAGCTACTGTTGCCCAGCTGCTGTTTCCTCACTGGAGCACTTGTCTTAGTGTTATCTACTTGCAACTTCAAGGAGAAAGGATCTGTCAGGAGCTCTGGAAAAGCATCAGGAAAGTCTTTTGTCTTCCCCAAAGAAAGAGCTTAATCAAGAAAAACTGGTGCTTAAAGAGGACTACCACCACGTGTTCTCTTTGAACATAGAAAAGGCGAAAGAAGGCCTGCTAGCTCCTTGATCTTGTACCATTACAATGCTGTTGGTATGGATGACTGGTAGTGGAGGGTGGGGTAATTCTATTCAAAAGCAATTTCCGGAATCACTTACTGTATTAATTAAAAATCTTTCTATACTAGTTTAGCGCTTGAAGAAAAGAGTCTTTTGCTTTTTTACATGGGAACTGAATTAATCCCCTGAGTAAAAAGAGCCCAACAAACAAAACCCCTAACTAGCTGAAATTCCTTAGATAAGACTAATACAACAGAAGTTAATTTTTGTCATTTTTTTCCTACTTTGATATGTTTTTTGGATGGGTAATTAGAGAAAGTGTAATGATCAGCAAAACTAAGGCTGTTTTAATGCCCAGTTTACATCACTAAAAATAACCCTATATAGCATCCATTGAGCTTTCACTTTAACAAAGCACTGACTGCAGCCCTCTTAGACTCACTGCATAAAGCTGGGATTTTCTGATTAAGCTATTTTTTGACCCTTAGTTTCTATGCTACTTTGCTACTGTGCTTCTGTGAAGAGTCAAATTGAGTGTTAAATGTAAGGCACAAACTGGGAGACAGTAATTCATTAGGAACACTTGGAAATGATTCGAATGTTGTGCCTGAGCAGAGATGAATAATGCACACACACGTTCCCTAGCAATGACACTGAAATTTCTTATACAGGACATCTGTTTCTTCTCTTAACAGAACACTTGATTGTCATTTTCACTACATGTATATTGTATCAACTGTTACCGAGGTATATTTCTTGCGTCAGCTAAAGCTGCATTTTAATCCTCAAGACATCTCTAAACATTAGTATTCTTAAGACAATGTGCAATAAAATATAACAGCATTTTCAAAAAGCATTCCAATGGTTTTGCTGCTTGATCCATAACTCAACTCAGTTGCAAACATGGAATTAATAAAAAGGGAAACACAATCAATTAGTTAGATGTTACCTGATGCACTACCCAACTAGATTTACAGTAGGCCAAAGTAATTATCAAATTCCAGTTACACCACTGTCTGTAGCCCATCTACACTTAAAAGAAAGGGCACTGGCACTACAATTCTTAAATTTACATATTTAAATTGGAGTCATAACCTTAGGGTTTCACATAAGACTCCAAAGTCATTGAAGTCATGACAAAGGGTAAGTAATAGAAACAAGTGTGACAGTTTTCTGTTTGCAAAAGTTTTTGAGGCCCAATTAAGACTGTACTGGGTCTCAGAATTGTAAGCTATGAGAAGTATAACTGAAAGACAACATTGTGCCAACACGCTTGTAAATTCCACAAAGGTCTTTAGCTCTGCATCGTTATTTTTTCCTTTTCTCTCTTCATTATATTATGAAAAGCAAAAGCAGAACCACTTGACATAATTTTTTCAACATATAATTTTATTTTATTGAAATGAAATTTATTTTTAACTTATGAGTGAAAGCAAATTTGTACATATATTCATTAATGTGGTACCATATGATGTTCTGAAACACATACATACTGATTTATTTAAATAAAAGTAAGCATATATATTTTTACATTTTTTGCTCTTTTGTAACACCTTTGAAAGTACTTATGTTACAGGTTTTTAAATATAAAGTATATAACAGTTATCTATAGTCCACCTCCTATCGAATTGTGGCATTCATCATCTTCTTACCATTCTGTCTTCTGGGAACTATATCATTTTATTCTCAGCTTTTATGAGATCAAATTTTTTTATGGTACTACATTTGAATAAGATCATGTAGTATGTGATTCATTATGACTACTTAATGTGACAAGAAACAATATGATCACAGGAGAAAATATGTTCACAGAAGAAGAACATGTAGCTTGTGTAAATAACAAATACCTTGAGTTCAGACAATGTATACTGCTTCAGATACTTTTGCATTTTCTCCATTAAAAAGCATAAGTTACCATTAATTATGAAAGCTTAAAGGTTCTTGAGGAGAGTTTTTGTGAAATATTATATGGGACCTTCCTAAGAACTCCTGAGAAACCTAAGAGTAGAAAATGGCTATTGGAATACTTTAACAACTAAGTGTAAATGTTCAGCTGTGTGCCAATTCTACAACTGGTAAGTTTTCATGAAACAACTATTTAACTGCTATATGCCATGCAGTGACCAGGACACAAGGAATATACCAGTAAACAAAACATACAATATTTCCCTCAAAACACTTAGAATCAATTTTAGTAATTCTCCACTTTGGTTGCAACTTAGGGTCATCCAAGGTACTTAAAATCCTGAAGTCTGGTCCCCATTCCTAACCAATACATCAGATTGTGTATAGGTAATGACAGTCTATCATAATTTTAAAAACTCTCCCTAGCTAACATTAATATAAGAACCATTTGCCATATATTAAATATTCTGGAACAGTTTTGTGGTTTAAAAAATTAGATCATTACTGCAAACACCTCTAATATACAACACAGTTTGAAATTGTGTCTGCACAAGATCACAACGCAAATGAGCATTACAATGCTAAATGTTTATGCTTCCCCATTGCACCTGCTTTTGTATTCATCAACTGATACTATGTATTTTTGTTACAGTTATATGTTTTGGGCCCATTTTATGTCAAAAACACTTAATAAGACCCACTAATGTTTGGTTTCCCATGAAGAATTTTAAACAATGGCTGACTTCCCTGCATACCTTTTTCATAGAGACTAGCTAATTTTCTTTGATTTCCAAATGATTGTACTACAAATTAAACATGTGTTGTCATGTTTAGACTGTATTCTTGAGGTGGAAATTGAACCACAGGGTATAATAATGAATGAAATTCCTTGGGAGGCAGTTTGTTATATAGGTGTCCCATTTTGGGCTGAGCATTCTAAAGTTTCTTCTCTGGACCCCAAGCAGTTTTAAGACTCTGTTGTAAATATTATCTACTGCAAAAAGTAGCATCTGAAATGAGGGTTAAGAGATGCATTAATTTATGGGTGCAATAGTAATCAATAGAAGTCAGTTTTATTCTATGTTTGGTTAGAATAATAATAGTTGCAGGTTCTTCCCTGAGGCCTACGACCTGTACAGACACAGGCTCTTTACACAAATAGTGGTGTCAGGCATGATTTTCATCTTGTAGATACGGCTTTGAATGGAATCAGAAGCTGGTTGGCTACTCCCACATCATTTGTGTCACTATTACACCTGTGGCCATGGCCAGATAATAACTGTTGTAGTTCTCAGGGTTCACAGATAAGTAGATGAATGATTATTTTTCTCCTTCAGTAGTGTGTATAGCACCTTCCATTATTATGAATGCTGGCTAGTGGGGATGAAACTTTCAGGAGAGGGACAGCTTGATTTCTCTGTATTATGACTTGTGTATATGGTGTCTTCAGCATAGGTTCTTAACTATAATGCTCTGGAGGAAGACTAAGAGCATTTTCAGTAGTCTGTAATTGTTTAGGGCCCATAGGACCCCACTGGTCAACAACTCCAAAAGAGGTAACCCATTACTGGCACTAGGGTTTTTAATTCATTAACATATGATATATTAGAGGGGCCTTGTCACCTTGTTCTAGAGTAACTCCATTTTAACTATTTTTATATATGTGCATGAATATATATTTCAGAAGCTTCTAAAGTACATTTCCATACAGTCTTTGAAAAAGGCATATAAAGTTATTCATCGATCCCCGTATCTATTCCTCTACCTTGTCCTTCTATTGCCTCTACCAATTTGACTTTTCCTGTTGCATTATTCTCCTTTAGCCTTTCATAGCATGGTGGTCAATCTCCTTTCCACTGACCGGCACACTCCCGCGAGTCCTCACTAATTTCTTGACCTACATGGGTATTCCATATGAAACATATATATTTGAATATTCAAAAGTAACATCCAAAAGTGAGAGAAACCATTTGTTTTTCTCTATAAGAGCCACCTCAATCAGACTGATTGTTTCTAGATACATCCATTTACTAGTGAGATTCATGTATTTTTCTTAACAGCTGAGTAATAGTCCATTGCATCCATTGTAGAAAAAGGGGCAAAAAGATTATAAGAGCCAGAGGATTTAGATTACTACAGGGAAAGCAGGTTTTCAGATATAGTAAGGCAGTTGCACATAGGACCTCATAGTAGCTGTGACAGAATGAACAAAACTTGTGCAAGATCATACCAGAATAAAAGTCCTAGCATGTACAGGGTATGTGGGCATGAAGTCCCAGGCTCAAGTGGGGAGATATAGCCAAACAACACATGCTGGGAGAGTGTCCATTTCTTTACGAGTTCAGTCCCTTGTGGTTTGATCACAGTCCAGTGGAAGGTCATACATCCAAAAATATATAGGTATAACAAATAAAATATGATGAATTGAAATTAAAAAGGCACAAATATTCCTAAACTAATTTTTAAAGAGAATCATAAGATTTCAGAATTTAGTTACAATACAACACATAGAAGAACCCCTGGAAAATTCTTAATATGCATATCCTTATAATTCAGCTGAACAGTTTATATTAGCAATAATCACATTAAATCAGAATAAAAGTGTCATTGTGTTAAAAAAAATCAGGAGTGGAATAATGATAGAAGAGAAAGTTTTTTTATTTGCTTCAGAATTTATAAACTCCAGTTTTTAAGGCAAATGTAGACCTTGTATATCACAAAAACACCAAGTTATTTAACTTTTGAAAATATATGCCCTTAAACTAAAAGTAAAGACACCAGATTTGTGAAAACAAAGGGATAATTTTTAGAAATATTTTGCATACATCTTGAAAATTAATAGATAATAAGTACTAACTGCTTTCAGTGTGTGTGTTTTTTTTAAGTATTTTAATTTAAACATTTAAACATTTAAACATTTAAAAACACATAAAAAATCCCTAGTTTGCAACTAGGTATTAAAATAAAAGGAAATAATAATAAATATAAGTAGCAGTGAATTAAAACTCAACTATGCCATTCAGTTTATACAGATAAATGAAGGACAGCACATTAGAGCAGGGCTGAAGAGTCATAGTGCTTAAAATATTTCCCTAGGGAACCTAGGATTGTAGCCACAATATTAAATATACATTGGTTGCTCAAAACAGTGTTTTTGGTTGTTCAGCTAGGTTACAAGTTCTCAGTACCACATTTACACATTAATTAGGCTAAAGAGATTGCAGTGTATGGCATCTTGGGTTTCATTCCCAGTTCTTTTGATTTCACATGTTGCCAAGAGATGGAAAAGTTTACATGGTAGTTCTAGCCAAGTCATAAACACTCATACTCAGCTGGTATCAGGGAACCAAGGAACTCTGTCTATTTGTTGACATGAGTACTAGTATGTGGTTGTAATATACATGTGTAAGTGCAAGAGGAGAAAATATGCTTGAATTCAATTTGTACAGTTAGAAAATAAGGGAAAATGAGTTCTGCATTTCCTTCCATTGATAAAATCAAGTATACTTATAACTCTAGGATTGCATAAATCCTAAAAACTTTGGTATCGTGCTTAAAATGAAGGAGATTAAAACAATTAGATAAGGAAATAGTAGTGTCTAATCCTAAATAAATGCAGTATGGTTATATACTTAAAGAGGATTAGAGTGAGCTATCAGAGATTGAAATTGCATAGGGGCATTGTGACAGAAACACTCTATGAGTACGTGAATAATAAGATTTGCGGACTGCCAAATCGCTAAACAAGCGGGCAACTGAGTTCAGAAGGAAAAAACCCTGAGTATAGTGTCAGAGAAATTCACAAAATTCTATAGGAATCCAAATATTCATTAGAAAGAGGCAGTGAAACCTTGCTACCAGACTTCACATTACATTTAGATTTTGCTTTTGATTTATAGAACTACATATCTCCATCCCTGTAGAATGTCGTTTCTATTATATGTTTCTAATTTTCAAAAAGTCTTTGTGATTCCTTATTCAAACCAACTCCCATACTTGGGACTGGAGAGAAATGTTCAGTGGTTAAAGGCATTTGCTCTTCTTCCAAAGGATCTGGAGTCAATGTCTAGAACTCACATGGCAGTTCTTAACTGTGTCTATCACTCAAGTCCCAGGGGATCTGATGCATTGTCTGGCCTCCATGGGAACAAAGCACAGATGAAATGATAAAATTTAAAACCAATTTATAGGCTTGGGATAAATGAGATTTGGTAAACATGATTTTCTGAGAACTGACATTATAATATAGGTTAGGGATTGTATCATCCATTTTGTGTATTAAAATAACTAATAGATGTCTTTATATGAATTTAACAAGAATATTATAACAGTTATAATAACATATTTTAATATTAAATTGATTATTATATCCAGAAATATTTATTCATAATATTGAATATTTCTCCAGTGAACAAGTGATAAATTCTGCGAAGTCAACAATAGGTAAAAAGTGAATTTAAAATAAAATAGCTCACTAAATTTGTTTAAATAAGAATTTTTTTATATTCGCTTATCATCAGACTGTTATTAGTCTTTGAAATCTACTGTCACTAATTTCTTGTTAACATTTTCTCATATTTTTTGAGGACTTATTGTGTTTCTTCTCGTCCATATACTTCAAGAAAGATTTTGAAACAATAATAAAATAGTAGTTGATACCCAATAGAATAGTCATAATAAAAAAGTCAATAACACTCTTTGTAAAAGATGTGAAGACATTGCAATGAGATCCCCATAAATTGCTTATAGGGATGTACAATCACCCATGTACTCTGGAAAAGTCTTCAACAGTGCCTCAAAATGTTAACCATAGAGTTGTCCAATAATGAAGCAGTTTCACTTCTAAGTATCTATATCATCAAAAAATAAAGACACATTTTTAATAAATATACTGCACAGAATTGTTTGAAGTAGCATTTTTACAATAAATAGTCAAAGGGTAGATACAATGCCATTGCTCATCAACTGATATTTAAAAATGTAGTACATCTATAATATGGAATATTATTCATACATAAAAATAATGAAATGCTAATATTTGCTATATTGCTGAAGAATCTTGAAATGTTTATGCTAAGGTGAAGAAGCCTATTATTAAAGGAAAATATTATACAGGTGCCTTCATATGAAATATCCAATAGAGAAAAATCTGTAGAGACAAAATCTTTACAAGTATTTGCCAGTGGCTGTAAGAAGCACAGGTATAATGTCACTATGTAACAGGTATAAACTTTCTATTATCAGTCATGAAATAACTTAAAATTTTCTATGGTAATGAAAATACAACTTTATGATATAACAGTGATACTGAAATACATGTTTCAAAAGAACAAATTTTATTATGTGTAAATTGTATCTCAGTGAAGGTTTATGAAAAAATATTCATTCATATCTCTATTTCCAATAGAAGTGTTAGTCTTAATGAAGTGTAAAGTGATCATAGAAATTACATCATCATCATCATCATTATTATTATTATTATTATTATTATTATTATTATTATTATAGAGATTGGCTAAGGCAGATTCATGTGACCTACTTTTCAGCCAATGAAATGTGAAGAAAACTCTTCTTTAAACAAAGGACTTAAAAATATGTATTTCTTAACATTAAAGAGTCAGAGATAGCTGACTTACTTTTTTCTGCATCTTTTTACATTGTTATATGAGCATGCCATGTCAGAAATAGTTCCATCAGCCTAGATAATATGATTGGCAACCTATTCTGAATATTGTGGTATAAATAGCAGGAAATAAATGATATCTTGAGGCATAGAAAGGATTAACTCCACCTTAGAATTTTCTACTATGATAGTATATAAGATAATATGTGGGATTTTTTGTTTGTTTTATTGTTTTCTACAACTTCTAGTCAATCATATCAAGGTCATAAAATGTATTTTATTATATTACATCTTAGTCCAAAATGACTTAAAGTGACTAAACAATCATTTATAGGTTAGAAAGGTCTATTATAGTTCATGGCCATCAACCCTACACAACCATAAACAATTATACCCAACTATTGGAAAAATAATTCTTTAAACCGTATTTAAACTTCAAGGGATGAAGCCTGTGGTTTTCTTCACCTCTGTCTCTTTTCACTTTGTCATTGTTTAGCAGGTCTCCCAGGAAATTTGTTTTCTTATAGAATCTGAGATAAAAGAAATCTTACTATGATGCAGGCACAAGAAAAATATAATTAGTATGAAGTTTTTGCCATATACATGCTTAGAATCTCTAAATTTACAAGTACTTATAGTCATAACAGCGCAATCAAATAGATAGACTGCATGTACCTAAGTCTCATTGATAAGTCAATTCAATAAAATAATGTAATCAATTTTTTGTCAGTGAAATCATAAATGCTTATGTAAAAATAGTATAAATTTACATCCTCATTTCCAGGCATAAAATGTGTGTGTGTGTGTGTGTGTGTGTGTGTGTGTGTGTGTGTGTGTGAAGGCTATTTCCTGACATCCATGCAAATCTTAGTTTTAAACTTGATTCGAAAGTGGATAATGAAGAAAGCAGGGGTATTTTGCTACTATAAGCGACTATTAGTGATGGATTAGACTTTGATGATGCTAAAGACCTTTAATGTCCATTTCTTTCCTCCAGTGACACATAGTATGTGTAGCCCTGGCCAGCAAGAAACCTTTTATTTCACTGTTTTCTCCTGAGTCAATCAGTGTGTTAAAATCCAGAGTCTCTGGGGATTTTTATCCAATTCAACTAAAAGCTACTGATTGCCTAGTACTTTCTAGGTGCTGTGCAACTCAGAGAAACCAAAAAAGGTTCAGTAAGCATAATTTGCTTGACACCATCTCTGTTGCTTCCATTTTGATTATATAAAATATCACATTATAATGGTATATCTGTATATGAATGCCCTAGATTCGGTGGTACAATTTTGTATCAAATGTTTAATGTAATCTGGACTTATTGAACAACCCAAAATATCCATTATCTTACATACTCAGTATTTTTTGATGAAAGCATTTAAACCTTACTCTCAGCAATATTGAAATGTGTGCATGGTTGTTACTAGAAATAATCTTGATACCATTAAACTGATATGCAACTAACTTAATATATTTTATTATAATACCTCCATTCTTCTCACCCCTGTCACATAAACAATATTCTGCTATCTAATTTCATGACCTCGATCATTTCACATTCATGTGGATGAAAATATGTGGTTGCTGTTGTCTTTCTATGTTTCGCTGATTTCCTTTACCATAATACTCTTCAAATCTACACATGTTGTCACAAAATACAGCATTTCTTCCCTTTCAGGGCTCAATATTATCATATTGGGCATGCATACTTCATTTTCTTAATTCATGTATGCATTGAGAGAAACTTAGGTGAACTTGATAATTTGACTATTGTGATAATTACAAGAATTATTACAGGAGTATCTCTGCTAATTTAGATATTAAACATCTAATGCTTGTTGACAGAATTTGGGTGCTGCACTGAAATCATAGTGAATAAACAACATCAACTGAAGATGCCACCAAATGAAGCATCTGTGCATAGTCAGAATTAAAATACATGAACATATGGCGATTTTTATGTTTATTTTTTTACATTATCTCTGTGCCTCCTGCCATTAACAGTGTGTGCTTCAGGATATATTTTCTAGGTCTCCTTCTTCAGTAACTCATTGTTATCTCATATGTCCCATTTCTACAAGAATGCTCAGCAATGTACCAAATCTAAGTGCCCTTGTTTTCAATTTCTTCTTTGAGAGTTGTGCAAGATCTGATGGATATTGTTGATTCATAACACCTCTTGATTCTCTCTTCTTTTAGAATCCAAAGCTTTCACTTGTGTGTATTATGTGGATATTGTTGTATATGCAAGCAAGTGTGCACATATGCATG
>OU015760.1:92097546-92134210 GCA_907169655.1 Acomys percivali
TGTGTGTAAAGCAGCAGACAATCCAGTGCGTAAATCCTCTGGTGTTCTCTACCTCTTCTGAGAACTGGTTTGTAACTCACCAAGAAAACTATGATGGCAGGCTAGTAAGCCACTGAGATTTACCTTTTTCTATTTCCCTAGTTCTGGGATTGTAGAGGTATACCATCATGCTTGGCTTTTTATGTGTTTACAGGGGCTCAAAATCAGGACTTCATGCTTACATAAGGACTTAACTAAGTGATTTATATTTGTGATCCCAATGACCCTGATTGCCTTTACTATAAATTACATTGGTTATGTTCCCCTATAGTAGGGCCTTAAATATTTTTCTTGTATTTATTCAACTTATTTATTTCTCTTTTCTATCATCTATCTATCTATCTATCTATCTATCTATCTATCTATCTATCTATGTATCTATCATCTATTTTTCTATCTAGGTTCTCCTTATTCCCTGCATGGGCAATTTCATTAATTGCTATTAAAACAACTTTTGAATACACCTATGACTCTCATATGTAACACTGTCTGCATCTCTCTCTCTGCCCCCCCTCTTTCTCCCCTAAACCTAAATATCTCAGCAGTTACTATTGTGGTTTTATTAGAGACAATATATACAAAATGGATAAATTTGCTCATGAAATAAATTTACTCATGAAAACTCAGTTTCATCCATTAACACCCACACTTTCAGTACCCATGACTAAATCTTGGAGTCAGCCTGAGTTTCCCTCTTTTCAATGTTATATTCCATCTTTCCAAAGTTGCCATCACTTGAATTTTGCACCATCATAGTGTCTATTCCATGTGTTCATGTTTTGCAATCTCTGTGGCTATTACTTCAATTCAAGATACTATCAATGTTTTCTAGAGCTGTGCTAGTGGACTGTTAAATGGCATTCCTGCCTCCAGTCTCTCTGGATGTTGTTACTGTTACAACTATAAACTGGAAGCTGAAGAAAAATCAATAGTGGCTGTATGTGGCTGTTGGGCAAGAATTGTCACTGAAAAGTGGTTCTTTTCCCAAAGGGAATTTCTTGTCTCACGTTGTCCTCTACATCCTGGTATCAGTGTCATTGGTTAGGGAGCCATCCTTGCTGAAGGTTATCACAACCAGATATTCTTCACAGCATCACTCATGTTGCTATAATAGCTATTTAGAAAGTATCAGTAAATAACAATCAAAAGAAATCAGTATAACTTTTAGTTAAATTAGCTTTAAGAATAAAAATATCTGTATCCCAGGAGAATTGTTAAGAATAAAGTAATCTTTATTCTTTCAGGAAATGTACATTTGAAGTGACATTCAGATCTGCTTAATGTTCCATTTGATACTAACCTTTTGCATTATTTTGACAAATGCATGATGTCTCTTCAGAAATACTTTCCTCCAAAAAGGACTTTTATTTCTCAATTTAGTTCATTTTAAATATTATATTAAATGGGTCTTTTGTCAATTTTCTTCTCAATACTCTTCATTCTCTAATTTTATTTATAATTTAGTAAATTCTAAGGCACTGAAAATAATATAATAAAATATACTATATTATTTCTGTGACATTCTTGCCTAAGCATTTATTTTGGCATGTCTGTTAGATAATTACTAAAAAGTCTAAGAAACTTATTACCACCTGCCAATATTTATATGACTCTTAACCTATCAATACCACACTGAAACATATAGCTGAAGAGCCAATTTTCAGGTAATTTATAAACTGGTTTGTCTATTCGCAATGAACTAAATTGATTTTATCAGTTCCTATCTAATATTAAGCTGATTTAGAGGGGAACAACTGAATTCAACCAAACTGGTTGTTTGCACAACAGTTGTAAGTCAGTTGGTTCCAAAACTAGTAGTTCCTTAATTTCATCCATGTGTGTACACAATGCCCAAATTAGCCACTTGTGTAAATGTCTCATAGGCAAGCCTTATGGCACTACCCTTTTAATGATAAAAACTTCATTTTTTCCCAGACACTCCTAGTCTCTTCTTTATTAGAATAGTTTTTTTAAGTCAATTATTTTTACTTAGATATATGAGTGGTTTTCCTATGTATGTGTTTTGAGAATCAAATGTAGTCCTCATGCCAGAAGTCAAAAGACCATATCAGCTATGTTGGAACTGGAGTTGTAGACAGTTGTTAGCCACCATGTAGATAGGTGGTTAAAACAAAACCTGTGACTTCTGTAAGAGTAGTAAGTGCTCATAATTGTTGAGCAATGTGTCCAACCCCACTATCTCTTTTAATGCTGTTTTATCACACTCAAAATACTTTAAACACTCAGTTATTTCTTGTCTATCCAAAAACAATGCCTATTATCTCAGGGATATAATTTTTCGTCTGAAGTAACACCATTGTTTTCTTTTCAAGTTTCCAAACATAGTTCTATAATCCTTAAGAAAGATTTGCAAACAACTTGGGAGATAATATCTGTTCCATTTTGGATTGATGCCCAATACATTAATTTCATTCAAAAGATAGAGCAATCTGAGGTGACTAAACAGTCATTTGAGTATACTATATAAACCATAAATGTAGGCATGAAGGATTAAAAATAATACTGGCCTTACATTTAGCCCAAAGTAGCCCGAGTAGAAGAAATAACAAAAATCTCTAGTGAAATTGGTAGAACAGAGAACATTCTAAAGTAGCTTTGAACAAAGTGCCTTGAAATGTATTATCCTAACTGTCTGTTGTGCAATAGCCTATATGAAATGATTTTGTGATTGCATTCTCATTCCCAGTGGTCAAATGTTCACATCATTATAATCACTGTACGAAAAGAATGCTTGATTCCACTCTCAGTAAAAGAATCAATTTACTAATGGGGCACAGAGAACCTACTTAAGTTGACTCTCTATGTGAATTTAATGGCACCTTTTAGAAACAATAACTTGTGTATTTATAATCATTGTAATATAATTGCTTTGAGCCTATACTTGTCCATTATTTGGAACTTAAAATTAACAATGGAAAGAGATTCCACAAAACACAGACTCTTTTACGATAATGAAGAACTACGGAGGTTGAATGCTGTAGTTTTCTATATAGTTTGTTCTTTCATCATATTTCCTCATTAAGTCGTAAACATAGTACAAGAAACTACATTTGGAGTGATAATACCTGTATTTAAAGTCATATTGTTCATCATTCCATATATATATATATACACATATATATATATGTGTGTGTGTGTGTGTGTGTGTGTGTGTGTGTAATTTTGTAAAATGGGAGTGGTGAATAGTGCTCTGTATATGTGATTGTGTCGGTTCTTTGATTCAATAGCATAAGAAATAGAAAAAGATTCAAGGCAAATTTCAGCCATCTGTGACTGCATAGAGTGAACTGAGAAGCTGGTTTGCTTTGCATTCATGTTCATTACCTGAGCACACCAGAGAACAAGATCTCCAAATCCAGTGTTTGAGCATTGTAATTTTCCATATTCTATACAAATTAAATAGAGAAGTCAAATCATTCTATCACATTTTGGTGTCAAGGGATATATGTTAAGATTACTCTGTTCATTCAAACACACTCTCATTACTGCTGTTGGTGTGGTTTCATGTGTACTTCTAAGACATTTTCTCCAAATTGCAACATTTCCTTCGAATTACAACATTTCCTTCGAATTGCAACATTTCCTCCAAATTGAAACATTTGCTCTAGGAAAGAAAAGGATGCTCTTGAGCCTCAGGAGGTAAACGAAAGGTCACATTTCCTGGAGATCAGAAATGGAACATTCTTGGGGCTCCTACAGCACAGTATAAAAACGTGTAAACAGGAACATGGCGTGAGAGGCTCTGAGCAGCCAAACTGCGTGGAAAAGGAGATATTCAGACTGCAAGGCACTTGTTTGCTGCAGAGAGAAACTTCAGGGTTGCTGGTTTACAGGATTCCCCATCAGAGTTATGTTACTTTTTGGTGATTCAGCCACATTTGAAATAAAAGGATCCATATGTTCCTGATAAGTAGCCCCTCAACTATATGCTAGTAAGTCCAAAAACAAAACAAACAAAACAAAACAAAATAATCTCCCACAAACAAACTAACTCATTGATTCATCAAATTTGACATTTGTACAATTGTTGCTTGGGTCTCTTTAGGTTTTCCTTTCTCAGGTGGTTAAACAAGTCTACTGCATCTCTCAAAGAAAAGACTGTCACACAAAACTATGATATATCTGCACAATTAAATATATGAATCCATGGTTATAAAAAATGTATTTATTGTCATCTATTTCCATAGACTTTCTCTCTTTTTTTGGACAGGAACATCTTTTAGATTTCTGAAATCTTCTGGATTTGTACTTGTGATGTTGTAAAGACTTATCTAAGCCATTAGGTGTTTGGCATTTGCTTCAGCCTCAGGAGTACGCATAAGATGCAAGAGTACCTGGATAAATTAATTTTAAGTATTTCCTGAATGAGTACATCCCCCCACATATACCTCTTCTTTTCCTTTCCTCTGTCATTATATGTAATTTACACTGAGATTTGTGCTCATTCAGGAGAATTTTTATTTTCATCGTTTGTACTTAGTGTTGGCTGTGGTAGCAAATGAATAATAGTAAGTCATGCCCTTGTATTAATGTCTTTTACTTGAATATGGACAGATGTTGTGAAATATGTGTAGGAAACAGAATATGGCAAAGGTAAAATGATGTTTCAGAAGTAATTAAAGTCTTAATTAGTTGACTTTGGCTTAATCAAAGGACAGTTTATTTTAAATAGGCCTAGTATAATCAGAAATGTCCTTTAAAAGCTTGCCTAGGTCATCCCTAATATTAGGTATTCAAATCACAGAAAACTCTTTCTATTGATTGATTTGACAAAATAAGTTGCTATATATTTACAGTAATGAAGAAATGTAGTCTGCAAGAAGCGGATGTAGATTATTCCATACTCCACTTTCAGAGGAAACTAAGTCCAGCCAACAGTGTAACTACAGCCATGTGAGACACTGAGAAGAAAAGCAGTTTAAGTCATGTCCATACTTTTTACTTGCAGAATTTCTGAAATAATAAATTGGTTTCCTTATCAGTCATTTATATTGTAAGAGTTCCTTATTTAACCAGAGAAAATGAATACAACTTGGAAGTATTCAAGTCTTCTTTAACAGTAAGCACTTTAAGGGAAAAAGCTGCATCTTTTGCCCCTCTGTGTGTGGCTAGTGCTTGGACAACTATACCACAGGAATGTTTGCAGGCTTAAATGAATTGCTTCTACTTGAGTATTCTGTATTATACTGTACCTCCTGCTGGAGCTGTTTCCTACTATGGATATAAAATGCAATATACTGACTTCTGTTTTGTCACATATTTTTCAGCAGAGTGGCAAAAATTAGACACACATGAAAAACAGTCGGAGTTGTGTACCTACTTATCAATGCATGAAGCTGAAAAATGACCACATTCCTTCTAAAGATGGCAATAATGTAGGAAGCAAAAATAATTCAGAAATCCAATTACAATGAACTGACTAACAAACTGGCTATGGTGGCCACGCTTGGATGGCATAAATCAGAGTTATTTTCCTCTTTCTTAATTTGGTTCACACTCAGGTTTTGGCTTTGCGTTTAAATGAACTGGGATATCGAGTTTATATCTGACCCTCAGATATTTTTAAACAGCTTTAGTCTTATCTCAAAACCATATACCCATAGTTCATCTTAATTTGCTTACCTAAAATACAATTCTTCAAAAGCTAACATGGCCTTCTTCACTTTTAAAAAATTCTCAAGAACATATTCCTTTGAGGGAATTAAATGAACCTGGAAAGTGAGCAATAAGTTAAGAAGCTGTCCTGTCATTTGAGTCATATCTTCTGAAATGTTTTTCCTAAAGTTTCTATAATTGAACAAAACCACGTGGTCAGTCGGACATATCAGTTGTGTGTCTTTGTGTTTTTACTTATTTCAATCTGTCAATCTTCAATGTATTTTGCTTCATCTTCTTATGGCCAAGTTCTTACTTATTTTCTAAAGCTCAAATCATTATAACATTTTGGAAGTGCTTTCTTTTTCTTAAATTTTATTTTATTAATTTATTCATATTACATCAATGGTTATGCCCTCCGTTGTATCGTCCCATTCCTCCCTCCCTCCCATTTTCCCCTTACTCCTCTGCCCTATGACTGTGACTGAGGGGGACTTCCTCCCCCTGCATATGCTCATAGAGTATCAAGTCTCTTCTTGGTAGCCTGCTATCCTTCCTCTGAGTGCCACCAGGTCTCCCCATCCAGGGGACGTGGTCAAATATGGGGTCTGACTTTCACACGTACTCTGGTGCCTCATATTTGGAAGTGCTTTCTAATACATAAACTAAAAGAAAGCTAGAGGCCTACTTGTCTCTGATTTCTTTTTTTTATTAATTTATTCATATTACATCTCAATTGTTAGCCCTTCCCCTGTTTCCTCCCATTCTTTCCTCCCTCCGACTTCCCCCCTTCTCCCCTCCCTTATGTCTGTGATTGAGGGAGACCTCATCCCCCTATATATGCTCTTAGGATATCGAGTCTCTTCTTGGTAACTTGCTATCCCTCCTCTGAGTGCCATAAGGCCTCCCCATCCAGGGGACATTGTCAGAAAAGGGGCACCAGAGTTCGTGTGAGAGTCAGATCTCACTCTTCACTCAACGGTGGAGAATGTCCTGTTCGTTGGCTAGGTCTTGGTAGGGGTTGGAAGTTTACTGCCTATACTCTCCTTTGCTGGTACCTTAGTTTGAGGAGGACCCCAAGACCCAGATCTGCCTGTCATAAAGTTCTTCTTGTAGGTTTCCAGGACTCTGTGGGTCCTACTATTTCCCCATTCTTTCATG
Organism: Acomys percivali; assembly: GCA_907169655.1. Lineage (NCBI taxonomy): Eukaryota > Metazoa > Chordata > Mammalia > Rodentia > Muridae > Acomys > Acomys percivali. Next base: position 92,104,363 of record OU015760.1, read on the forward strand.
CTACTCTCGCCTAAAGTCTCAATAGGATAACCTCTCCTCTGACCCACTTTCCTGATAAGTAAAATTTTTCATAGTACGTATCCCTTGGACTAGTGTTTTGATATAAGTGAGTATATACCCTACCACACAACAGGGACATATGCTCAACCATGTTCATAGCTGCTTTATACATAATAGCCAGAACATGGAAACAGCCTACGTGTCCCTCAGTAGAAGAATGGACTAAGAAACTGTGGTACATTTACACTATGGAATACTACTCAGCTATTAAAAACAAGGAATTCCCGAAATTTGTGGACAAATGGATTGATCTAGAAATTATCATAATGAGTGAGTTCATCCAGAAGCAAAAAGAGACAAACAGTATATACTCACTTGTCTCTGATTTCAAATCAGCTCATATATACTTTTAATGTTTTTGTTATATTATAATATAGAAGGTATTTTGTTCATTTGTTTTCAATCTCATCTTCTTCACTGTGAACTTGTTGAATAGTCTCTAGGCATACTAACTAGCCTGTTACTCACTGCAGTGCCTCACTATCACAAGAGCTTATAAGGTGGCCTTTATTCATGCTGAATGGATTATGTTAGTCACTTGATTTTCTGCTTTTCTTGCTGTTCTTTGTCAACTTGACACAAGCTAGCATCTCTGAGAACAGGGAATCACAATTGAGAAATTGCCTCTTTAAGACGCTGATAGGCTCTGTCCATGCAAGTTCTTTGGTTGATGGTTCAGTCTCTGTGAACCCCTGTGTGTGCATGTTAGATTACTCTGTAGGTCTTTTTGTGGTGTCCTTAGACCTATATACATACAAATGTGCAGCTTGGTCACCATGTGGGTTCTCTAACAATAGGAGTAGCACCCGTCTCTGAATCTGCTACCTACCACTAGGTCACTTTCCCCTAGCTGGGCTTCTTTGTCACTTCCAGGTGGGAGAGGATGTGCTTAGTCCTGCAGTGACTTGAGACACCAGGGTGGATTTATATCAATTCAGGGCCTCCTCTTCTCTGGAAAGAAGCAGAATGGGGAATGGGAGAAGTGGGATGTGGGAGTGAGACTGGGAGGAGAGTAGGGAGGGTGCTGGGACCAGGATGTAAGGTGATTAAATAAATAAATTAATTAAAAGTAGAATGGGGAGAGACTGGGCTGTGTGAAAGCTTGTGAGGTATTTTCTTGTTAACTAGTCATCTCTGTGGGATGGTAGACCATTGTAAGTGGTGTCAACCAGGAGAAGGTGGGCCTTTGTTTTATAAGAAAGCAGGCTGAACAAAGCCTCTGGAAACAAGCCTGTAAGCAAAACTTAAGCCATGTCCTCTGCGTCAGTTCTGGTCTTGAGTTTCTGCCCTGACTTCATTCAAATATGCACTGCAATATGAAAGTATAAGCCAAATAAACCCTTTCCTCCACAAGTTGCTTTTGGTCATGTTTTGTTTCATAGCAATAGAAATCATAACTACGATACCTTTGATATTAACATTCCAGAAAAGTGACCAAAATAATACCTTCCTGAAAAAGACGGACTTATTTCTTACAAATGATATTCCCAGATAGATCCTTTTAGCAAGAAAATGTCAATGTAATTAAAATATCCATTCAACGAATGGGTGCAAGACAACGATTTTCAGAAGAAGTGATATAATTTAAGTGTTTGTATCTTCCCAGACACACTGAATTAATAGGCTGAAACTCTAAAATCCAGGGTGGACCTCAGGAACATGGCCTTTTGAAACTGACTAGATCATGAGGTTTTGCACTTAGGAATTAGAGGAATGCCCTTCAAATGAGGCAGTACAGAGACCTTTCACCCTTTGTCTTATGTAAAGACAGAGTGAGAAGGTGTCATCTGTTTACCACTATCATCATGGACTTCCTGCCAAGAGACAGGGTTTCTCTGTATAGCCTTGCCTGTCCTGGAATCACTCTGTAGACCAGGCTGGCCTTAAACTCACAGCAATCCACCTGCCTCTGCCCTCCTGAGAGCTGGGATTAAAGGCATGCAATGCAATACCTGGCTTAAATGGCGTTTTTTAAAATAAGCCACAGAGAATAGGGTGTTTTTGTTTGTAGAAGCCCATGTAGCCTCAGATGCACATGGGTCTGTACTCTCTTTTAGCTACTAAGTAAGTTGGCCTCCTGTGAAATGATGCTACATTTGTATATTTCAACTTCTTTCAGTTCTAATACTAAGTGATTAGCATCTTTATCTTAAATACTTGACAATTTTTTCACACTTCCTAATGTCGTAGATTTCATGAAGGAAAGGAAATAAGACATAGTTCTTTATTTAAAGGTCTCATGCAGTATATTTGTGGAAACTATTTTAACATATAACTAGATACAAATAATAAAGATGATATAAACACACAAACTATACCCTTCTGATTATATACATACTGTGGGAATACTAAGAAAATCATGTGGGGGGTAACATCCTTGTAATGTCATGGGATCTGCTAAAACATGGACATAGGTAGAATTTAATGAAACATAGAGAATTAAAATAGAGATTGCTAAGACTTTACTACTTCTCAAATAATTCTGGGCATGCAAGGAAATTCAGAGATGATTCATCCTAAATTCCTTACCTTCTATGAGAAACAAACCCAGACATAGCAGCTGACTTACCCAACGTTCCACTGTAGATGTGTGCAGTGCTAGGAGTGAATCTGCTTTGTTTCTATCATTTAAAGTTGTCTCCCACAACCTCACTTAAATTACATAGAGGCTGTTGTTTGTTTTCCATTTATGTCAAAGAAGATGAGCTCAGACGCATAATTTCTCACTTGAAAAAAAAATGCCCTGTTAAAACATCGTCTAGACCAGTTTTTTTTTTTTTAAATAGAAACTGGAAATGTTGATGCTGTAACCATAAAACCTCCACTAGGTCTATTGCATTTGGAAAACAACAAGGAAAAAAATGTCTTCTAAGGAGAAGAAGGTGTGAAACCAGAATAACAAATCTATTATAGACTTCAAGTTCCAGACATGTAAGTTATGTCATCATACATGCAAGGAACATAAATTTCCCCTGAAATTTAAGCCATCTTATTGTATGAATGAATTTGATTCTTTTTCTACCCCATATTAGCTAATGTTTTTTAAAAAACATACTTCTTAACACAGATTACAGTGGTTTCTTTTTGTTTCACATTCTGTTCTTTGATAATGCAGCACCAACTTTAATTTATGTTCAAACAGCATCTGAGCTGCAAGAAACTGAGGGTTCCGACATCTGGCTTGATAAAGCACATAGCTGTAAGCAAACTTATAAATTAAATTATTTAAGTATCCCTGTTTAATTTTCACCATCTCTAAGGACAAGATGACAGACTGAAATGTGTCAAGCTTAAAGAAACCAGCCTAAGCTCATCTCAAACATGACATTTAAAGTAATTCAATAATATTCCATATTTACAAACAGACATGAAAACACATTCCACTCCATCAATATAATTTGTAGTACCCAGAGTAGAATCCTGCCATGCAGTCCCACAAGAAATCTAAATTACCATGGGCATAAATTGCACTTAGATATTTGATTATTACCTTAAATATATGACTGTGTGAAAAAATCTCAACATGTAAGTACAGTCTATTATATTGAAGTGAATAAGACAAGTCAACAATATATTTATTTTATTTTATTTTTAAATTTTTATTATAACTTATTCAAATTACACTCTACTTGTTATCCCCTGATTTGTATCTTCCCATTCTCACCCTCCCTCCCCCTTTAGCCCTATTCCCCTCCCTTAGACCTCTGACAGATTTCTATTTCACTCTGTTTCTGACATTCATTGAGTATGTATTTTCTAAACATATTTGAGAGCATTCTATAGATTCTCTTCTAGGCACTTTGTAGTCATTAGTGATAAAATCTATATGGTCACCATCTCTATGCAGGTTTTAATCAGATCTCATTGGATAAAATATTCTAATTATCTAAAAGCATTATCAGTATGTCTGTTTTGTTCCTTTCCTTCTTTTAAAAAAATATTTGTTCATTTTTACATTTTCTTTGTATGAGTATCTGTTGGCATAGATGTACACCACATGTATGCAGTGCTCACAGAGGCCAGACAATGATGTCACAACTACTGGAGCTAGAATTGTAGGTCGTTGTGAGCTGCTGTTTGATTGCTTACAATAGAACCTGGGGCTTCTGCAAGAACAAGTGCTCTTAAGTGCTGAACTATCTCCCCAGCTCCTCTTTCCTTCTCATATGATATGTGATTCTGATAAAATATATATAACAACTCCCCAAAGAAAAATACACACATAGAAGAAAAGATGCACTCAAAAAAACCTGCTTTCAAAGTGACTTTATCCTTCTTACAGGAAGGAATAAACTGTACCTCAATCAACAACAAAACTAAAACTCACTGAGTTCCTCTATGAACAAAGCAACATATCAAGCTTTGGAAGGTATTAATAAGGTGTCAAACTCTATAAAGTGGAAGGAGGCCATCTCAGTAGGATAAAAAATAAAATAGAGAAATGAACTATATAAAGAGATGATGGGGCATGATGTCTCACTGTACACGGAAAGCAAAGTAAATTTTTTTCATTGGGTAATACTCACTTGGTAGATTTCTTAGAAATTGGAAGCATAATGTATTTCATTTGATACTAGACACATTAACAAATAGGAGTATTCTTTAAACTGACCATTCGTTTATAAGTTAGCCTTATTAGTAAGCTCTCTATAAATCACTGATACATGGAACTCTGTGTTCCCATCAGTAATAAAGGAGGCATTTTTATTCAAATGTAGCTGGATGTTCAGCTCCCAGGATAATGATTAAGTGAAGATCTTCTTTTTTATTCTGCAGACAAAGCAGATCCCATACTTACAGTTTAGGCTCTTGGGGAAAAAAATCTTAATGGAGGCCAAGATTTTCATAGACTTTATGGAAATAACCTTTAAAAAAGTTTTCATTCTTTCGTCCCTCTCTATGGCACTCTGATTTCTTTTTCCTCAGGTCAGAGCATTCTTGACAGGCCTCCCACTCCTTTGCTGTTCTTTAATAGTACTGTGATTTCCTCACTTCTCTTCTTAATGAATATTTCATCTGTCTGAAGGAATAATCATTGCCTGTTTACGAAATGGCAAAATGACTTACAAAAATGTACTTAACTGAAAATCAGCCTTTCTCAGAATTACCAAAGGATCTTTTTTCAGCATCTTCTTCCACCTCCTCAAGCGACAGTCAGCAGTAAAATGAGCATTAACTTCATGCACTCTTATGATTAAAACTGCCATCTTGGTACAAATTAGAAAGAACAGATGACACAATGATACATCCTACAGGATGTTGTGGTAAGCTGAGTAAAATATTGTAGCATCCATCAAGGTGATTTTTAAAAAGGAAAGTTATAAAATTAGATCAAATTCAGGACAGTGGAAATTTGTGTTATTTATATTAGCTTATATTGAAAAGACTGAGTAATATAGTTGGAATTATTTCCATTCCAAAGAAGATCTAAAATTCAAATACATATGCATATATACAAATTAATCTGGGATAAAAATACGTAACTGGTACGTTTTTAGCAAACATAAATTAATTTTCCAAATTATATTGTTTCAGTTGATATCTGTCAAATAACTAGTAAAAACAGGCTGCTTCTTAAAGGTCACTAGTTTAACACCTATTTTAAAGAAAATGATCACTTCTGTAGATTGTAGATGTTAGAAGGTCACATTTTTCCTTTGTAATTTTTTCAGAATTTTATCATTACTTTTATTGCATTTTAAAGGAAATATTGCAATTTTAATATGTCTTGGAATACTTTAGGATGGTGAAATAGTGTTTTTAAGTTTATTATGTTAAGATGGTGAACTAGGAAACAGCCATTGTGTTACAAAAAGTGCACATTGTTGGATTCATCTGTCAGATTAGCAGTATCAAAGATCTCAAATACTAATAGTCTTATGGAAGAACTTCTGCTCAGAGAGATTTTCCAGAAATCATAAGCTTCACCTCCATCAACTCTTACCCCATTACTAAGCATCCTGTTTATAAACACACATGCCTTTTAGATCATAGATTATCTGTAGGCATTTACTAAATCCCTTATGTTTGGTTTCAGTCTTGTAGTTGTTTTTCCAGGTTTTCTTTCTTTCTACTTTATTTTTTTCTGAGCCAGAGGGACAACTACTAATTGAGCAATGTTTCTGTTTTCCTTGAAAGGTCATAGCTAAATGTTACAAAAAAACTGAATTCAATCTACAAGTTAGTTTCCTTATGAGCCTTGCAGACGGAAGCAGATAAGTCTCTAACTAATCCACAAATTACAAGTGTCTAATCATTTAGTCAAAAGAATAAATGGGACAATTCATTCTATGTTTCTTATTGAAGTTTTTGGTAAAGAAAGGTTGTAATTAGCTATCTTACAATATTTCTGCCTTCCATATTGAGAAGAGTCTATGGGTTCATGGAACTATAAAAATGACAAGTGAATTGAAGCATATAGTTTGTTAAGATATGCATATCCATACATAATGCATCTATAAGCAACTTACCAATAATAATCCCTTTTGCAACAAAATCAATTCTATTAATTTAAACATTTTGCTTAACATTTAGGAGTTCTACTCTATTTTAAGGCAGTTTCTTCTCAAACTACCTTCAACCTTGAAAGTTTGTGAAAATTCTGTAGGTGTTGAAAACTCTGACCATTACTGAAATAGGCCACAATAAATAAAACAAATGAAAAACCCTTATATGGAGCCCCCTCACTCTCCCTGTAACAACATTGATAATATGCTATATAAAGAAAGCTCAGTCGCATGAGTGTTCAAGGAACACTTAAGAGTGAACATGCTTTGAATTCACTGATTTATACTACTAAAGATGATTGTCAGCTATGACCAAATTAACCACACAGAAAACTTTATAGATTTTACTGTAAATGTATAGAAAGACAGTAGACTAAAGCACAATCTAAACATATTTGCACACACACACACACAGCATTAGTCAAATATACTTTCAGAACAATCACTTGCTAGTGATATATTTATGTGTTTGTGTGTGTGTATCGTGTATAACAAAGAATTCAGAAAGTAAACAGCTAGAGTAATAACAACTTTACCTAGTGATGTAGCTGGTAGAACCCCTGCTCCATCTCCATACTTTCTTTTCAATTTTGCCTAAGAAGCTAATACCATACTGACAGAAGGGGATACAGTTATTTTAAGTTAAATGCTAAAGTCTAATTTTTCATTTCAGCCCCTTTCACTAAATATTTCAAAGGTTCTCCCAATGCAACAAATATAAAATGAGGCTCATTATCCTCCTTGTAGTCAACAAATCTAATCTGCAGTCTCCCATCTTGCCTTTGAATAGCACCAATGCAGGTAAATACGAGTTAGGTGGAAACAGCAGAAGCTGGTACAAAATACAAGGTCAAATGTCTCTGAAGGCAGAACACAACCTGATCATAAATATGGTACTGATTAAATATTTCAGCTGCCTTTTCCTTGCTAGAAATATGAACATGTTTTCTTTCATTTATGCCTAAAATTTATCTTAGTAGCATTAAATATAATAATCTTCATCTACTTAGTCTTCCAAGCTTTCTTTTAAAGTCCTTCTCTATTTAAGTAACCTATCCTGGTCAGTTCCACATAGTTAGCATATCTAAAAGCCTATGATCTTCAAAGTATATTCCATGGGCCTGTGCCATCAGTATCTCCTGTGAATATATTAGAAATATAAATTATTAGCCATCATCCAGACCAAGTAAACATAAACTCAGATGTATGGATCAGAAATTTTCATCTTAATAAGCCTTCTACCTAATTCCTACCCTCTAACCCTAACCCTAGCCCTGAACCCTAACCCTAACCCAGAACCACTGATGACATATGCCCCACTTTCATTATGCCAATGGCTCATTGTATTCTTGTCCTTGATATTTTCTTTTTTTCTTCTTTTTATTGTGTATGGAAATAGTCATTTATAGTCTCTAGTTGTGGCTCCTGTATGTCATACTAGCAACAGGGTAAACTCTTTATTCTAAAAGTGAATATTATAATCTTACCCTGGTTACTCCTTATCAATGGTAGTATATTTAAAATAGGAAGACCTATTTTAAAGGCAATCTTATTGCAAGACAAAAGATTAATGCTAATAGAAATCTTCAAACATTACAAATATTAGAGCATTTGCCTCATAGGGAAACGAGGTGTTCCTTAGTAGGGACATATGCTACAAATGTCCTTGCATAAATTTCCCTAGCAAAGGTTATTAATTTGTCTAGTGCCCATATTTCATATTAAACTTAAGAGGAATAGAATTATTATAGTTTTTTAAAAAGACTATGAGGATTGGGAGGGGGCAGGAGCCATTGCTTCTTTTGCTTAAGCATCTTCCCATCCCTACCATTATGCTCATATAATAATGTAAAATTACTGTTCAATACTCTCTAACAATTCATATGTACAGATCTACTATTGCCAGCATTATATTATTTGTAAAGACTTTCTAATGCTTTCTAATCAGTTGCTGCTGATTTCACCTTCTGATTAAATTGTCACCAATTTATTTCCTTTCTGTGTCAATAATAATAGTGAAAATAATAGCCAGCATTTATTAAACATGAAATATACTTTATATGCTATGTGTATTTCACTGCAAACCTCACATATCTGTGATTTATCAGGAATAATTATTATCTCTGTTGTAGAGGTAGAGAGAATAAGTCTTAGAGTTATTCCCTTTTACTGACTTACCCAAGTTGAACATTAAATAGAACTGGTTTCATTAAACAGAACTGGTTTACTTATATTTAAACTCTATGCATATACACTTTATCTCTATACCAAAGATACAAGTCTAATATGTTATGAATGCATGGTATAAGAAGATAGGTATCGTAAACAGTATAGTATTAAAGCTGACAAAAACTACCAGCAGTTTTCAAAAAGAGGGATAAAAAAGAAGAGGGGCAAGACAGAATCCAGGAAACAGAATAATGGGGATAATCCTAGACCATAAACACAGTTCTGAGGACTTTTAAGCAGTAGGCCAAAAAAATGTAAGACTACTTTTTTACAATATGTTCAATTTTCTACCTTTTTCTCCTCAAAAACATTATAAATGTAGTACCTCCATCCTTCTCACTTAAGTGACTACTTCTCACCGAACCATAGTCCTTGTACTCTAAACATGAAAGAAGAGGATTATAGGACAAAAGAATGGGAAAAATGTTCTCAAATGATCTATAGAAGGAATGGGGAAAGGTCTAAATTCTCTCTGAGAATTGGAATGCCAGGAATTGTTAAAAACTTCCAAAGGCCTGACAAATTCCTTTTCTGAAGAAATGTCCTAAAGAATATCTGGGGCTGGGATTGAGGGTTGAGGATGATCACTGGGCAAGATATCTCAGAAGTATCCTGAACTGTGTTTATTAGCAATGACGATTAGCTTACAGGTAAACACTTGCAAATTTTCTCAACAACTTAACAGTAGTCTAGTAAACAAGTGAGGATTTGATGCTATGAAACAATAAAGAATGATCATAAATTACAGGCTGTCAGAAGTATTAAATTGTTATTGATGGGATAAAGCCAGAATGACAGGAGGCTGAATTTCTTCCTTGATGCTCTTGGGTATAATATGCATTCTTGACTTTTTCAGCTTCTAGAAGTTGCCCACATTCCAGGGTACCTTCTTTTATCTTAAGGGATCCAATATCATGTCAAGTTGTTTTCATTCTGCCATCTTTCTTCATTTCTATTCTCTCACCTTCTTCTACTCTTAAGTACCTTGTAGTTACATTTAGTCTTGATAGATAATCCAGTTATTTTGTTTAACTTAAAGCCATCTAATTTGAACCTTTAATTCTGTATACAATCTTAATTCTTTATGTTATATGACATGGTATTGTCATAAATTCTACCAATTAGAAGATGAGCTAAAGGCAGGGATTTCTGTTTAACATGAGCTGTGATTCCTGAAAAGTTTTTAATGCAGAGTTATTTTGAGATCACATATATTATTAATTTACCAAATGGATTTTCATAAATGAAACCTTTTCATTTGGAAGAATAATGCTCAAAACAAACACATTTATATATCACATAATAAAAACACTGAACATTTGGTTTTATATATATATATATATATATATATATATATTTCAGCCCTCAACTACATACTGTGTGCTTCTGAGTGTAGAACCTGCCCCTTGTTCATTCTTATTTCACAAGAACTTAGCTTGATGCCAAGTTGTAGAAACTTAATGTGTGTCATAGTAATAGATAAATAAAAGTCCTTCTTTTGGAAAAAAATTTTAGGGCTGTATTTGTTACTTAATTCACAGCTTTACATATTTCAAAAAATATAGCATTAAATAGGAGAAAATTAACATACACCACTTAAATGTATTTAAAAGAGGTGTCAGAGGCATTTTAAAATAATTTTTGTGTTGAATCGCTCATCAATGGAATATAGAACAAAAGAAAGTGAACTACTCCCTTAAACTATACGAATTCTTCTATTTCATTTCAAATCAATAAGGTGAAAGTCACTTCTAAAACATTATGATTCATGAACTTCATTTACTGCTTCTTTTTGGGTTTGATCAGAATAGCCATCTTTATACAGGGCTGGAATTGTTGGTATTTTATTGCATTGTCACATCTCATTATTATGTATTAAATACTATTATTTATAGCCACTACTTAATCTGATGTGAGACGGAAAAAATATTGGAGGCTTGGCACTTCAGGAATAGACATTTTATAGGGATGAAGGAATGGCTAGTAGGAAGAGTCAATGGTCCTTCAGCTGCCCCTCAGATCATTAACTCCAAGTGGTTATTTGCTCCCAGGCACTGTCCTGTGCCCAGGGTGTTATTGCTATGATATGTATATAAAGTCGAATATATTTTGAATGCTTTAATATGAACACAATGCTCATGAAAGTTGCCAGATTGAAAGCATTGGAGTTTGAAGTCATTGGGTTATGCACTTAGCTGGTTTCAAGGTACAGAGAAATGCTTGACCTTGAATGACCACCTTAGCAAAAAGGAAGAAACAGACTTTGCTGAACTTTAAGAGACACAGAGAGAATCAGCATGGAAACATCCCACAGTTAAGCCTTTTTTACCAAGAAGGAGAACTTGAAACTATTAGCTAAACTTAGACTTGAGTCTAATTAGTATAATGACTGTGCAAGTATTGCTAGGGGTGGGGTGAGTGGGTGCTAGTGGTTCAAGAATACACAGCTGCTTTATTTAAAAAAGAAACAAGTACCTGAATACCAATTTACTTGGTCCACTTAACAAAAAATCATTGGTCGCTGACTTGTATGTATGTTTTCTAATTTAAGCAAAAACTTTGATTCCATATGCATACCTGAGGAGAATCCTTATTTTTGTGTGTGTGCATGTGTTTGTATGAGTATGGTAGGGAATGTATTTGTGGCTTCATGTGCTTGTATGTGTGTGTGTCTGTGTGTGTGTGTGTGTGTGTGTGTGTGTGTGCATGCGCGTGCACATGTGGAAGCAAGAAGTCAAGGTCAGGTGTCTTCCTGTCTTACTGACTTTTTTTTTTTTTTACTACTGTGACAAAACACTATGACCACAGCAACAGGTAGGGCAAAGCATTTCATTTAAGGGCTCATGGTTTCAGAGTGTGAGCACATGATCAGCATGGCAGGAAGCGTGGCAGCAGACAGGCAGGCATGGTGCTAGAACAGTAGCTGAGATCTTACATCTGATCCATAAGCATGAGGCAGAGAAAGAGGGAGCTAACTGGGATTAGAATAACCTTCTGAAATCTCAAAGCCCACTCCCAGTAACATACCTCATCCAATAAGGCCACATCTCTTAATCCTTCACAAACAGATCTACCAACTAGGGATGAAGCATTTAAGTATTTGAGCCTTTGAGGCCTATTTTCATTCAAACCACCATACCTCCCCAATCACTTTCAAACTTACATTTTTTTTCATATAATGTCGCTCACTGAATCTGCATAGATCTTACTTATTCAGTTAGAATCTACAGCCAGATAGCCTCAGGTATCTTCCAAAGTAATGAAATATACCTTGCTATTTAAAAATGGGGTTAGGAGATCAAATCCAGATCCTCATGATGAAGCTACAAGAAATTTACCAATGTACCCTTATCTCCAGCACCAACAACCAAATTTGAACATAGGATTTTTTTTGAGCAGGGAAAAGGTTGGAATTATTAATCTCAAATTTGTTAGCATAGATGGGAAAATGAAAAAATAATTAAAGTATAAATATATTGCTAATGTAAGATTAAGTGTAGAGTTCAGGTTTTCTGGCCAACCACAAAGACTTTTTTTTTTAATCATGCCATGTTTTCTCTCTAAAAAAGGAAACCTAGATACTCTATAAAATATCTGTACGGAAGCCTGGCCCACGCCTGTAATCCCAGCACTCAGGGAGTCAAAGGCAGGCAAATAATTGTGAGTTCGAGGCCAGCCTGGTCTACAAAGTGAGTCCAGGAGAGCTAAGGCTACACAGAGAAACCTGGTATAGAACTCCCCTAACCCCAAAAGAAAGAAAGGTCTGTACAGTGTCAATAATTTTTGTAAGTGTAAACCCTTCAAGTCTGTTAGAGATATTTCCCCTTAATTATGCTTTATTTAGTCACATAAGCTATAAAGCTTTCTTAGTATTAAATATATGTTAATATCATAAAATAGGCATATAGACACCTTCCAAATTAAGAGAATTACTTTCCCAAATAACATGATATGTGAAAATCTTCAATTCTTCTCTAAGGAAACTTCTTTTTAATTTGTCCTCGCATTTTCTGATCATAATTTTTGTTGTATAATTATCTAAACATTTTCAAGATATTCTTCTTCTAAATATAGTACATCTAGAGGAAGGGTAAATGAAATTATGTGTAATATAGTCATAAGTGGCTAATAAATTTAACTATATGTTATAGGCTAATTAAAATTAGTTCATCTCCAACTAATGATATATTTAGTACCACATTATATATTTAGTTTATTTTTCAAAGTGTTTAAAAAATTTGAAGATTTGGGTAATTTCTGTTTTTTTTTGTACACTTCTCTATATAGTTTTAAAAGTATCAAGCGATGTCAAAGACTTACCAAGTTACTACAGATTCAGATCATCCTTTCACATTTTTCCGCTTGAAATGAGACTTTGATTAATGGTATATAGCACTACCACAGATAGTGTCCAAAGGTTAAAAAGAACATTACTGTCTATTCTCTAGTTACTAAGAACTGGATAGTGACTAAAATTTTAACAAAATTAAGAACTGTAAGGTATGTTACAAATCTTGCCAAATTTTCTATATATTCTACCAAACAGAGGATGACTACAAAAGTACTTAGTACTCTAGTTGAATTATAGCTACATTACTTACTTATGAGAAGAATGAGTACAATGATGTTTGATGATAGTTGCTTAGTGAATGTGTACTGGTCATGTGGATGTGTAGATAGATGAAAGGAAGAAACCATGGAAGGTTAAACAAATTAATGCAATAGCTTAGTCAATATTCAAAAAATCAAATTTAAATATTTCACTTGTGCTTTTTTAAAGAATCATAACATGTATTTCAGGAGGCAAATTGTGTTCTGTAGTAAATTTGTTCCATTGATAGGAAGAAATGCCATATTTATTTTAACCCATGAGAACTATTAAATAATTTTGCAAAAATTCTCATTGGAAACTGCTTTTCCTATTCACTTTAAAGGGGGTCCCATTAATCATGAAAACTCTTGATTTTAGTTGCTGTATATAGCAATATTTCACATAATTAATAATTCAAACTTATAGAATACTTTGAACATTTGATTTTGTAAGTATTATCTTATAATGATGGGGTTCATAAATGTGTTTATGTATAAAATAGACATATAGAATTCAAAAATTTAAAGAATGTATTTCAATTAAAATAAACTCAATAAATATAAATTATTATATCAAAAATTTCAGCATAGATTGAACATACCTTGTTAGATCCAGAAGAGAAGTTAAGCAGAAGAAAAGTCACCCTCGTAATTCCTGTAAATAAATTAGGCCAAATTATCTTTCAGATATATATGTGAACAGGTCTAATGCAGTACTTCTTTGAGGGAAAGGGATTGATATATATAGGCTGAGAGGTAAGTCTGGAGATGAGACTATTTATAGAGCAGAATTTATTTCTAACTCACAAGAGAAGTAGGTTGCTTGTTTAAGGGTCGGCTTGAAACTTCAATTACATTAAATACAGTGCTAATAGAGGGAGTTTTGGTTTTATTGTTTTGTTTTGCATGGGCTGGAACTTTTCTTCTTGGGCATGTAGAAAAGTATCCTACTGTTGAGTCACATTCTAGGTTGAATACTGTTTTATTGCAGAGTATTTATCTGGAATGGTATGGAATTTATGTACACTCTATATACAACCTCATTTAATTTTCCCCCAACATTTTAAGATGGTATGATATCACAGTGTCATTAACAACATAAAGCTTATAGCAACCATAGTTTCTTAAAGTATATTAGTCACCTTTCCTGTATTGAAAGCCTTCATATACACACTTCATCTATTTCTCCAAATAATTGTAAGTTTGGAAAACTAAGGCTCAGAGAGCTTCAATGGCTAGCATTGCTGCACTGAGTCATATATATATATATATATATATATATATATATATATATATATATATATATATATATATATATGATACATTGCATAGGCAGCATCATGATACACATCTTTCCCTTTTTGATTCATTCTTTGATTTAATGCCTCACATGCTATCTTAGTAGAGTACTTTATATAGCACATTTATATATAAAAGGTTTTTGACATGTTCCATGCTTAGCACTTGGACAAAACTTTGTTAAAAAATGAGCCACACTAATACTCTACTTGGAAGATACACATTTTCCTGTGACATATCATATTCAATATGTAATGTAATGGTGGTGGTTAACATATAAACTTTACAAGCCTCCCATAAGCAATGTAAATTGGTACATTTATGGAAAAAATTTGTCAATAGATATTAATCCTTTAAGAAATGCAGTTCATTTGATCTTTTTCCTAAATGTATACATTTATAAGGAAACAATGAGAGTTGCCTTCAAAGAGTTTTATGTAATAATTTGCATAATAAGTAATAGAAAATATCTAAAATATAATGATTATATTTTGGTTAAACAGGTTAGTCATAATTACATCATGTGTTACTAAATAGAACACAAGCATGATATGAAGACAATTAAGATATGTCAATTGTTCATCTAATTTCTACCTATGTTTCTAAATAATAATCTGAAGAGTTGGGAGAGAGAGGAACTATTAATTGTTCTCTATACATTTTATTGTTTTCAGCTTTTTCTCTCTTTACTTATATACATATGTATATTTTATTAACCTAGAATTTGTAACAAAAATATTGGTAAATAAAAAGCACATGATAAGGTAATTTATACTACAACCAGTATAGAAAACTATGTTTAAAATATATGATTCTTGTTTAGGTTTCTATTATATAACATTTCTTTAATAAATGTATAGTCATATATTAACAGATGTATTATGGTCTCATAAAAACTTCATTGTAGAAAATGTAGTATTGAGAATCAAAGCAGAAGAAAGAGAAAATATCAACTTTAAAATTCAACATTTTGATATTTTAAGATTGACATTTAATCTTGTGTCACCAATTTATCATTCAACTAATTCCCAAATCTATTACTTTAGTATTTGGAGGAAATTCTCAATAGTGAGGACAACTCTTTCAAAAAATGCTTTAAGTTTGTTAAGACAAAAGACAATATTTAAATGTAGGCCAATAATATCATTGTCACCTTTGAAAAAATCACTAGGATGACCTTGTAATGATAATAGAGTATGATAGTATTACTAATGATTTCCATGTCCAGTGCACTATATATAAATCATTCATAATAAAATGAAGTAGTGCTCTTGATTAGTTGCAATTTAATTGCTCGATGTGCATTTTTCATCACTGTTAATACTGCTCAAAAAAGACACAGCTTTGCTCAAGTGCTGATGTGATTCCATAAGAGTGCTATGTTAGAATCTTCAAGGGAAGGCACTTCAGAAAGTAATGATCACACACCAGAGCAACTCTGTAGAAACTGGCTTCATACCCACAAGGCTGGTTCTGCAAGGAAGCTAACAAAAAATGTACTTAAAAAAAATAAACTGTCCTATATGTAGCATTTTGGCTTGGTGAGGTACACAGAGAAATACGAAGCAGACTGGCATTAAAAAGATATAGCTCTTCTCTGCTCACTTCTGAATTGCTTTCCTGCTTCAGCGTTTAGAAGTGAATTGCCCCATTTAAGATTATAGAAGGCCAGTGTATAGGTTGATCTATGTCAGATACCCCAGGTTGTTTGCCATTGCTTACCAGTTCCTAACATGTTCCACTTCCCTTGCCTTTTACAACTCTTTACCTCACCAAAGAGTTCATTTCCAAACAGGAAAAAACTGTCCAGTGACTGAATGTGTGCTAACCACCATTTAACAAAAATGAGAGTATTGTCATTGGGATGAGGCAAATAACATACACCAGATGCAAAACAGCAGATGATATAAAAGATTAAAATGATAGCCCACAGAACTGACTTATGATGTAGAAATAGACTACATCATGACAGCTGAATCCTAAATCCTAAATATAAATCTAGATAGCTCATTAAGAGACCATCTCATCTAGTCCAGACTTCAAATAATACCTTTGGTTTGATCCTATGAAAAGAATACTATTCTACTGCCTTCACAATGGAGGTGTTTAGTATCTCTAAATAATTACTTTCCACAATTGGAGAGGAAATGAGTGAATTGAAGGTAAGCAGATGAGACTTTAAAACTCTGATTTAAATGTTAAAATATGAACATTACATGTGTGAAATATACACATATGTGTATAAAATTGCTGTCTTCAATGGGTTTCAAAATTATAATTTCTATTAATTTAAGAAAAGGGTCATTTTATTTGGTTTCCAATACTTATTCAATTAGTTAATAATTTTATCTGTAAGAGCTATTTCTTTTTACAAGGCCCTTAGGTAGCACATAAGTCACTATACTTTATTTTACTAATGGTTATGTGTTTCTGTGTTGCTTCTTTGAAAACCCAAATGCTATTTTTCTAATGGAACATTTACTCAAAGACCTTGTGAAAATAATTGTGTTAATAATAGAGACAGTTTCCCCATTACAATGATCAGTGCTCTTAGACAATTAATACTGTTCTGCTCTGTATTGTCACCTTTTTTCCTCTGGGCCTAAAGAACTTTTAGGTTTACATTATTGGATCCAGCTTCTTTTCTTTCTGGCAATATGGGCATTCCTAATGATGAGACCTGCCAAAAGTTGTCAGTGCTATTTTTCTTCCTTTCCATTAGAGGTGACTATGGCTGAATTGCCAAGTAATCTGTAGTCTAACTTCACTTAATTGTTTTTACTACATGACATGAAGAAATATAGTGACTAATCACTTCTGTTTTACATGAAGCAAATTGCTAGTGCTTTCCACAGCAATATGAAGAAGCCTTAACTTGCCTAATCTTCCATTAACATCCTGTTCAAACACTGACAGGATAAACTCAGCCCTCTCTCATTCTATAGTGAATGAAGACTAAATTTCATTAGAGGCTTTCAATTATTCCACTTGCCTATGGACCGCTTCAATAAAACAGCCAGAGAACCATTCTACCTGATTTGTTTCCCTCTAGTTCACTAGCTCTCAAATCTCCCCTTTTTTTGGAGGGGTTCACATATAAGATATCTGACACATCAGATATTTATTTTCAAACTCATAACAGCAGCAAAATTACAGTCATGAAGTAGCAACAAAAATAATGTTATGGTTGGGGTCACCACAACATGAGGAACTGTAACAAAGGGTCATAGCATTAAGGAAGGGTAAGAATAGTTCATTCTAACCTACCACCTAAACATTAGGTTAATATACCAATAATTATTTTGTGCTTTGTATTTACTTTCTCCTGTACATATACTCTGATAATTAAAGATATATAATCTATTCTTGACCATCTAAACACAGAGAAAAGAAAAAAAATTCTGCCTCCTATCTACCTCCTCCAAACACAGGGCTTTTTGTTTTCAATAGTTTTATGCATCAATTTTAAATCTTTTTTCTTACATGTATATAAGGCACATACACTTTCCTATCTAACTTTGTTAGTTCAAATATAATATGCACATTTTCCTTTCACATAAAATATTTGTAAACAGTATCTTTAGTAATCATAAATTATTGCATTTTCACAACATATCATAAATCATTTAGCAGTCCCCTTGATGAGCATATGTTCTACCATTACAAAAACGGTTTGGTGAAAAATCTTAGCACATGACTTTTCTTTTTCATTTCATATTATTTGTTTAGTACAAATTCTCAGAAGTAAAGTAACTGGTAAAATTGATATCAATATTGTTTTGTAGTGCTAGGGATAGAATAAAGGGTTGACATATGCTAGATAAATGCTCCACTACTAATCTAGAATCATAGATGCCATGCTTAATAATTTTGCTGAAAACTGCCAAATGTTTACCAATTAGCATCCCATCAAGTCTTTATGATTTCTTATTTATGAAACTGATATGTATTGAGCAAATGTCTTGAGGTATCACTATTCTCAATTTTCTGAGAAAGTGCCAGATTGATTTCCAAAGTGCTTGTACAAGTTTGCTCTCCCAACAACAATGGAGGAGTGTTCCCCTTTCTCCACATCCTCACTTGAGTTTTTTATCTTAGCCATTCTGACAGGTATAAGATGGAATCTCAGAGTCATTTTGATTTTCATTTCCATGATGACTAAGGACACTGAGCTTTTCTTTAAGTGTTTCTCAGCCATTCAATATTCCTCTTTTGAGAATTCTCGTTTTAATTCTGAGCCCCTTTTTATTTATTTATTTATTTATTTATTTATTTATTTATTTATTTATTTTTATTTTTTAGCTTTATATCCTCTTTCATAATTATGTCAATTACTTAGGTTTAGTCCTTTTTCTTTTTTCTTTTTGAAATTTTTAGTAATTTTTTTATTAATTTATTCTTGTTACATCTCTATGGTTATCCCATCCCTTGTATCCTCCCATTCTCCCCTCCCTCCCATTTTCCCCTTATTCCCCTCCCCTATGACTGTTCCTGAGAGGGATTACCTCCCCCTGTATATGCTCATAGGGTATCAAGTCTCTTCTCGGTGACCTGCTGTCCTTCCTCTGAGTGCCACTAGGTCTCCCCCTCCAGGGGACATGGTCAAATGTGAGGCACCAGAGTATGTGTGAAAGTCATATCTCACTCTCCACTCAAGTGTGGAGATTGTCTTGTCCATTGGCTAGATCTGAGTAGGGGTTTAAATTTTACCACCTGTATTGTCCTTGGCTGGTGCCTTAGTTTGAGCAGGACCCCTGGGCCCAAATCTGCCTATCATAATGTTCTACTTGTAGGTTTCTAGGACCCACTGGATCCTTCTACTTTGCTATTCTCACATGGTTCTCTCATCTAGAGTCCCAATAGGTTGTCCTCCCCTCTGTCCCAGTTTCCTGGTAAGAGAAGGCTTTCATGGGACATGCCCATTAGGCTAGTATGCAGATATAAGTGAGTATATACCATTTGAGACTTTCTGCTTCTGGGTTAACTCATTCATTATGATCATCTCTAGCTCAATCCATTTATCCACAAATTTCGGGAATTCCTTGTTTTTAATAGCTGAGTAGTATTCCATAGTGTATATGTACCACAGTTTCTTTGGCTTGGAACTAAACAGAGTATTCTCAACAGAAGAATATCAAATGGCTGAGCCCCATTTTTCATTGGATTATTTGTTCTGGTAGTGTTTAATTTTTTGAGTTCTTTATACATTTTAGATATTAGCTTTATTTGTAATAGCCAGATTCTGGAAATGATCTAGATATCCCTCAACCAAAGAATGGGTAAAGAAACTGGCATATTTACACTATGGAATATTATTCACCTACTAAAAACAATGAAATCTTGACATTTTCAGGCAAATGGATAGAACTAGAAATGATCATCCTAAGTGAGGTAACCCAGAACCAGAAAGACACACACAGCCTATACTCAAGTACAAGTGGATATTAGCCCAAAATAGATGTCCTCTAAGAGACTTTACCCAGTGGGGTATCAGGATACATACTGGGACTCAAAGCTGGACCTTGGGCAGAGCACTGAGGGTTGTAGGGAAGAGTGGGGGAGTGGGAGGTCCAGGAGGAAGCAGGAACTCCAAAGGGAGGTAATCAAGGCCTGCAGATCTGTACACACGGAGGCCTACACACACTGATGCACCAACCAAGGACAATCCATGCAGAGAACCAAGACCCCCTATTCAGATGTAACCAATGGCCATTGATTATCTATGTGGGGTGGAGGTGGGACTGTTGCTGAACCTCTGACATTCACTCTGGTGCCCATGATTTGGTCACTGCTTCTTAGCAAGACAGCCTATTGGGCACACAGAGGAAGGGGATGCAGGCTATCCTGATGAGATCTAATAGGCTGTCGCCAAAAAGTTATGGTGTGAGGGCCCCCCATCAGAGGTTTAGGGGAGGGGAATAGGCAGAAGAAGGAAGGAGGGTAGAGAATGAGAAGATAAGAGTGAGGGAATAACAACCGGGATATAATGTGAATAGATTATAATAAATAAAATATACATTTAAAAATACTAAAGTTAAAAAACTGGGTATTAATTAAGCACTTAGTACATGTTGAGCACTATTTTAGATTATATGGATGTAGTATTGAACAAAAAGTCAAGTAGCTCATGGCTTCATGGAGCTCATATGCTAGAAAAGTTGGTAAGTTATAAACAAACCAAAACACAGTATGGTACCAAGTAATTCTAATTAATCTAAAAGAAAATAGAAGCAGAATGGGGGAGCAGAAAATGAAGAAGTATAATAGAAATAATGCAAATGGCAGAGTAGGCAGTTATGGTGAAAGAATGACTATCTAAACATATGGACAAAATGAGAAATTCAACCAGTAGTAATCTGGAAACATTTCAACAAAGTAGAGGAAAAATGTATGCACAAAGGTCCCCAATGTAAAATTATGTAAAGAAACAAAGCAGAAGGAAAAGTGTATAGAAGGTTTTGAGCAAGATTGGATAGGAAATACAGTATATAGTCTGAAACCAAAAAAGTTCAGGATTGTATAGGACTTGATCATTTTTCTTTAATATTTAAATTATATTTTATATGATATATGTATTTTATTACTCTCTAACAGGTAGGGAAGGGACAAAGCACAGATCTTATTGAAATTTAAGTCATACTGGTCCCTGTGTGGAAAACCATACAGGGGGCAACAATAAATATAAGAATCTTTGCAAATACTGTTACCTAGTCTTAATCAAAGGAAACTGATAGTTTGATAGAGGGTGATAATGATTAGAAAATTATTCAGATGAAGACTAGAGTTTGCAGGTAGAATGGCCTGAGTTAACCATTTTTTTAGTTGGTTTGATTATAGGTTTTACCAGTCAGGAAAATGACTCTAAGCATTTGGACTTGCACGATTAAGCTATCTTTAAAAAATCATTTATTTTTATTTTATTTTTAAAAATTTGTTTGCTTTTCATCCTGACTGTAGCCCCCTCCCTTGTCGCCTCCTGGTTCCACCTCCCTCATCTCCTCCTGTAGTCCTTAGAAAAGAGGAGCCCTCTGCCCCTAACATTTTACCTCAGCCTATCAAGTCTCATCTAGACTGTTTGCATCCTCTTCCTCTGTGGCCTAGCAAGTCTGCCCTGCCCGGGAGAAGTGATCCATGAATGGGTACCAGAGTCTATGTCAGAAGTAGTCCTTACTCCCATATTATGGGGCCCACAAGGAGACTGTGCTGTTTATCTAATACATCTGAGCAGAGAGTCTAGACCCTCACTATTCATGGTCTTTGGTTGATGCACCAGTCTCTGCATCACTCTCCTCTTCTGCCTGGATTTGTTGGCTCTATTAGTTTCCTTGTGGATCTCCTGTCTCCTCCTGGTCCTTCATCTCCCAACTCTTCCATAAGCTTCCCTGTGCTTCACCTCAAAGTTAGGCTTTGTTTTTCAGCATCTACTTTGATCCCTTTCTGGGTTCAGTCTTTCAGAGGACCTCTATGGTCGGGTCCCATCCTGTTCCTTCTCTTCCACTGATTCCAGTGTCTATTCTATTTGCCCTTCCGAATGAGAATTAAGCATCCTCCCTAGAGCCCTCCTTGTTATTCAGTTTCTTTAGGTCCGTGTATTGTAGCGTGTTATAATGTATTATGTGGCCAATATCCGTTTATAGGTGAGTATATGTCATGTATGTCTTTCTGGGTCTGGTACAAATAAACTGTCATATCAAAATTCCTCATAGATTTATATACATATTCTGTTGCTCACTTGCAAATATACACTTATGTCTATATACACCATTGATGGTATTCTATACAGAAAATCATTAGAAGTTATTGAATTTTTACAACTGAAATTTCATACATATTTAATGGAATTACTTTGGATTACTGAAATTTGAGTTTTTGTTTTAACACTTTCTGGCATTTGTGTTTTCTCTCATGGATTATATTTTTCATTCACTTTTCCTAGTGGCACGTACAAGAATCTTTGCTCTTTGTTTTTATTTCATTAGTTTGTTTTCCTCCTAACTCTTGGTTGATATCATAATTTCCAATGGAACAGTTCTTCTTGCATCTCTAATCTCAGTGCAATAATTTTGAAAATGTCACACTTGCTTTTCTTTTTATTTTATCAATAGTCTATAGGAGCTCCTAATTACCTATTCTTGTAAGTTTAATGATTGTATTTACTGATGGCATCCAAATATCTATCTTCAGAACTGATAATCAGCTCAACAATTTGAATCACTTAAAATCCAATTCCATCTGCATGTCTTTGTGATATTGCAAATTAAATAGTCCAATAAATAAGTCCAAACTGGGTCTCATTATCTACTCAAACCTTTTTTTTCTTTTATGTTCCTTATATTGTGTAAATGAGTCTTGTAGTAGATTTCATATATGTCTCTTCTTTCCATTGTCACTCTACTCTTTAGTCCATACCCTGATAATCTTTTACACTTTCAGTATAGTCTCTTCACTATCTCACTCTTAATTCAATTTAACCTATCCCCATATACTGGAATTACTTTTAATAAAAGTCACAGCTAGGAAAAGACAACTGAGGGAATGCTTTGATCAGATTATCTTGTGGCCATGACTATGTAGTATTCTCTTTGTTTCTAATTAATATAAGAGGGACCATCCCATTATGGTAACACCTTTCTTAGGCAGGTGACCTTGCATTGTATAAAAAGGCTACATAAGCATATGTAAGGGTGCAATCCAGTAAAAAGCTTTCCTCCATGGACTATGATTCTTTTTCTGTCTCCTTGTTCCTGCCTTTACCTACTTCCCTGGTTTCTGGCAATGGTTAATGTAATCAATAAGCTAAGACAGAAAGTTTCTTCCCCAAGTTGCTTTTGGTAATGGTATTTTATCACAACAATAAGAGATCAAACTAGGACAATTGGTCACCTCTGCTTCATCTTAAAAACATGTCACTGACTAAATAATTTCTGATACAATATAGATAATTTGTGGTTTAAATATGGCAAATGTCCTTGTTTTCAATAAACATCAGGAAAATTGCCATGTTGTAGAATAACTCTACATACAGAAAAATTCAGCCACACAGTACATAAGAAGTAAACACTGTGTGTATTGCAGGCACATGTGGGAATACAAAATTAGAAATTATGTTTGATCCCTGCTCTCCAGACATGATTAACTTAGCCCATGCCCTTTCACAGTCTTTATCACATGTAGAATGAGAGTCCTTCTGTTCTCAATTAGTGTTTCTCAACTTGTGAGTTGATACCCCTTTGTGAGTCACATATCAGATATCCTGCACATCAGGTAGTTATTCATAAGAGTAGTAAAATTACAGTTATGAAGTAGCAATGAAATAATTTTGTGGTAGAGGAACATGAGAAATTGTATTAAAGAGTTGCAGCATTAGGAAGGTTGAGAACCATTGCTCTAATTAAAATATTCAGGGGTACTCGTTAAAAATTTAATATAAGGATATAGGAAAAATGGCTTAGCAGTTATGAACATATATTGCTCATCTAGCAGATCCAATTTTTGTTCTTGGCATCCATATCAGGCAACTCACAAACACTTGTAACACCCTTTTTGGGCCTCCATGGGCACCTGCACACATATTTCACAGACACAGACACACACTCATAAATTTTAAAAATGTAAAAAAGAATTAACTTAAGCAATCTCTTTCATAAAGCCTTATTATGTTTGAGCTTCCACAGTATTCTAGTTATTTCTTTTGAAGGATTCTTTACAGCATCATATTATGCTGATATGTTTGTCTTCCATAATAAATAAACGTTTTATGTGAATTTGTATAGTGAAGTAAACAAAGGCATATTAAATTCTTATCAAATGTATTAAAAATGACCAGATGAACATCTTTATTCACAAAAATTGTTCTTTGATATATGACTAAATTTAGGTAAAACTGGCACTTTTGGAGAAGTAGAGATCATCAACTCATGACACCTAAAGTACTTTTAGAGGAAATGCCTATTGTTCCTAAGTTTTGTGTAAATATTGATTATATTGTCTTGCTTCTTCAGCAAGCAAGTCCTACTGAGTATTTTACTGAATGTGTGGGACAAGTATTCTCTCATTATATTTTATACATTTTAAATGTGTTGTATTTCATATTTTTAAGAATACATTGTGAAAATTTCCCTTGTTATGATAAATTAACCACTAAAATATTTCCCCTGTACTGAATTCTAATTGTTTACATTTAAATTACCTCACTTTCACAAGTTGTCAATGCAGTTTCTCAAATAGGAGAAAAAGGACAAAAAACAATAAAAATAAAGTAACATGCTTGTGTTAAAACTTCATGGGTTCCAAACCAAATTTAAATAAAAACACAATTAATGTTAGGATTTTATTACACTAAATATAAGACTTTAAAAAACATCAACTACATTGAAGCACACACATAGTAAAGCTCCAGTAAATTATACACATCCACGGCTGGCAAGATGGCTCATGGGTAAATGTACTTGTCATTCTGCTCAATGACCTGAGTTTGTTTTCCAGTGTTTACATGGTGGAAGTAGAAATCTAACTTCTTTACTTTGTCTCCTGGCCTTCACAAATTACATACATGTGCACACACATAAATATAAATAAATGTAAAAAGGAAAATAATACAAATCCAGAAAATTTGTGTGTCATTACAGCTCCTACTCAATTGCATAGCCCTCTTTCTTAGAGGTTACTATATCTCATTACTAAAATTAAAACTATCTTCTCAAAATAACTTTCTTTATTTGACCTGCCTAGCAATTCTGCCAATGGTATACTATGTTGCTTAAAGCTTTACAGTTATAGTGAGGCTCATTCACAGAATCATATTGCTTTCAAGTATATAATTTTAAAAAAGGAGATAGTTATGTTTCTGTACACAATGCTTACGAAGTTGGTGTGAAAATGAACATATATGTTTAATAAATATTCCCCGTAGAAAGCAATCTCAACCTTATACATCAACACCATATTCAGAGGTATTTAATACAGCTGGAGACCACACATCAATATCTCTCAAATGTTTGCAATTAAGCAAAGCAGCTTTAGAAAAGGAAATCATTAGCATTAAAAGTAGGGGGCATAATGCACGTTATCAACATTGAAAATGTTGATCAGAAACATTTTTCTTGGTAGGAACTAAGTTAGCTAGGAATAGAGCCAAAATTTCAGGTTTAGAATGCTTCCAGCCACTGTGTGGTTGTAGTGTATTTATACACCTCTATATTTAAACACAGGTGGTAATTAGCAAGATTGAGACACCTTTAATAAGGCATCATCATGGGTGCAAAGGATGTGTAGCATAAGATGAGTTCATTATCAATAACTTTCCTGAATTAATCATCTCTTAGGACATTTAAGTTTAAATGTACCTGAAAAATCTGGATTATTGAGACAGGCCATCTGTAGTTTTGTTTTTGTTTTTGTTTTTTTTTTTCTATTTTAGCTGAACAATGAAAGAGTTTTCTTTAAATGTCTGCATGCAGCTGGGATGCAGTGATGGTGATATCTAATAAACCAATTGGCCATCTAATCTGGCAACTTCTCTTTGACAGGTGTCTAAACCAGATAGAGACATTAGATGTAATAGACACACTTAGAATCCACCAATTATGCAAAACCATGCAACTGGGAAATTTTCTCTTTGACCTTAGCCAGTAATAAGATTTTCCCTGAAGTATGAAAATGGGGAGCCATTTACTTTTCTTTTGGCCAATATATGAACTCTCATTCATATAGCAGCTAAAAACACTAAACCAATTCCCCCAAAAGGGAATGTGGAGTTCCTTCAATATAACCATATTTGAATTCTACTGAGAGTGACTATATCTGCATCAGCACGCTAAATATTTATAATATATTTCATAAATAGGAAAACAATTGAATAGTAAGTATATTATACTTTGAAAAGAGAAATGAAGGCTATAACTCCTTCAAACCTGAGCATTTGGATATATAACAAAACGTGATTTATCAGATATTTTTAGGCATACAGCTAACATACTATTTCATTATTCTTCTAAATGTCAAGTATTTGCATAAAATTTAGAGGAAATCAACATGATAAAGGTTCAAGTATTAGCTGAACTCTGCATGTTCAACAGCAATGAGTGACCTAATTTTTGTTTTTGTAATTATATAGCTATAGCTCAAACAAGCAAATACTAACAAAACAGCTAATAAAGTATATAAAATTCAAATTTCAGCAACAGGATACTAATATACCAAATAATATAAAAATGTAAATACCTTGTTTTCTAAAAAATTAAATAAATGGCCTCTTATGTCATTTATCACTTTGTCTAGTATATTTACATTTTGAATTATTTTCATTTAAAACATAATGGACCTACTGACCTTTATATGACAAACAAATATTTTTTTTCATTACACAAATTCTTAATGAAGAATTGCTTTATCTTAGATATAATATAAAAAATGTTTGAAACAATAATTTACAAGAAAACCCATTAGAGTCTCAGAACCTATAGCTGGCATTGCAAAAGACAGCATGGGTTTCAGTTCATATTAAAGACTGTGATTCCAAAATTCAATTTCATAAGTCGTAATCAGCCAGAAAAATGTTACAACAAAATATGAGAAACATTAAAAGGCAATTTCCTCATTGTTGACTACTTATCAAGTGACAAGTTAGTTGATTAAAATTAAAACAATCAGTATGCTTTATACTGATGGGTAAAATGACTCACTTACAAATCTCAAATAACTGCCTCCAAACACATTTGGTCTCTAATAAAAAAAATGTGGGATATAGATATGAATTGCTTCTCTATTTAAAAAAGGAAATAACCTATTGTACTGGAAAATTCAAGCGCCATTTGTATTTAGTTTTACTGTGATCACTAAGTAGGATTCTTGAAAGTCTACAGAATCATAATTTGAAAGAACATATTTTTCAATGTAATAGTTATTACCAAACTATTTTATAGTTGTGAGTGTTCTATTAGAAAAAATGCTTTCTAGACTACATAAATACCAACAAGAACATACAAATCAAACCTCTATTTTATGACAATTTTAAAAGAACTGTTTAAGTAAGAAGAGGATAGTTTTAGAAGCAAAATCTTAAGAAAAATGGCTAACGATTTGTCCTGCTTAATAATTTATTTCTGACTAACTCACTTCTCCAAACTTTATAGTTACTTTCAGGAACCAACAAGGTGACATGAAATTAAAAAGGAGGCTCTTGTCCTGAATGAGTAAATCCCAGCTATCTGTCCCATCTAGCTTCCATGGCAGTAAAAGGACTCTTGGGAAATGAGGTATAGGAAATCTTAATAAGCTAACATAGCAAACGAGGTAAGTTAATTGTTCAACTGAAAAATCACTCTGAGGGGGGTGGGGGCTAGAGGTTAGAAGCACAGATTGAAGTTAAATTTTTGTATTTTCTGGCTTTTCAAAAGATCAGTCAGTACATCACTGGTTTTGTATTAGTTGGGAGAATGCTAGTGGCATCTTGTATAATTCATAGAAAGCTCTAGGATGATATTAGGTTTATTATGTATCTCATAGAAATTCAAAGGTGTTAAAGATATTTTATATATATTTTGAGTTCTATATGTTTTATTTTCCTGCAAAGGTATTAATGGTCATCATCTTGTTAAAAAACTCCAAAGCACTTAGACACTGCGTGAAACACTGTCTAGATCAGTTAGACTGAATTGTTCCAAACAGTTGCCTGTTGTAATGTTGCATGCATACATTTGGGTCTTACCTAGATATAATAATATAGACTCAGGTTCAATCATAAATATCCAGAAAACATATTAATCATGTTACAGACCTCTGAGAAATGCAAATAGAAGGCTCCAGAGAAATAGCTTCACAAAGACGATCGACTAATCTGAAAACAGATTCTTAATACATATTGATGTGTTGATTTTCTAATTAACTTAATTCTTAGAGTAGGGTAGGAGAGAGAAACCCAATATTTCAGAATCATTACATCACATGAAAAGCATCATCCGGGAGGTAGTGGTTATTTGGCATATACGCACATTTTACCATATGCTATTGTTTACCAAAAGTAGATGCTTGGGCAGGAAGTACAATTCAGAATATTTCTCAAAGTTGTAAATTATCCAAGATTATACTTTCAGGTCTAGAAATAAGTACTGAAGTTACATAATATTTTAATAGTTTTAATTTTTCATAAATTTTACTATTTTAAAAGCATCAGTGATTTTCCTCAACTGTAACTTTGTTTGCTATCACTAAATAAAACTAGCTTGCTTAAATTATATATGGAAAATTTTAGGAGGTAAATGAATATTGATGTTTTACAATAATGTCCAGTTTTTACCATCGTACTCCAGTGTATTCAGTCCTATTTTCTGTGAGTTTTAAATGTAAGCAATATCTTTGGCTTTGTTTAATCTTACCGCATCATGTGTAGCAAACTACAATATTTCTATACATAATATAAGTGACATAACAGAACAGTGATAGTGAAGAGCCAGTTGTGGTTGAACCATCAAGGTTGTTCACAGTAATAAAAAGCTGTGTAAAACATTTTATAGCATTCCCCTGATCTAACTGTGCATTGTATTGTTTGGTATTTAGTTCCCTCTGCTTTAACAGGAATAATTTTAAAATGAAAGAAAAAGAAAGAAAAAATACAAATAATATATTACACCAGGTGATTCATGCACTAATGTGATTTTATTAACAATGGTTAAGTGTTATATTCAGTAAGAAGGATGTTTTATTTCTTAAAGAAAGGAAAAAGAAGCTCAACTTCATTTAAAAGATTGATCTAAGCTAGTAGTCAGAATCTGCAGGTGATTAAAATCAGTTATTGTTTCTGTGAACAGTTGTGAAATTTTTGTTCTTTTAATTTTCATAATAACATTCATGTTTGAAGTTATGTATATATGTTGGTAATCAGAATTGTAAAAGTCTTCATAATGCAGTAGCTTTTATCATTTCATCTGCCGTAGTTGTGCTAGTGACCTGATTCAGACTTCTTTTCAAATGGTCAATGATTAGAAGCTTTGTACAATATTCAAAATGATTATTCAGGTTTAAAATCCACAGAAAATTAAGAATTCTACATATACAATTTAAATTAAAATTAGCCAATGAATGGTGTTCACAGGAGATTCCTTCCAAGGAAGTGTGTAGGTGTGTGTGTGTGTGTGTGTGTGTGTGTGTGTGTGTGTGTGTGTGTG
>OU015760.1:92138897-92184606 GCA_907169655.1 Acomys percivali
TGTGTGTGTGTGTGTGTGTGTGTGTGTGTGTGTGTGTGTGTGTGTGTAAAGCGCTCTTAATCCTACTGTGCTTAGCTCTGTCCCTCACCCAGATGGGCAGAAGGGCACCAACCCAAGGGAACCCGGCTTGCTGCCCCAGCCTAAGATCCCTCCTTTCCCACCCACCTCAGCTTCCTCGAAAAAGCGGAGAAGTGGAATCCGCAAGCCCAGAAACTCGCTTAGTGAGCCTTAGGAGTCTGACTGGGCATGCTCGAGACTTTGGGGCGCCTTGAGTGGAGGCACTCGCCAACTGCTAACATCTGCATGCCTGGGCCAGATGTGGATGAAGAGGGGAGGCTTTGGCGCCAGCTCCAAGGAGCCTTTACTGTTCCAGGAAGGGCGCTGGCGACGCCCATAGCAGCCTCCTTTCAGGCTTCCAAGCAAAAGCAAGACCCTGGGAGATACCAAATGCTTAGCCAGGGGAGCAGTAAGAATTGGAAAAAAGAACAGGAGTCTTTGCAGACTCCCAAGCCCCTACCCCTCCAGATCCACCCAAGTAACATCGAGATACTGGGCGCGCACCAGGGCTACCCTCAGGGCTTGTTTTTCCAGGGACTCCCAGAGAAATGATAATCTCGAAGATTTGAGCTGTTTTTGACCTAAAGACGGTTACTGATGCTTTCCTTGAGTGAAGAAAAAGAAAGGTTGTGTGCAAATATGCATGTGTGCATGCATACTTTTTAATTTTCCTCTCCAAGAAATACACTGGTCAGAAAGACTGGCTATTGCTGCCTTGGAAGCCCACTAGGGGTTGCAGTAAAGCACGTTTGGAGCTGTGGCTTGCGCTAATTAACCGGAAGAGTTGATCTTGCAGCGCATCAAAGCTTCCAGCTGTTCTCCTCCCAGGGTGGCATCAGCTGCCAGCGGACAGCTTCCGGGCTGAATGATCCTTGCACTCCGGAGCAAACGGACAGCTTTTAGTTTGGGGAAAAAAAAAAAGAGCATAGGGTGACACCAGGGGGAGATCTTAGCACCATGACTTCCCATCTTTGGGGCTTTTGATACAGGTTTTGTAAAGAGGGAACATTGATAGACCATCACATCACTGAGGGGAGGAGGTCCTGGGAGCTGAACACTTTGGGGTGGGGAGAGTAAAGAATCAAAAGCTCACTTATTCTCATAGTTCCTTTTCCAAAGCTACCCTCAGTTTTAGACAATCATTTGGATCTTTGCTGCTCAGTACACAAGCACCTCCAGTTCTGTCCCATTGCCTGTCAACAAAGAAACAAAATATGAAGACAGGGCAGCATAGTGGGGGATGATACAAAGACAGGACAGGAGGCAGGGTGGACAGGGACCTGCTTTTTCAGTTCTTGGTGGTCTCTCTATTAGACTGCTTAAAATTGTAAAGGAGTGAATATAAAACCTGTCTTGCTATCAGTAAATATATGACACTTCTAAAACCCACTTCCTTACTTTGAGACAAACAAAATCTTCATACAACAATAAATTATCTTATATTACTTATAAAAGTAAAGATTCTATGTTAAGAGCTACTCAAACCCTTAACTATGGAGGGGAAAAACAACTCTCAAAAACATTTATAAGATACGTCTTAAGCCCTCACCTTAGAGTTGATATTATTGGTGTGTGTTTGATTTCTGAAAGGAGTAGCCACTGAATTTATTGATTGGAAATATTCTTAATTATAAGGAAATTCTGTAATCAGCGATTAAGTTTTAAAAGAGTCCCCCAATAATAGAGAGGGGATTCTGGCAGAATTAAAAAATGGGTAACTCATACCAGCCATAAGAATCACATATAGGATTTTAAACCATGGATATCTCACTTTTTCCTCTGGATGTTACATTTTTTAATGGCGGAGCCAATGGAGAACTAAAGATTTCATACAAGGAGACTCAAGTTCCTGACCTTTCAGCTGTCTTTTTAATCATTAAAGCATTTCATCTCTACTGCCCTTCCTCTCACATTTTCCTCTCACTTTTTTTTGTACTTTGTTCTTCCTTTATGTGATATACCCATCTCTTCTTTTAGTACCTTCAAAGTGTTGTTTCCTGTCCTAATAGTAGAGTACAAAGGGCTGTGCCAAAATTCTCCCTTTTCCTAAGAATGGATGCATTGATTATAGAATTCTTTATCATATTATTGTAGATATATTTCACAAAACATCTCTTCAAAGGTATACTGTAGATACATTTATGACAGAAGAAATTATACATGCAGTTTTGTACATAATATCATGCTTTTCCATTTTGAATATGGGAATCATGACTAAGAAACAATAAATTTCTAGTTTCCAAATGGCCAATGTAAAGGGCAACATAAGCAACTCCAAGGAACTATTTGCTTAGTTCATATTATTCAAATAGTTTGCTAGGAATTACATAATAATCAAAACACTAAGCATTCAGAGCAAAGAATATTAAACTAAAGGGAAACAGACCAAGTAACATATAAAGACAGAGCTATTAGAATTACAGCTGGCTTCTCAGTAGAGACACTAAAAGCCAGAAAGACCTGGACAGATGTGCTGCAGGCCAGACAACTATACCCACCAAAATAATCCAATTAAAAAGTGGGGTACAGATTTAATCAGAGAATTCTCAATAAAGGGATCTCCCATGGCTGAGAAACATTTAAACAAATGTCCGACATACTTATCTATCATGGAAATACAAATCAAAACTACTTTAAGATTCCATTTATAACTGTCAGAATAAATAAGTTCAGTAACACAAGTGAGAGCTAATACTGATGAGGATGTGGAACAAGGGAAGTACTCATCCATTGCTTTTAGGAATAAAAAAATTGTAAAACCACTATGCAAATAAATATGGCAGTTCCATAGAAAGTTGAGAATTGATCTACCTCAAGACCCAGCTATACCACTATTAGGCATATACACAAAGGACACTACATCTTACTACAAGGACACTTGCTCAACCATGTTCTCTGCTGTTTTATTCATAATATCCAGAAACTGGAAGTACCTAAATGTCCCTCAACAAAAGAACGGATAAAAAATTGTAGTACATTTACACTATGGAGTATTGTTCAACTGTTAAAAATTACATCATGAACGTTTCAGGCAAATTTATAGTATAAAAATCATCCTGAGTGCAGTAACTCAGACACGGAAAGACAAACATGGCATTTATTCACTTATAAGTGGATATTATCTGTTTAGTGACAAATAATCATGTTATAATCCATAGGCTCAGAGAAGCTAAATAACAAGAAGTGCTCTGGGGGTAGCACATGGATAGATCTTCCTGACTGGGGGAAATAGAATAAATTTTGCAGGTGGACTGATAGTGGGTAGAGATAAGAATAGGAGGGATAAATGTGTATGTTGGGGAATAGAGGAAGAGAGTACAGGGAGAGATAACTGGAATAGGAGGACATTTAGGATAATGTGTTAACTCCCTAGAATCTATGAGGGTGATCCTAACACAGACCTCTAGTAACAGCCATCTTCTGTAACTAGGCCAGGGTTGCAGTGGTGGGAATGGGACAATAATCCAGTCACAAAACCCTTAACCAGTAACTGCAGTTCTCAACCTTCCTTATTTTGAGACCCTTTAAAACAGTTCCTCATGTTGTGGTGACTCCTAAACATACATTTATTTTTGTTGTTGCTTCATAACTGTAATTTTACTACAGTTATGAATCATAATGGAAGTATTTTTTGGAGATAGATGTTTGAAAAAGTGGTCATGACCCACACATAGAGAAGCATTGACATACAATCTGACCTGCCTACAAGATATGCTTAGAAAATAGTGGAACAGAACTTGTGAAATTAGCCAAACAATGACTGCTCTAATTTGAGGCCCACAACATATGAGGGAGCCCATGCCCTACATTTTTTGGATGACCATGAACTAGAGGCTGAGTAGCTCAGAGACATAGGGTAGAACTAAACCCAACTGGCCAAAAAAAAATCCATGAAATGATTCTTAGTTATGTTATTCTATATTTATAGGTAAGTGCCTAGCTAGTCTTCATTAGAGAGTCTGCCTCTGGCCTCTGATGAGAGCATATGACCAAATATTAGGTGGAAAGAGAGCGTCATCTCTCTATGAGGTTCCTCCTCTTAGAGCTGGGGAACCCAAGGAAGCAAGTGGAGGAGTAATTGTGGAAGCCAAGGTGGTTGGGGAATCCAGGAGAGCACAGCCAGAAGAACAAACTAAATAGGTCGGGTTCATGGGCACTAAAGTGACTGATATGATAATCAGGGAGTCTGCATGGGTCTGCATATATGTCCTGTGTTGATTGTTGTCTTGGTGTTTTGGGGGGAGGGAATACTGACAGTGGACTGGGGGTGTCTCTGATTCTTTTGCCTGCTCTTGATACCCTTTTCCTTTTACTGGGTTGCATCGACCAGCTTTAAAGTGAGTGATATACCTGGTCTTATTGTGTCTTGTTGTGCCTTATTCAGTTAACATGCCGGGGGACCTGCGATTTTCTAGCGGTGGGAACGGTCTGGTAGTGGATCTGAAAGTGAGTGGACATAGTAGTGGTAGTGAAACTGGGAGGAGTGGAGGGAAATAAAGCTGCTGACAGGATGTATTAGATGGGAAAAATAAATAAAAATTATAAGAGAAAACATGTACTTCCCCAAATTGTAAGGCCTAAAAGAAATGGATAACTTTTTTCAGTAGGTACCTGTGGAAGAATGTCTTGAGTGGATGTAACAATTGTCAATAAAGCACAATTTAGCCAATCAGCTGGGCAGAAGGACAGGAAGTAGAAGGCGGGACTTCCTGGAGAGGGGAGAGGAGCTGGCAGTTGACAGAGTGGACAGTTGAGTGTTCATGGGGAGTTGAGGAGAGAAGTACCAGGTTGGCTAGTGCTTGGGATATAGGTAGGTTATGAGGATTAGAGTTGTTTATTATAGTTATTCATTAGGTTAGTAGCAGTTTAGATTCTGCCCACATAGTGCTTGAAGCTTTGAATTATGTGTCAGTTATCATCTTCCTAGGCTGAAAAGATATGTTTAATTGTAACAAATTGGTGCTCCGATGTATCTGTTGCTACATCCATTCAAGACATTCCTCCATAGTATAGAACTATATCAGAATTTAAAGAATAGTTAATGCCAATACTCCTAAAATTATTTCATAAAACAAAAGCAAAAGAAACATTTCTAAGTTCATTTTATGAGGCCACAGTTACCTTGCAATCCAAACCACATAAAGACTCACCAAAGATAATTACAAACCAATTACCCTTATGAATATAGATGGACAGATACTCAGTAAATATATGAAAAGCAAATGTAAAAACACATAAAAAATCATATACCATGATCAAGTAGGCTTCATTCCAGAGATACAGGGATAGTATAACATATGAAAATCAATGAATGCAATCTACCATATGAACAAACTGAAAGAAAACACCACACACACACAAAGTCATTTCATTAGATGCTGAAAAAGCCTTTGAAAAAATCCAACACTCCTTTATAATAAAAGTCTTGGAAAGATCAGGAACATAAGTCATATACCTAAACATAATAAAGACAATATAGAAAAAACAAACAAACAACAACAACAAAACAATAGCCAACGTCAAATTAAATGAAGAAAAACTTGAAGCAAAATCTTGTCCCACTAAAATTTGGGATAAGATAAGGCTGTCCATTCTTTCCATATCTCTTCAGTATAGTAGTTGAGGTTCTAGCTAGGGCACTAAGACAGCTAAAGGAGATCAAGGGGATACAAATTGGAAAGGAAGAAATCAAAGTATCACTATTTGCAGATGATATGATAGTATACATAATCTCTCCCAAAAATTATATAAAAAAAACTCCTACAGCTGATAAACACCATCAGCAAACTGGTTGTACACAAGATTAACTCTAAACATGGTAGCCCATCAATATAAATATAACAAACATACTAACAAAAAATTAGGGAAACAATATTCTTTACAATAGTCACAAACAATATAAAATGCTTTGGGGTAACCCTAACCAAGCAAGTTAGATATAAATCATAGGTATAATATGACAAAAACTTCAAATTCTTTGAGGAAAAAATTTGGAGAAGATACTAGAAGATGGGAAGACCTTCTATATTCATGGCTTGGTAGGATTAACATAGTAAAAATGGATATCTTACCAAAACCAATCTACAGATTCAAAATCCCCATCAAAATTTCAACATAATTCTTTATAGACCTTGAAGAAAAAATACTCATTTTCATATAGAAAGATAAAAACCTCAGGATAACTAAAACAAACTTGCAGAATTAATATATTTCTGCATATAATTAAATGATAATGTCATTTCTTTCTTTCAGTTGAAAAAAAATCCTGGATAGGTAAAACAATCCTGAACAATAAATGAACTGCTGGAGATATTGCCACTCCTTATTTCAAGTTGTACTACATAACTATAATAATAAAGCCCACATGGTATTGACATAAAACCAGACATAATGATCAATGGAATAGAATTAAAGATCCAGATAGATGCACACATATATGGACACCTGATTTTTTTATAAAGAGACAGAACAAAACATTATGCAAGAAAAACAGCATCTTCAACAAATGGTGCTGGTCAAGCTGGATGTCTGTATGTAGAATAATGCAAATAAATCCTTATGTATTTCCCTACACAAAACAAAATTCCTAGTTGATCAAAGCCCTCAACATAAAACCATATACGCAGAACCTGAAAGAAGAGAAATTGGAGAATAGCCTTGAATGCATTGGCACAGTAGATGACTTCCTGAACAGAACAGGGACAGTTCAGGCAGTAAGATCAATGATTACTTAATGGAACTTCATGAAACTGAAAGGCTTATGTATGGCAAAGGACATCATCAAAAGGACAAAACAGTAGCCTACAGAATGGGAAATGATGTTCCCCAATTCTACATCTTATAAAAGAATAATATTCAAAATATCTAAATAACTCCAGAAACTAGAAATCTAAAACCCAAATAATCCAATTTTTAAAATGGGGCACAAATCTAAACAAAGAATTCTAAATAGAGGAACTTCCCATGGCTGAGAAATATTCAGCACCCTTAACCATCATAGAATTTCAAATCAAATGGACTCTGAGTTTCCATCTTACTCATGTCAAAATTAATAAGATCAAGTGATAGTTCATTCTGACAAGGGTGTGGAGCAAGGGGAACACTCATCCATTGTTAGTGAGAGTGAAAACTTGTATGGCAACTATGGAAAATAACATGGCAGTTCCTTAAAAAGTTTTGAATTGGTCTACCTCAAGATCAAACTACACCAGTCTTAAGCATATACACAAAGGATGTTCTATCCTACCACAAAGACACTTGCTCAACCATGTTCATAGATTTTTTAATTCATAATAGCCAGAAAATGTAAATAACCTAGTTGCCCCTCACCAGAAAACTAGATAAAGTAATCGTGGTACATTTACTCAATAGAGTACTACTTAGCGGTTTGTTGTTGTTGTGGTTGTTTTTAAATTACACAATGAAAGTTGCAGGTAAATGGATAGAACTAGAAACTAACATTCTGAGTAAGGTAAGCCAGACTTAGACAGATGAATATGACATGCACTCATGCATATAAGGGTATACTATCTATTCAGTAAATTTTAACCAAACTCCAATAGCAGACCCAGAGAGCTTAGGTAAAGAAAAGGGCTCTGGGGGAGGGGAGATCCATGAATCTCCCTTAGAGAGGGAGGTAGAATAGATTTTATGGGAAGACTATTGGCAGACAGGAAAAAGAGTGGGGGATCAGATGATGTGGATATGGGGTGAAGGAAGAGGGTGAGAAGAGAGACAGTTGGAATTAGAGGGCATGTGACTGATGTTGTGAAACCTAGTGGAGTAGAAACTTCCTGGAATCTATAAAAGTGATCCTAACAAGGACTCCTAGTAATCGGAGATATAGAGTCTCAGCTGGCCATCTCTTGTAACAAGGCAAGCCTTCCAGTGACAGGACAATGTCGAATTCAATTGAGTTGTTGCCTAAAGGATCCCATAGAAATCCAGGCCAACCAAGGACATTACTAAGATATAAGATTGCTCTCCACAAGTGCCAGCATGGCCCTATTTCCAAGGATACCACCCATGCAACTCATTGGAGATGGAGAAGTCAATCTGGTGGGACCTACAATGAGCTTTCACCCATTTGAGAGAGACTAGATTGGAGGTCATCAAATCCCTGCCCTCAGAGCTCAGGAAATCCCACAGAAGAGAGGGTGTAAAGAATGTAAGAAGAAGAGGGAATACAGGGCAGTAATAAATCAAATCCCTCTGAATCAACTAAGCAAGTCATATATAATCTCACAGAGACTGAAGCACCAAGCACATGGTCTACAGGGGTGTACTCCAGGTCCTCTGCATAAATGGTATATCTATTATCTAAGTATTTTTATGAGACTCCTATTATGATAGTAAGTGGGTCTCTGACTACTGTGCCTGCTTTGGGGATTCTTTTCTTCCTGTTGAGTTGCTGTGCTGTGTCCAACTTGAATACGGTATACATACATACATACATACATACATACATACATATATATATATATCTTATTGTATTTTATTTTGTCATTTTTGATTGTTATCTCGTAGAAGCCTGGTGTTTTCTAATGAGAGACAGTGGATCTAGAGGAGAGGGGAAGAGGGAAGGATCTGGGAGGACTAGAGGGAGAGAAACTATAATCAGGTTTTATTGTATGAGAACAGAGAATATTTTCAATAAAAGAAAAGAGGGAAAATGCATGACTTTAACAAAGACACGTACACATGCATTCGTTCACCATTATGTTTATTCCTGAAACTATTGTAATTACATGAATTCAATTCAGCTAGTGATTTTGGAGCATCTACTATATTTCAGGAACTGTGCCAGCACTATAAATAACAAAAGCATTGAGACCTAATGAAGCTAAGAAATGTTCAAAGATTATTGAATAATTCACTAATCAACAAGTATATTTCAGTGGCTATTACCATATACTAGAACAACTGAGTTTTTGAGAATAATATATGGATCTTCTGGCTTTGATTTTTAAAATGTACATTTAATCTGTATGTTCCATTCTGTGATAAGAATCTACAATGGAAATTTCACTGATTTCAATCTTGTTTCTAAGTATGCTCATAAGTAAGAGTATAAGTATAATATTAGAAGACTAAAGTCAATAACAATTACATAAAGAAAATCAATGTGTGCCATCTTAAATGAAGTAGTTTTGTTTGGCTGCTTGGCTAATGGGAAGATATTTTCAAAGGTGTAGTTTCAATATATACTTGTTGTGGTGAACCATTATTTCCTATTGCTACTGATAACCATGCCCTGCAGAGATTAGTTTCCAAAGATTATGAACACTGCTAGCATTTTAACGTTTGACAAAAATGACTAGAAACAGGATTGGTAGCTTAATGACTCTCCCAAACAGCTTCCATAAACAGGTCTGTAAAACTGTAGGCACCAGCTTGTTGCTGGTGAGTGCCTACTTCTGACTAGCAGTGGGCTTTGCTGAGAAAACCAGCAGCATTCACAGTTGGAGGAAGCTCACTAGAGCCTGGATGTGAGCAGTTGGCAATCAGAATTCTGGATCCAACTATTCACAACAGTCAAAAAAGGACTTTTTTTTTACATACTATAGTAAGGCTCAGGAGAACAATTTCTAAGCCAATTAATGTTTTCTCCTTACCTGTTCCCACTTAGTATCAGAATGGGTCCTGTATAGCCACTTTTCTGGTCAGTATGGCAGCAAGAAGCCAAATGCAGCAAATCACTTCATATTCCATATAGCAAGCACTTCTCAATGAAGTGTATATTCATATAAAATCTCATTTATTGGTAAAGAACTATCAATGTAGCTTCATCTTTTTCTCAAAATAAAATGTAGCCCTAATGCAGATTAATCATAACTTTCAGAAGCCAAGGCTTCCCAACAGGGTGCAGTAGCAATTCATTTGTACTATTATTATAATGGATTCAAATAACTGCTTAAATTAAAAATTATAGACAGTTGAAATAATGTTACTCTGGTCTTTATTTTATATGAAATTTACATGCATTTGATATTGATATACAAAAACAAATATGGCAATAACAGTAATCTGTTCCCTCATAAAGATAATGTAGTGCCTTTCCTTGCAGAACTGCTGATGTTTGTCTTTATATTGGAAATACTTTTAGTAATATTACTTTCTGGCACTTTTTAACTATCTCAGTTGTTGAAAAAAGAAAAAAATTGATTTCAAAATGTACCATGATTTCTGTTTGAGAGATGAAATTACACCTGAAAAAAAAAAAGGAATGTGAAAAGAGTTTAGAACAATTAGGATTGTTCTCTTGGCATTTAAATGCACTTGAACTTCTCTCTAACTTTCTGACCTCGTCATCATAACCTTTTAAGTAAATTATTACCATGATTGACTTACATGTAACTATTAATTTATAGTGAAGTATCTGAAACATTCAGTGCTTTGGAAACACATGCTTAATAGTGGCCATAAGATTTTTACAATCATACATATTAATAGTTGCTATTACATGCTAACAATTATCAGGATTGCCTATTATAATCACAATTTAAAGGGCATTTTAGAGCTGGAAGTACTGCTCAGTTGTAGACCATTTGCCTAGCATACATAAAGCTGTAGGTTCAATCCCAGGAATGGAAAATAATATTTTACATGAAAATTTGGAACTATGCCCTTACTAGTTCCACACAACAAGTAAACATGAATAATTTCTCTTCATATAAAGAAGATAGGCTCCCAATTTTCTCATTTATATTTTCATCAAGCAGAATATTGCCAAGAACTTAGTGTGGACCTATTTGAGTCCTATGTACTGAGAAAGGAAAGGTATTAAACAAAGTAGATATATCCTTATTCTTGTTGGTAGTGTTGTATACTTGCAAAAGGTAGGTGTAACTAATTCTTCAGCATAGTTAATTCTAAAAGGTTGTTTCACTAGAAGAACAGAAGATAATAACTTCAAGAGAACAGAGAAGAATCTGCTTAAAATGGAATTTTGGAGGTGGTTAGGTAAACCTCCCTGAGGCAGTGATATTAATCTGTGGAATGGAGAATGCATTGTTGTTAGCATTCTGGGCAGAAAAAAAAGGAGAATATTTTTTGATTCATATAAGAAACACTTGCATACCCCAAAGATTACAATAACAGCTTGTATATATAGAGTATAATAAGAGTAAGCAATATATAAGAACAAATGACATAATACGAGAAAAGAGAGCCAGAAAGAAGGTAAACCACTTAAAGCAGCTATTCTCAACCTTCTTAAAGCTGTGACCCTTTAATATAGTTCCTCATGTTGTGGTGATTTTTAGCCACAAAATTATTTTGCTGCTACTTCATAAGTGTACTAGTACTATTATTTTGTATCGTAATGTAAGTGTCTGATATGCAGGACATATGATATGCCACCTCAAAAGGATCATGACCCACAAGTTGAGAACCACTGACTTGACATTTTAGGAGCCATGAGAAAGGTTTTTGAGTTTTTCCAAAGGATAATGGGAATTAAGTGTAGACATGATATTATATTCCTATAAGTCAATCAAACCATACTCATTTTCAAAGAACATCTTCTATAATATTTTTTGCAACCTCTCTGTATGATATCAAAATGTGGTCTTTCATCTCTTTTAGAGTTCCTTTAGGTATCTCTATAATCACTGTCCTCTGAAATGCTAAAGCAATTTTCCTTTCTGGACCCCTGCTAATTCTGTTTTGTATCATAATTAGACCTTTGTTCTTCCTTGTTATACAAATATCACCATGAAGTCAGAGATATAATGTTATGGTTATACATAGTAGGCCATATAGAAAGAATTGAGGGCAAGTATTGGATGGGTCTCTTTATTTCATAGGAAAAAGATCAAATAATACAAACAATAATCAGGATTGGGGAGATATATGTATACACTTCTGTCTTAGGTTTTTATTGCTGAGAAGATATACTATGGTTACGGCAAATCTTATAAAGGAAAACACTTAATTGGGGTTGGCTTACAGTTTTAGAAGTTTAGTTGCTTATCATCATGGTGGGAAAGATAGAGGCATGTAGGCAGACATGACACTAGAGAAGGAGCTAAGAGTTCTTCTTTATGATCAAAAGGCAGCAGAAAAAGATTGTGTCCTTCACTGGGTGTAACTTCAGCATATGACCTCAAAGTCTACCTCCACAGTGACACACTTCCTCCAACAAGAAGATATTTTCTAATAGTGCCACTACTTTTAGCCAAACATTCAAATACATGAATCTATGAGAGTCATTCCTATTCAAACCACCGCAACACACACACACACACACACACACACACACACACGCACACACATGCGCGCGCACACACACACACATTTGGTTAATTTTGAATTAATAGAATTATCATGTCTTCTCACTACATTGTAAATTTTCTCTAAAACAGTATTATTTGACTTAACAGTAGTGGTTTTTGTCAAGGGGATTTCTATGTAATAGATAAGATTGAGTTATAAAGGAATCTTTCTGTATTACTCCACTTTCCCATTGTTACAAAAATAATACAGTACCCAGGGTATTAAGAAAAGTTTACTTGACCAAGAATTTAGGATTGAAAGCACATGTATTCAAAACCTCATGTTATCATAATGGGAGTGCATATGAAAGAATAGAGATTTCATGCCAGTACAGGAAAACCAAATTCCATTCAGGGATTAGAATTGCTCTTTTATTACAGTCTTTCATGAGAATGAGCCAGTGCCCCAGGATGACTTCAGCAGTTCTTTCCTAGAACAATATACTCAATGACCTAAATATTCATATTAAATTTCACTAGATAAAGGTTCCTTATTACTTCCCTACAGTACTACCCTGCAGATTAAGATTACAATTCATGAACCTTTGAAGTACAAAGCACACACAAACATCTTATGTGTCTAAAATTGTTTTAATTTGTGTCATTTATTTGCTGCTCCTTAAAACATTTCTCTATGGGTGAGTAGCTTCAATCAGCATTCTGTCACTTCTCAAACTCTTATGGTTACATGGAAATTATTTAAATGAGTCTTGCCTGAGCTCAAAAAAGTAGTTACATTTAGTTTATGGGGCAACTAGATCTTTGCTTTTCCTCCCAAAACCACAATGTACCCAATGTGTTAAATGTGATGGTTTAACACTGAGGTCTTAGGGCTT
Organism: Acomys percivali; assembly: GCA_907169655.1. Lineage (NCBI taxonomy): Eukaryota > Metazoa > Chordata > Mammalia > Rodentia > Muridae > Acomys > Acomys percivali. The sequence goes on from OU015760.1 coordinate 92,152,066, forward strand.
CTGTTCATATGGTCTTTCTCATGAGGTTGACTGTCCCCTAAAAATGTTATTTATGGTTACGTGTAACATAACCATGAAAAATTTTAATAGATAAACTTATTCATTTATTAACTTTACATCTCAATAGTAGCTCCTTCCCTCCTCTCCTCCTGGTCCCACAATCTCTCTTTCCCATATCCCCTCTCTCCTACTCCTCAGAGAAAGGGAGCCTCCCCTCACCTACCCATTTCAGCACATCACATAGCATCAGGACAGAGAGCATCCTCCACCATGGTGGCCAGCAAGGGAGCCCTGCCATGGGGAAGTGATCAAAACACATGCAAGAAAGCCCTTCTCAGAGACAGACCCTGCTCCTCTTAATAGGGGACTCATATAAAGACCAAGCTGCCAATCAAGTTGGGTTCATATGTGTAGTGGGCCTAGGTCTAGTCCATACATGATCCTTTGTTGGTGTTTCAATCTCCACAAGCCTCCACTGGGTCCAGGATAGTTGTCTCTTTGGGTCTTCTTGTGGAGCTCCTGTTCTCTCTAGGTTACTCTATCCTACCTAGCTATTCCACTAGGCACTCTGTGCTCTATCCAATATTTGTCTGTGAGTCTCAGCATGTGCTTCCATCCCTTGCTGGGCAAAGCCTCTCAGAGGATAGCTATCCTGGCTCCTGTCTGCAAGCATAGTAGATTATCATTAATTGTGTTAGGATTTGGCTCTCTTGTATGGTATGGCCAGGCATTTGTTGGACATCCCCTCAATCTCTGCTCTTTTTTTTAAATCTCTGAAAATCTTGTAGGCAGAGTAAATTTTGGGTCAAAGTTATTTTGGGTTGGTAGGTGTGCTCCTCCCTCTACTAGGAGTCCTGGCTGGTTAGAGGGTGTCCTCTTCAGTCTCCATGTCTACCACTAGTAGGGGTCTCAGCTAGAGTCACCCCATATCCTTCCAGGAGCCTACCCTGTCATAGATCTCCAGTCTGTCTCAGAGATGTCCCAGGCCACACTTTCTCTTCTGTTTGCAAGCCCTCTGTCTTCTGCCCCTATACTCCTTCCCCAAACTCATTTCTCTCAGCACTCACTCTCCTATCTTGGTCCTTCTTTTCAAGCACTTCCCCTGTGTCTTCTATTTGCCCTTCTCAGTGAGATTGTTGTATCCTCCCTTGCGTCTTCCTTGTTTCTTATCTTCTTTGGGTCTGTGAACTGTAGTATGTTTATCCTGTTCTATATGGCTAATATCCACTTACAAGTGAGTACATACAATGTGTGACCAATTGCATCTGGGTTACTTCACTCAGGATGATCTTTTCTAGTTCCATCTGTCTGTTTGCAAATTTCATAATTTCCTCGTTTCTAAAAGCTGAATAGTTTCCCATTGTAATTGTACCACAATTTCCTTATCCTTTCTTTGGTTAAGGGGCATTTGGGCTGTTTCCAGTTTCTGACTATTACAAATAAAGCTTCTATGAAAATATTTGAGTAGGGGGGATTCCAAGATGGCGTCGACCAGTAGGCACCATAGCTGATCTACTCTGAGGAGACCAGAGACGTGAATGGAGCCACAGACTGCTGGATTTTGAGAACTGTAGGTGAGTGGGGCACCAAACACCACAGACCACCAGGGGGTCTAACCCCGGGACAAGCAACAGCCCGGAGGTGCTAAACGTACTCCCCAAACCCTGAAACAGAATCCACAACCAAGCTGCAGCGGACACATAAAACCCAAACTCGCCATTTGGGGAGGGGATTCTCTGGAGCCCCAGCCTGAGGAATCTCAGTGAATAGGGTGAAACCACCATTGAACCTCTCCATCCACACCATGCCAAACTGGGGAGGTCACCTGCCTAGCCCGGGAGCATTCAGGCTTTCACTGGCAGAAAGAGAAGATACAGGGGATTCCCTCCAGGGGCCTGAATCGCCATTGTCGCCATCTGCCCGCCTGGGCTGCTGGCACTGACCCAGAACTCCCCAAACAACAGAACCTAGGTGGGTCCATTCTTGAGGGCACGCGACAGGACCTCCCACAATATAGGGAGCTGTGGGTCGACTTGCAGGGTCTATCTGCTGACCTAAAGCGACTTGGGAGCATTCGGGCTTTCACTGGCAGAAAGAGAAGATACAGGGGACTCCCACCAGTGGCCTGAATTGCCATTGTCACCAGCTGCCCATCCAAGCTGCTGGCACTAACCCGACACTCCCTAAACAACAGAACCTAGCTGGGTCCATTCTTGCAGGCCCGTGACAGGACCTCCCACAGTATAGGAAGCCGTGGGTCGACTTGCAGGGTCTATCTGCTGACCTAAAGTGACCTGGGAGTGTCCTGGCATATAGGGGCATGGAAACTGCTGCCTCCTTGGATATTGCCAGTGGCCTGAAACCATACTGTCTCAGGCCCACCAGGTACTGATTCTATAATCTCCAACAGGCAGATCCTAGCTGGGTCAGCTCCTGCAGACCCAGCAAGAACTCTCAAATTCATGGGAGAGGCTGGATGCTCCTACAGAGTATAGAGGCAGAGCTAAAAGACAGCTACAACCCAGAAGATCTGATATACCTGGGGTCTTGGCTACAAAGCAACAGGAAAGACAGGCAGCTGGGATCAACCTACACAACCAGAGAGCTTGTGTGCTGACCTTACTCTAGATCCCAAAACTGCTGATCTGAATTACAGCAATAAGGTGAAAAGGCCCAAACAGAAACCTAATTTGCATGACTCAGCCTGGTGCCTAAGGTGTTGAGAAAAATCTCCAGGAGTAGAATCTGAATCACCTGCATGGTCCAGGGAAATATTCCCTGATCCCCACAGGTAAGGGCACCCTACCTATAATCAGACATCAACTATCCACTCCCAAACAGGGAAGGTCACTACAAACCACCTCCCAACATCATGGTAACCAAAATGACAAGGGGATAATGAAAGAACGCTAACAAAAACCAAAACAAGATGGCATCACCAGATCCCAGCAATACCAATGAAAACAACATGGAGAACCCAACAACAATTGATATACAAGAAAACGACCTTAAGTCCTTAGTAAGTAAGATGATAATGGAAGAAACAAATAAAATCTGTAAACAAATGCAGGAGGAGGCAAACAAGAGGGCTGAAGACTTAAAAGAGTGCACTTGAAGAATTTCAGAAAAATACAAATATCCAGATGAAGGAAATCATTAAAACAGTTCAAGACCTGAAGATAAAAATGGAAGCTATCATAAAAGAACACACGGAAGAAAAATGTGATCGAGAAGCATCAGAAAAGAAAGCAAGCATCTCAGAGGTGGCCTTATCTAACAGATTGCAAGAAATGGAAGAACGGATATCTGGACTTGAAGATACAATCGCAGAACTGGAAACATCCATCCAGGAAAATGCTAAATCTGAACATTTCCTGACACAGAGCATCCGTGAAATAAAAGACAACATGAAAAGACGAAACTTGAGAATAATAGGGATAGAGGAAAAAGAAGACAACCGACTCCACACCCCAGAGAATAGCTTTAATCGAATAATAGAAGAAAATGTCCCCAATTTGAAGAAGGAGATGCATACGAGCATACAAGAGGCCTACAGAACACCAAATAGAATAGAACTGAAAAGAAAATCTTCCCGCCACATAATAATAACAACACAAAATATACAGAACAAAGAAAAAATATTAAAAGCGGCAAGAGAAAAAGGCCAAGTTACATATGAAGGCAAACCTATCAGAATTACTCCTGACTTCTCAGAAGAGACCATGAAAGCCAGAAGGGCCTGGGCAGAGGTTCTGCAAACCCTAAGAGAACACAGATATCAGGCAAGAATACTTTACCCAGCGAAATTATCAATAACCATTGATGGAGAAAACAAGATATTCCATGACAAAAACAAATTCAAACAGTACCTAGCCACAAATCCAGCTTTACAGAAGTTACTACAAGGAAAACTCCACCCCAAAGGGTCAAACTACAACCAAAACTACATAGGAAATAGGTAACTATACCATCGCAAAATCACAACCTCACAAAATCTTGACTGTTACAAATACCAAAAAAGAAGGGACTTAGCAATCACTGGACATTAATATCTCTCAACATCAATGGTCTCAATTCTCCAATAAAAAGACACAGACTAACTGAGTGGATGCATAAACATGACCCAACATTCTTCTGCATTCAAGAAACACATCTCAACCACAAGGACAGACATTGCCTCAGAGTGAAAGGTTGGGGAAAAATATACTAAGCAAATGGTCACAAGAAACAAGCTGGGGTAGCCATTCTAATATCTAATAAAATAGATTTTCAACCAAAATTAATCAAAAGGGATGAGGATGGACACTTCGTGCTCGTCAAAGGTAAAGTCAATCAAGGAAACATCACGATTTTGAACATCTATGCTCCTAATACAAGGGCTCCCACATTTGTAAAAGAGTTATTAACAAAGCTTGAACCACTCATCGATACCCACACATTAATAGTGGGAGACTTCAACACCCCACTTTCACTCAAGGATAGGTCCTTGAATCAAAAACTAAGCCGGGAAATAACTTCATTAACCAATGTCATGAATCATATGGATCTAACAGATATCTACAGAACTTTCCACCGAAATGCAAAGGATTATACCTTTTTCTCAGCACCCCATGGAACTTTCTCCAAAATTGATCACATAGTGGGTCACGAAGCAAACCTCAACAGATACAAGAGGATTGAAAGAATACCTTGTATCTTATCAGATCACCATGGTCTAAGGCTGGACTTCAACAACAACAGAAATAACAAAAAGCATACTAACACATGGAAACTAAACAACTTTCTCCTTAATGACATATGGCCCATGGAAGAAATAAGGGGAGAAATAAAAGAATTCCTGAAATTAAATGAAAATGATGGAACAAAATACCCAAATTTGTGAGACACATTGAAAGCAGTGCTAAGAGGAAAATTCATAGTACTAAGCGCCTTTAAAAAGAAAATGGAAACATCCCACATAAACAACTTAACAACACATCTGGAAGCTTTAGAAAAAAAGAAGCAGAAACACCCAAGAGGAGTAGACGCCTAGAAATAATCAAACTCGGGGCTGAAATCAATAAATTAGAAACAAAGAGAACAATCCAAAGAATCAACAAAACCAAGAGCTGGTTCTTTGAGAAAATTAACAAGATAGACAAACCGTTAGCCAATCTAACTAAAAGACAGAGAAACACTATCCAAATAAGCAAAATCAGAAATGAAAAGGAAGACATAACAACAGACACCGAAGGAATACAAAGAATTATAAAATCCTACTTTAAAGGCATTTATGCCACAAAATTTGAAAATCTAAGAGAAATGGACAATTTTCTTGACCGATTCCATTTGCCAAAATTGAATCAAGACCAGATAAACAAATTACATAGCCTTATTTCGCCTATAGAAATAGAAGCAACCATTGAGAGTCTCCCAACCAAACAAAAGCCCAGGGCCAGATGGTTTCAGCGCAGAATTCTACCAGTCTTTCAAATAGGAGCTAATACCGATACTATTCAAGCTATTCCGAAAGATAGAAATGGATGGAATATTACCAAATTCATTCTATGAGGGCACAGTCACATTGATACCTAAACCCTACAAAGACCCAACAAAAAAAGAGAATTTCAGAACAATTTCTCTTATGAACATTGATGCAAAAATACTCAACAAAATATTCGCTAAGCGAATACAACAGAATATCAAAGATATCTTTCACCATGACCAGGTAGGCTTCATTCCAGGCATGCAGGGATGGTTTAACATATGGAAATCCATCAATGTAATCCACCATATAAACAAACTGAAAGAGAAAAACCACACGATTATCTCTTTAGATGCAGAAAAAGCATTTGACAAAATCCAACACCCATTTGTGTTTAAAGTTCTGGAGAGACTGGGAATACAAGGCACTTATCTAAACATAATAAAGGCTGTATTCAGCAAACCAATAGCCAACATTAAATTAAATGGAGAGATACACAAGGAAATCCCTCTAAAATCGGGGACCAGACAAGGCTGCCCACTTTCCCCATATCTCTTGAATATAGTTCTTGAAGTTCTAGCCAGAGCAATAAGACATCAAGAGGAGATCAAGGGGATCCAAATGGGAAAGGAAGAAGTCAAATTATCCCTATTTGCTGATGATATGATAGTGTATATAAGTGACCCCCATAATTCCACCAGAGAACTCCTACAGCTGATAAACACCTTCAGCAAATTGCAGGAGACAAAATAAACTCAAAAAAGTCAGTAGCTTTCCTATATACAAATAATAAACAGGCAGAGGAAGAAATTAGGAAAATTATTCCCTTCACGATAGCCACAAGGAATATAAAATATCTAGGAATAACCCTAACCAAGCAAGTGAAGGACTTATTTGTAAAAAACTTTAAATCTCTGAAGAAAGAGATTGTAAATGACATCAGAAGATGGTGGGATCTACCTTGTTCATGGATCGGGAGAATTAACATAGTAAAAATGGCCATGTTACCAAAAGCAATTTACAGATTCAATGCAATCCCTATCAGAATACCTACAAAATATTTTGAAGATATTGAAAGAACAATTCTCGACTTCATATGGAGAAACAAAAAGCCCAGAATAGCAAAAACAATCTTGTACATAAAAGATCCTCTGGAGGAATCTCCATACCTGATCTCAAGCTCTACTATAGAGCAACAGTAATTAAAACAGCATGGTACTGGCACAGCAATAGGCTAGTGGATCAATGGAATCGAACTGAAGACCCAGAGATGAATCCGCACACATTTGGTCACTTGATTTTTGACAAAGAAGCCAAATCCATTCAATAGATAAACGACAGCATCTTCAACAAATGGTGCTGGTCTAACTGGATGTCTACCTGTAGAAAAATGCAATTAGATCCCTATTTGTCACCATGCACAAAAATCAAGTCCAAGTGGATTAAAGACCTCAACCTAAAACCAGAGACATTTACCCAATTAGAGGAAAAAGTGTGGAAGAGTCTGGAACACATAGGTCCAGGAGACAACTTCCTGAACAGAACACCAACAGCCCAGGCCTTAACGTCAACAATTAATAATTGGGACCTCATGAGGCTGAGAAGCTTCTGTAAGGCAGGTGACACTGTCAAGAGAACAAAGCGACAGCCTACAGACTGGGAAAAGATCTTCACCAACCCTTCATCTGACAAAGGTCTAATATCCAAAGTATATAAAGAACTCAAGAAATTAAACATACCAAATCAAATAACCCAATAGAGAAATGGAGCTCAGAACAAAACAGAGAATTCTCAACAGAGGAATATCAAATGGCTGAGAAACACTTAAAGAAATGCTTGACCTCCTTAGTCATCAGAGAAATGCAAATCAAAACAACACTGAGATTCCATCTTACACCCATCAGAATGGCTAAGATCAATAACTCAACTGACACCACATGCTGGCGAGGATGTGGAGAGAGAGGAACACTCCTTCATTGTTGGTGGGAATGCAAATTCGTACAACCACTTTGGTAATCTATCGGGCACTTTCTCAGAAAAATGGGAATAGGGCTTCCTCAAGACCCAGCTATTCCACTCCTTGGAATATACCCAGAATATATACTACAACACAACAGGGACATATGCTCAACCATGTTCATAGCTGCCTTATTCATAATAGCCAGAACATGGAAACAGCCTACCTGTCTCTCAGTAGAAGAATGGATAAAGAAACTGTGGTATATTTACACTATGGAATATTACTCAGCTATTAAAAACAAAGAATTTCTGAAATTTGTGGACAACTGGATTGAACTAGAAATTATCATAATAAGTGAGTTCACCCAGAAGCAAAAAGAGTCAAATGGTATATACTCACTTATATCGATACACTAGTCCAAGGGGTACGCCCCCATGAAAAACTTTAACTACCAGGAAAGTGGGTCAGAGGGGAGGACATCCTATTGAGACTTTAGGGGTGAGAAGCCTGGGAGAATGAGGAAATAGAAGGATCCAGAGGGTTCTGAAAAACTAAAGGTGGGTCTGGGCCCTGGGGTCCTCCTCCAACTATGGCACCAGCCAAGGAAAATATAGGCAGTAAACTTCGAACCCCTACCCAGTCTATCTGGTGGACAGGACATTCTCCACCGTTAAGTGGAGAAGAGGATCTGACTTTCACACAAACTCTGGTGCTTCATATTGGACCACGTCCCTTGGATGGGGAGGCCTGGTGGCACTCAGAGGAAAGATAATAGGTCACCAAGAAGAGACTTGATACCCTAGGAGCATATACAGGGGGAGGAGGTCCCCCTCAGTCACAGACATAGGGGAAAGGAGTAGGGAGGGAAGCCGGAGGGAGGAAAGAAAGGGAGGATACAAGGGATGGGCTAACAATTGAGATGTAATATGAATAAATTAATAAAAAAATTTAAAAAAAGAAAATAGTTGAGTAAATGTTCTTGTTGTATGATGGGGCTTCTTTTGTGTATATACTCAGGAGTTGTATAGCTGGGTCTTGAGGTAGAGCGATTCCCAATTTTCTGAAAAGGTGCCACATTGATTTCCAAAGTGGTTGTACAAGTTTGTACTTGTACAGCCTTTCTCTAAGCATCTTCATTAGGATATGGTGTCACTTGAGGTTTTGATCTTAGCTAATCAGAGGGATATAAGATGGAATCTCAGATTCATTTGGATTTGATTTCTCTGATGACTAATGATGTTGACTACTTCCTTAGGTGATTCTTTGCAATTTGATATTCCTTTGTTGAGAATTCTGTTTACCTATGTGCCCCATTTTTAATCGAATAATTTGGTTTATTGGTGTTTAATTTCTTGAGTTCTCTATATATTTTGGATATTAACCCTTTTTCAGATATGGGGTTAGTGAAGATGTTTTCCCAACCTGTAGGTTGCCATTGTGCTCTGTTGATGATGTCCTTTTTCTTATTGAAGCTTTTCAGTTTTAAGAGTTTCCATCTGTTAATTGCTGATTTTCAAGCCGAGCTGTTGGTGTTCTGTTCAGCAAGTTTTCTCCTGTGCCAATGAGTTCAAGACTCTTCCCCACTTTCTCTTCTAACAGATTTAGTGTTTCTGATTTTATGTTAAGGTCCTTGATCCACTTGGACGTGAGTTTTGTGCAGAGTGATAAATAAAGATTTATTTACATTTTTCCACATGTAGACATCCAGTTAGACCAGCAACATTTGTTGAAGATGCTATCATTTTTTCATTGTATGTTTTTGGCTTATTTGTTAAAAATCAAGTGTCTGTAAGTGTGTGGGTATATTTCTTAGTCTTTGATTTGATTCCATTGATTCACCAGCCAGTTTCTATTCAAGTACCATGCAGATTTTTAGCAATGTTGCTCTGTAGTATAGCTTGAAATCAGGGATGGAGATATCTCCAGAAGTTCTTTGATTGTCCAGGTTTATTTTAGCTATTCTGTTTTTTTTTTCCAAATGGAGCTGAGAACTGTTCTTTCAAGGTCTATAAAGAATTGTGTTGGAATTTTCATGGGAATTGCATTGAATGTGCAGATTACTTTTCATAAATGGCCATTTTTACTATGTAAATCCTACCAATCCATAATAATAGGACATCTTTCCATTTTCTGCTATCTTCAATTTCTTTATTTAGAACCTTGAAGTTGTTGTCTTATAGGTCTTTCACTTGCTTGGTTAGAGTTACACCAAGATACTTTATATTATTCTTGTCTGTTGTGAAGGGTGTTGTTTCCCTACTTTCTTTCTCAGCCAATTTGTCACTTGTATGCCAGAGAGCTACTGTTAAGTTTCTTTCCATTTAACTTGATATAGGCTATTGGCTTGCTATTCATTGCTTTTATTATGTTTAGGTGTGTACCTTGCATCCCTTATCTCTCCAGGAATTTTAACATGAAAGAGTACTGGAATTTTTCAAAGGATTTTTCAGCTTCTCATGAGATGACCATGTGTTTTTTTCTTTCACTTTGCTTACATTCAGGATTACATTAATGGATTTTCCTATGTTGAACCATGCTTGCATTCCTAGGTTGAAGCCTACTTGATTACAGTGGTTGATATTTTTTGTGTGTTCCTGGACTCAGTTTGGTAATATTTTATTCAGTATTTTGTGTCAATGTTCAGAAAGGAAATTCGTATGAAATTCTCTTTGTTGGGCCTTTGTATTATTTAGATATCATGGTAACAGTGGCCTCATTTAATGAGTTTGACACTGTTCTGTCTGTTTCTATTTTGTAGAAGCATTTGAGGAGTATTGGTCTTAGCTGTTATTTGAAAGTTAGGAAGAATTCTGTGCTAAAACCTTCTGGATTTGGGTATTTTTTGGTTGTGAGATTTTTTTTTCATTATAATTTTTTATTAATTTGTTCATATTACATCTCAATTGTTATCCCATCCTGTGTATTCTCCTTTTCCTCACTCCCTCCCACTTTCACCCTATTCCCCTCCCCTATGACTGTGACTGAGGGGGACCTCCTTCCCCTGAATATGGTCCTAGGGTATCAAGTCTCTTCTTGGTAGCCTGCTATCCTTCTTCTGAGTGCCACCGGGCCTCCCCATCAAGGGGACATGGTCAAATATAGGACACTAGAGTTCATGTGAAAGTCAGTCCCCACTTTCCACTTAACTGTGGATAATGTCCTGTCTATTGGCTAGATCTGGGTAGGGGTTGGGAAACTTCTAATGTCTGCTTCTATCTTCTCAGAAGTTATTGGTCTAATTAAATTATTTACCTGATCTTGATTTTGTGTTGGTAAGTTGTATCTATCAAGAAAATTATCCATTTCATTTAAAATTTCCAATTTTATGTTGTACCGGCTTTTGAAGTATGATGTAGTGAGTCTTTGGATTACCTTGGTCTCTGTTGTGATGCCCCCTTTCATTTCCAATTTTATTAATTTGGGTGTTATTCTTCTGCCTTTTAGTTAGTTTAACTAAGAGTTTATCTACCATATTGGTTTTCTCAAAGAACCAGCTCTTGGTTTTGTTGATTTTTTTGTATTATCCTCCTCATATCTACTTCATTGATTTTAGCCCTGCAATCAACTCTTCTTGGGCGTGTTTGCTTCTTTTTATGCTAGAGCTTTCAGGTGTAATTTTAAATTGCTTGCATGAGATTTCTCCAATGTCTTTATGAAGGCACTTACTGCTATGAACTTTCCTCTTAGCACTGCTTTCATTGTGTCCCGTGAGTTTGGGTACATTGTGTCTCATTTTCATTGAATTCTAGAAAGATTTTAATTTCTTTATTTCTTTCCTCCCTGACCCAGCTCAATGAATAGAGAGTTGTTCAATTTCTATGAGTTTTTACACATTCTGTTGATTCTGTTGTTTTTGACGTTCAGCTTTAATGCATGGTGGTTTGATACAACTCAAGGTGTTATTTCAAATTTTCTTGTGTCATTTGAGGCTTGCTCTGTCACCTAGTATATGGTCACTTTGGAGAAGTTTCCATGAGGTACTGAAAAGAACATATATTCTTTTGTGTTTGGATGGAATGTTCTGTTAGGTCTAATTGACTCACATAATCACTTTTGTTATTTCTCTGTTTACTTTCTGACTTGATGATCTTTCCAGTGGTGAAAAATATGAATTAAGCTTTAATAATGTTTTTTATGAATTTAGGTTCCTGTCATTTGGGGCATACACACACACACACACACACACACACACACACACACACACACATACATAATTGAGAAGTCATCTTGGTGGATTTTTTATGAGTATGATGGACCCTTCCTCATTTCTTTTGAAATTTTTGGTTGAATGTCTAATTTATTAGAAATTAGAATAGGTACTTCAGTGTGCTTGTTGTGTCCATTTGCTTGGAAAAGTATCTGTCAGCTCTTTATTCGGAGGTAATTTTTATCTTGTATGCAACAAAATGATGGATATTGTTTTTGTAATCATTCTGCTAGCCTGTGTCTTTTTATTGGTAAATTTAGACCGTTGATATTGAGAGATATCAATGACCAAAGATTGTTAAATCCTGTTATTTTGATGTTGGTTGTGTTAGGGTGTGTATGTGTTTGTGTGTGCTTCTTTTTTTTTTTTTTTTTTTTTTGTCTTTTGCTAATGTGGAACTATTTATTTACTGTGTTTTCTTTGGCATAGTTACCCTCTTTGTAAATGAATTTTCCTTCTAGTATTTTCTGTAAGTGTGAATTTGGGGATAGAATTTTGGAAATTTTGTTTTGTCTGGGAATATCTTGTTTTCTCTACCTATGTTGATTGAGAGTTTTGCCGAGTATAGTATTCTGGGCTGACATCTGTGGTCTCTTATGGTTTGCACGACATCTGTCCAGGATTTTCTGGCTTTTAGAGTCTCTGGTGAGAAGTCAGGTATAATCCTGATAGGTCTGCATTTATATGTTACTTGGCCTTTTCCCCTTGTAGCTTTTAATATTCTTTGTTCTGTAGATTTAGTGTTTTGATTATTATAAGGTGGTAGGAGTTTCTGTTTTGTTTCCATGTATTTGGTGTTCTGTATGCTTCTTGTATGTTTATAGGCATCTCTTTCTTTAGGTTGGAGAAATTTTCTTCAATGATTCTCTTGAAAATATTTTCTGGTCCTTGAAGCTGAGACTCTTTGCCTTCTTTTATTCCTGTTACTCATATGTCTAGTCTTTTCATTAGTATCCCAGATATCCTGGATGTTTTGTGTCAGGAACTTTTTAGCTTTAAATTTTTTTTTGTCTAATCTATAAATTTCTTCTATCATATCTTCTAAGCCTGGAATTCTCTCTTTCATCTCTTTGATTCTGCTGGAGATGCTTGCATCTGTTATTCCTGTTCTCTTCCCTAGGTTTTCCATTTCCAGGATTCCTTCAGAGTGTGCTTTCTTCATTATGTGTCATTCTATTTTCAATTCTTGGACAGTTTTATTCATTTGTTTAACCTGCTTGTGTTTTCCTGCATTTCTTAAAGTATTTTTTCATTTATTATTCAAAAGACTGCATCATCTTCATGAGACTAGATTTAAGGTTTTTTTTTCTTGTTCTTCAACTGTATTTAGATATCTTGGGCTTACTGTAGAATGATATCTGGGTTCTGATGTTGACATATTGTGCAGGCTATTGTTATTTGTGTTCCTATGCTGGACTTTAGCCATCTGGCTGTCTCTGCTATTAGCAGATTGTCCCTGGGGGCTTCTGGCTTCCAGGAATGTATGTAGGTGTGAGTTCCAATAGATGGAAGATGCAGGGTACCAGGCCTAATTCACCTCTTCTGTTTTTGCCAAGTGGCCTGGTTGGTTGTCCCTCAGGGCAATAGACCTCTGTCTTTCCTAGGTGGCTGCTGAGGCCCTCTAGGGATGAGACACTGAAATAGGAATAGGGTGTACTGGTAATGGGGTGGGTCTCTCTGATGCTAGTTTTGCTGGGAGGATAGGGCAGGCTAGGAATTGTGGTTCACTAGGTCTTACCTAATGGTCCCTTGTAGATGCCAACTTATCTTACCCAGATGGCTGCCAAGGGCCTCCAGGGGTAGAGGTGCTGAAGATCCTGGGGCCTACTGGATTCTGGGAATGCAGGTAGGGATGTGGTCCAGCAGATTGAGGGTGCAGGGAGCTGGGTGTATGTCACTGTTATTTTTTTCCCAGTGGCATGGAGCAAACAGAGGTTTGGGTCATAGAGATCTCACCTGTCTTCCCCAGGTGGCCACCAAGGTCCTCCAGGCCAAGGATGGTGCACTGGACTTGAAATGGTGTATGTAGAGGATAGTTCCATCTCTCTGTTCCTAGGTTTGCTGGGAGGATAAGCTGACACGGGCCTCCAGGAATGGGGCATTGAACACTGGATTGGTTGGGCAGGGGCTAGGGTGAATCTCTCAGCTGCTACATTTGTAGGGAGGATAGGGCAGGGTGGGGATTATGATTCCTGGTGTCTCATCTGCTCTTATATGTGGCCAAGAATCCAGGACTACAGGTAGGGGTCGGGTCCAGTAGATGTAGGGTGCAGGAAACCAGGCACAGCTGACTGTTGCTGTGTTTGCCAGGTAACCTGGTGCAAGCAGAGGAACTGGTGCTTGGAGATATCACCTGTCTTCCACAAGTGGCTGTCTTATACCTTCAGGAATGGGGCACTAGACTTGGAATCCCATGAAAATCTTTAACTTAAACAATATCAATTTATCAGTTTCATTACTGTGTGGGTTACTATAACCTTTTCTCCACTCTTTCCTTAACACAATCATACATGCAAATTGATTATCTGGGTTGCGAAGTACAAGGTGCCCTTTCAGTCATGTCTGGAAGTAGTTTTTAGTTATTAGTTTTCTTTGTTTTGTTTCTCCTCCACCTGGTCCTTTCTTCTTTTCTAAGCTACATAAAATTGCCCTACATGGGGTCATTGTAAGGGTCTGAAAATTGCTGAAGGAAGGCCTCAAACTCAAATAGTATGTAAAAATAGAGTTTATTCTACAGAATCAGCCTGCATGCAGGGGACAACTATCTATACCAAATGACAGCAACCCTGAGAAAGAGCTCACAGGCTCCTTCAAAGGCCTCTAAGGGGATCCTACCTGTGGCTACATGATTCTACTGGGATTGGCTGGTGCCTGTGGAGGTGGGATGGTGCTTATGAAGGCTACATGATTCTAGCCTTTTAGCAATGTTGGATGCTCTCATTACCCCCTTGAGTATTGGTTCATCTCAAATCCTTAAGTGGGGTTTAAAGGGTGATGCTGGAAATTTAGGATCATGAGTTGAACAGTAAAGATCTGATCAAGCTCACTCTGTCCCTTCTTCTCCCTGTCTTTAAGTACCTGAACAAAATATTTAATGTTATGACTTCTGTCCAGTATACAAGGGCTGTGCTGTGTCCTCAAAAACACAAATTTGGCAGCAAGTCGTAAGTTTGTCCTGGACAAGCATGAAATAATGTCTATCATGTAAGGGATACAAAACATGACCAGGAGAAACAAAACTAAAGGTTTATTTTCTAGTATGTCAATAGATAGCCATTTGTCTTTATGCCAGAGACTTAGCATTTCAGCCTGTTAGATGGGACAGTGGATGATATATTCCCCTCTGTAACTACTTCCAGATGACATTAGAATGTTGTTATTGGGACCTAGGAAGGCAGAAATGCTAGGCAATGGGGTACTTATAAGAAGCATATGACTAAGAGATCCAGGGGTTGAAGATTTAGCTCAATGGTAGAGTACCTGCCCAGCAATCGCAAGGCCCTGGGTTCAGTCCTCATCTCTAGAAAAAAATGACTAGCAGATTCAGTAGAAGAGATAGGGATCAATCACATTCACTAAACTGGTTTATATCAGCTTTCAGCAAGTCCAGATCTCAGCAGCTTGCAATCCATAGGTGATCCCTTGATGGAGTCTGTTAAGCAGGTAAAAATCTGCTGAGACAAGTATGGACTAGGCACAGAAGTAAAAATTGTATCTACAAGACAGCAGAAGTAGGGTCATGCCTTTGAGACCTAATAAAAGTTATAACTTTAGGTTAAAATGCATGACCATTCTATTTTCAATCAAGAAGCCTAGATAGATATACAGATTATACAGATACATTTTTAGCATGATGAGAAGCATCCTTAAGTCTATATTCAGAAGAAAACCAAAGGGAAATTAAACTCTTGAGCTTGTGACTGAATAATAAGCAGTCAGTGCTCCACCAGCTTATCAGAGCTCTGCTGATAATACTAACTTGTGAAATTTTATAAAAATATAACAAAAGCATAGAAGGGGAAAAGAAATCTCTAATATTTCCCATTTTCTAAGCCTTAAATCACTTTCTTATAGCTCTACAATTTGGATTTATGAACCTTAAAACATATTCTTAGACCCTACAACCTTCATAATTTGCATTCACCAAACTTCAAATGCTTTCTTAGACCCTCAAACACTTCCTTAGAAGCTTTTTCTTCATAACTCGCAGTTACCAGCCCTAAACATCTCCTTAGATCCTCAGGCATTTTATTAGATCCTCATAACCTAAACTTTCATATCCTCTGACATTACATAAACTTTACAGTTTTTCTATTCAGTTATTGACCAGAGACCACAAGAAGTTGGTTACTGGGGACATTCATTTAAATAAAAGAACAGTAAAAAGTTACATTGAAATCTGCTTACCTTTTAACATGAAGCCTGTGAGTAACAAAAACCCATTTGCCTTTTTAAAACAAGAGACCTAGTACCTAGTAGTTTTAACTAGCTAACAAATTGATTAATGAACTAACAGTGGATCTAATTGTCCTCTAGCTGTCAAGCTACCATTAGCTTACTTGTCAATGTTATCTGAGTCCTGAGGAGGAAAAAATTTTAACCTAGATGAATCTATGTATCAATCAAAATGACAGAGATGACCAGTCTGTCCACCACTAAGATAGTTGTCCTAGGATCCAATGCTTTATATGGCACCATGGGCAGAGGCAGTGTGGCCACCAGGCACAGAAGACAAGAGGCTGTTTTTGTCGAAAAAGAACATGAGGATGTTGACCTCACCTCATTGTCAGCAATGTGAAATAATAACTCTCTGTGTGTCCAGATTGGCCCTGGTTCAACCTGGTCCTAGCAGAGGTTGAGGAATTGGGGGCAGTCTCGCCTAGTGGTTAGCATGCTACAATCTAGATTTGCAGGCATCTGCCCTGCACAAATCTTCTCAGAGACCAAGGTATCAACTATTAGGATTTGGGGACTCTGTTTATTACAATAAATTTACATGTATTAAATGCCATGTTCAGCAGATCTTTGACAAGCTTGCGGGATAGTATATTTGAGTTAAGCAATCTTTGTCTGTCTCTAGTTATCTGCTATAAACTATACTTTGCAAATATAAAACAGAATGATATGAATCTATATTCTGCAGATATGTGTTTGAGGGCCACATATACCTCAAGTAGATCTAAATAGGCAAACTTCATTTATTGTTACTTTTGTTTAACTTTGAAAACATATGCAGGATGCTAAATAAAGCTTAACCTTGTAATTAACTGCATCAGTTCTTAGCATGACTTTAAATATATTTCTGAACTAGTATCAAAGCAAAACTTTGAATCATAAGCAGAGTTTATAGAGACTTTCAGTCTTCTGACCTATCACAGAGCATCATTACTCACTGACCAGCAAAAGCTTAAAAGACAGAAGTTGAATTTGGAGTTTAGCAAGGACTTGAACAGGGCTGGAAGCCCTCTGTAAAGATAGTGGCAGAGCCACAATTTTCCCATAACAAAGATGGCAGCTACTCACGTGACTGCCCTTAGTCAAAACGGGGGTAAAGCTATGGATCCACATTTTTATCCCCAAATCAACATGGCAGCCAACTACATTTGGTTAGAGGCCAAGGAAGACAATTTGAAAACATACCCATATTCAGAGAACAATGTTAAACCTACTCCTAAGGCAGTGATTTTTAACCTTGAGAGTGAAGGTAGCACATAATAACCAAATTCTAACATTGTATCCTAACATAAAAGTATCTTTAGAACCAGCCAATTCCAGAGTCAGTAATACAGTAGCTTGTTAATCTGAATCAACTTTTATAACCTTAAAATTTTACCATCATATAAAGAATGTTTTGAACCGAGACTGAATCACACACATACACACACACACACACACACACACACACACACATACATACACACACATATATATACACATATATTTAATATGTTATAAGAATATAATTTCAAATTTCAATAAAAATCCATACCAATTTAAAAGGATAAGCAGGCAAGCAGGATGAGGCTTCATAGGCTGTGACCTTATGGTGGGGAAAAAGGTCCCCATCTGTCACAGACCTAGGGGAGGGGGAAAGGGTGAAAGAGGGAAGAAGGAACGGGAATATAAAAGTGAGGCAATAACAATTGAGATGTATTCTGAATGAATTAATAAAACAAATGTAAGAAATGGAACTTGTTTTCTTAGCACAAAAGGGGTTAAAACAACAAGCAGAGAGCTCATTAGGACCAAAAGGCTCTGTGATTGTTGCCCTTTTCCTCTTGTCTATTTCAAGATTGTAGACTCAGACCATGGCAGGCTGTAGACAATGTGGTCAAAATAGTTGCTTTTTAAAAACATCTATGTTTATATAGATGTTACAAACATACATGTGCACATACCTTAAGATATATAGGCTGGATGTCCAGCTTTAACACCTCACTAAAGAAACATTGATTTAAATCTTATCTTTTATAAATCTAGTTTTTAACACAAGACAAGAGTTACATAAAAATCTTATCCCATTATAAAGTAACTTTAGAGACCTATTTCCTTGGTCCTATCACACCATGTATTGTTGCCCAGAATGGCTCCAACCTTGAGTTACTTGTTTTAAGCTAACTTTTTGTTATAGATGCTACAGATTTTTAACTATACCCAGTAACCAATAATCTATAACCAAGACATCGAGGGAATAGTAAATTTATACATGTAGTGGCCATGTATACATCCACACATTCAAAACAAACAAAAATCTCCTCATATCCTCCAGTTGTAATTTCTAGGGAAGAACACCTTGCTATCTGCTGAATCCAGGCAGGAACTGGGGCTTTCCAGCAGTGCTTCAACTTTGCAGAGGGTCTTGGAGATTGAGAGGCACCAAGCCTGGGGTCTGCATGCTGTAGCTACATTTTGGTGTCCACTGCTTCCTAGCAGAGCTGCATTGAGCAGATATGGCAAGCTTACTGAAAAGTGGCCTGGAGCCAACCTGTGGGCATTTGGGAGGTAGGGGCTAGGGAAGGCCCTGAAAGCGTACATGGCCCCATCAGCTCCCATGATGGAGCAGATGAAAATAGCCAGGCCTCATGGAACTTAGAGGTCATCTGCCCCCAGCCGCACTGTGGGACCTGGATGCAGAGTTGGTGGAAAGCTAGCGTCTTGGGTAGAGCTCATTTTATGATCCATGATGATTCCTCAAAAGAAAGTATAAAGATAATCTGAGAAAAACAAAACACAGACACACAGAGACAGGACTTGGTTTACCTGGGATTGGAAAATAAACAACCAAACAAAAACCTAGAAGCAAACTGGAAATGGCTTATCCCATGAACCCTCAGAAGCAACCCATCCATAGTGACCAAAACCAGAGACAGATTGGAAGCTTCCAGTTCTGTCTGATGAAGATCCAGAGCATCCTCATAACCCCAGGCTGAGAGGAAGTTGGCACATCTGCCCATTCCCCAATGGTTTCCAGATTGTGTCTGGACACCAGAGATACCAGAGAAACAAAACAAAACAGAGACAAGACACAACAAAACAGAGGCAGGCCCAAACTCACTGACTGATCAGCAAACAGAACATGCTCTCCTGAAAATGCTCTAACATGGAGTCAGAGATCCCAAGCCAGCCCAAAAATGTAAGGGTCAGAAAATCACTGAACAAAGACCCAAATCTCAAGTAGTGTATAAAAAACATGTTTATTCTACAGAAACAGCCTGCATACTGGGATAAATCGTCCATATAAAATGGTATCTACCTATTAAAGGCTCTAGGCTAATGTTACTCTAATTGGGATTGGATAGTGCCTGTGGAGGTGAGCTGGTGCTCTTGGAGGGTATCTTACTCTTGCCATGGGCATTTTAGCAATGTCTGGACTTCTCATCATCAGGGAATCATAACATAGCAGCAAAGATAGAAGCTGCAAGGTATTCAAAGGCCTAAGCTTCATAGTATAATGTCTCTTTTGCCATATTTTATTTGTGAAAGATAATTGCATGACTAACTCAGATTCAAAAGGCAAAGAAAATTATTTTAACTCTTTGTAAGAGTGACAACAAAATGATTAAAGATATGTATTATGAAGTACTTGTTAAATTACTTATAAATTCTACTATAGTCAAATTTTCCTCTTTTTCACCCTTTGGTATTTTGAAGCATCTTAATTTCCCATTTATTTTAGTTTCTTACCCTTTTGTTTACTACTTATAAAATAAGCAAATACATTCTTAGTAAAATATTTAAAGAAATAACAATAACAGCTTTTCATGGTAACCTCAAACTATCTGCCAGGCTTCATTTTTAGTGTTTTATGCCTACTACTTTATTAATTCCTCATAATACATTGTAGAGGAGTTTTAATCCAGAAATATGGCTGTTCCTCACATATAAAGACCTTCTAGATCTGTGTGGCCCAGCTGGAATGCAGACACACCACACAACTTTAATCTCTTTGGCTGGAATATATATATATATATATATATATATATATATACACCCTCAGTACACACCTTTAATTTCAAACAATAATGTCTAATTAGGAACAGACAAAGTGATGTGATGAGTCAGAGAAAGATCTGACAGAATGAGTCAGAGATAGGATACGTCCAACTCTCATGAAAACACATAGGAAGAAGGGGCTAAATAAGAGTAGTGCAAGGAGAGAGAGGAGAGTTAGGTTCAATGCAGTTCAGTTGAATGCAGTTTATTCTATTTCATTTAGTTCAGTTCAGTTCCTGTAATCAGTACAATTCAGTTTATGGACTTTGGAGGCAATTTTTCCAAGCAAAGCAATTCAGACAGAAGGCAAGAGAAGCCAGATTGAATCAGGAAGCTTAAAGAGGAGTTTGAGTCAGAGCAGCTAAGTTGAAACAGCAAGCCAGAGTTCAGAAAGAGAAAGAAAGTATGAGCTTATTCAGTGGTAAATCTCAGAGGCTGAAAATATTCTAGGCCTTGGTTAATAAATGGAGGCTGCAAGCTGAAGTCTTCAAGGTCTGGAATTACAGAAGATTAGATTTTATGGAAGCTAGAAGCTTCCAGGCCTAAGACTAGGGATAGTTAGAAACATTCTGGGCTCAGTCCAAGCCAAGTATTTGTAAAGATTGCATATGGCTCTCAATCTATCCTCTCTTCTCAGGAAATAAAAACAAAATTTAAAGACATTTTTGAAATAATGAGTAATATTACCACAATTTTCTAAGACCCAAAACATAGAAACACAGGATAGTTAAGTCATTTGACAAATACTAAAAAAACATAGCTATGCTCTTTTCTACAGTGGTATAACTCCATTTAAATGTTTGTTTTTATGAAAGTATAGTTAACTTCGAACCCCTACCATGATATTCTCCACTGTTGAGTGGAGAGTAAGATCTGACTCTCACACGAACTCTGGTGCCCCTTTTCTGACCACATCCCCTGGATGGGGAGGCCTGGCGGCTCTCAGAGGAAGGATAGCAAGTTACCAAGAAGAGACTCGATATTCTAAGAGCATATATAGGGGGAGGAGGTCTCCCTCAATCACAGACATAGGGGAGGGGAGAAGGGGGGAAATGAGAGGGAGGGAAGAATGGGAGGAAACAGGGGAAGGGCTAACAATCGAGATGTAATATGAATAAATTAATAAAGCACTACCACACAACAGGGACATATGCTCAACCATGTTCATAGCTGCCTTATTCATAATAGCCAGAACATGGAAACAACCTACATATCCCTCAGTAGAAGAATGGATAAAGAAACTGTGGTATATTTACACTATGGAATACTACTCAGCTATTAAAAAGAAGGAATTTCCAAAATTTGTGGACAACTGGATTGAACTAGAAATTATCATAATGAGTGAGTTCACCCAGAAGCAAAAAGAGTCAAATGGTATATACTCACTTATATCGAGACACTAGGCCAAGGGGTACGTCCCCATGAAAAACCTTACCTACCAGGAAAGTGGGTCAGAGGGGAGGACATCCTATTGAGACTTTAGGGGTGAGAAGCCTGGGAGAATGAGGAAATAGAAGGATTCAGAGGGTCCTGAAAAACTACAGGCGGGTCTGGGCCCTGGGGTCCTCCTCAAACTGTGGCACCAGTCAAGGAAAATATAGGCAGTAAACTTTGAACCACTACCCAGTCTAGCCAATGGACAGGATATTCTCCACCGTTAAGTGGAGAAGGGGATCTGACTTTCACACAAACTCTGGTGCCCCATATTTGACCATGTCCCTTGATGGGGAGGCCTGGTGGCACTCAGAGGAAAGATAATAAGTCACCAAGAAGAGACTCGATACCCTAGGAGCATATACAAGGGGAGGAGGTCCCCCTCAGTCACAGACATAGGGGAAGGAGTAGAGGGGGAAGCGGGAGGGAGGAAAGAAAGGGAGGATACAAGGGATGGGCTAACAATTGAGATGTAATATGAATAAATTAATATTAAAAGATGTCAAAAAAAGAATAAATATTTGGATTCAAAAAAAAGAAATAAAATAAAATAAAATAAAAAAAGAAAATATAGCCAATACTTATTTAATATCAATTCCATTTACTTTTTAAGATTATATTCTTACAAAAGCCCTTGCTTGAAATGGATCGTGTCATGTGTGTGACTTCAAACATCTATTTTTCCACTTAAATATATGCCAGAATTATATACCAATAACTTTATATCTACCTTACTTTAAATATAGCTGCATAGTACTTCATTCTATAGATGTACTGAAATTCCGGTATTACCAGATTTTCAGGGGAAAGTCACTTTCAATCATATTCTATTAATGGTAATAGTGCTTGTGGCTGGAGAGACAGCTCAGCAGTTAAATACACTTGACTGCTCTTCCAGAGAGGATCTGGGTTCAATTTTCAGAACACATGTGGCAGCTCACAACTGTCTGTAACTCTAGGATCCAATATGCTCATGGAGACATACATAACATAAATGCGCATAAAATAAATGTTAATGAGTCATGTTTTACGAAGATAATTGTACCATTAAAAACAACCTTGAAATAGTTAAAAAAAAAAAAAGATTGGCTGCATGGCAGGAGGTTCTCCTTCTATTCAGGTCCCAGGTAATACCTGCAAACATGGCCAAGTCCAAGAACCATGCCACACACAACCAGCCCCACAAATGGCACAGAAATTGCTTCAAGAAAACCCAGTCACAAAGATACAAATCTCTTTTTTAGTACGGTTTATTAATTTATTCATATTATATCTCAATTGTTATACCATACCTTGTATCCTCCCATTCCTCCCTCACTCTCATTTTCCCCTCACTCCCCTCCCCTATGACTGTGATTGAAGGGGACCTCTTCCCCCTGTGTATGCTCATAGGGTATCAAGCCTATTCTTGGTAACCTGCTATCCTCCCTCTGAGTGCCACCAGGCTTCCCCATCAAGAGGACATGGTCAAATATGGGGCACCAGAGTTCATGTGAAAGTCGGACCCCACTCTCCACTTAACTGTGGAGAATGTCCTGTCCATTGGCTAGATCTGGGCAGGGGTTCGAAGTTTACTGCATGTATTGTCCTTGGCTGGTGCCATAGTTTGAGCAGAACCCCTGGGCCCAGATCTGTCTGTCCATCATAATTTTCTTCTTGTAGGTTTCGAGGACCCACTGGATCCTTCTATATTCCCATTCTCCCATGCTTCTCTCACCTATAGTCCCAATAGGATGCCCTCCCCTCTATAAAACTTTCCTGATAATCCATAATAGCCAGAACCTGGAAATAGCCTAAGTGTCCCTCAGTAGAAGAATGGATAAAGAAACTGTGGTACATTTACACTATGGAATACTACTTAGTTATTAAAAACAAGGAATTCGTGAAATTTTTGGACAAATGGATTGAACTAGAAATGATCATAGTGAGTGAGGTAACCCAGAAGCAGAGTCAAATGGTATATACTCACTTATATCTGGACACTAGTCCAAGATATAAATCTCTTAAAGGGCTTAACCTCAAGTTATTGACAAACATGTGCTTTGCCAAGAAGTACAACAAAAAAGTCTTGATGATGATGCAGGCAAACAATGCAAAGTCAATGAGTGAACATGCAGAGGCCATTAAGGCCCTTGTGAAGCCTAAGGCCATTAAGCCCAAGATACCAAAGGGCCGCAGCCCCAAACTCAGCCATCTTCCTTTCAGCACTCATCCCAAGCTTGGGAAACAGATTCAAAGTTACATAGCCAAGGGTCATAGGCTCAGCTAATCAATGCCCAAGGTTCAAATCAAGGAAGAGGCCTACAGCCCCAGCTCAGGCTCCAAAAGGTGCCTGAGCTCCTGTGAAGGCCACATAGAAAAGGCTTCTGCCAATGTGAAGACAGATGGACTGGTGTGACACACCTACCTACACACTATTTACAGATGACCAGTGGCCTATGCTGTTTTTACAAATAAAACCAAAGCAAGATCTGTTAAAAAAAAGATGAGCATATTTGCATTAGAAGTCTTTGAGCATTTATTTGTACATTTTAAAGAATACTCTTACCAATTTAATTTGATATATTAAATAATATGCCCTAGATATTATTAAATAAACCTTCAAATAAACTTTATTAAGAAGCTGTCCAATTGTCTAATTACTCCATATATAGCATATTACATCAGACACACCAAATTGAATTGACAAAAAAATTCATCCGTACTTTAATATACATTGGTTTGAATGCTAATATATTTTAAACTTTTCATATAGCTAAAGATTTTTTAAAAAGATTTTATTATATAATCTCATAGATTTCATAGAAATCTGTGTAGCACATTTTTTCCTACATTTGATTGTCATGTGTTATTTTATGTTAAGTCCATAGTTTCTTCAAGTATATGCACATTTTCATGAACCAAGTTTTGTGATTTTGCTCCCCATTTTCCTGCCCCTATAACTGTTTTTTTCTTTTATTTAAATAATTTATTCAGATTATATCCTGATTGTTGTCCCCTCACTTGTATCTTCCTGTTCCCCTTCCTTCCCTCTTTCACTCTGTTCCCCTCCCTTAGGCCTGTGACAGAAGGGGACCTGCTCTCCCATAATATGATCATAGCCTATCCATAGTATCATCCAGATAACCTGCTTCCCCTTCCTCTGAGTGCCGTTAGGCCTCACCACCAAGGGGAAATGGTCTGTCAAATAAGGGGCACCATAGTTCATGTCAGAGTTAGTCTCTGCTGTCCCCACAACCATGGAGAATGAGCTGTCCATTGGCTAGATCTGAATAAGGAGTCTATGCTTACTGCATGCATTATCCTTGATTGGTAGAGTATTTTGTGGAGCCCCCACCCCCCAGGATCCAGATCTGCCAGCCTTGATGGATTTCTTGTAGGGTTCCAGCACACTCTGGGTCCTTCTTATCTTCACATTCTCCCATACCTCTCTCACCTGGAGTCCCAATAGCAAGTCCCAAAATCTGTCCCAATACCCCACTGAGTAAAGACTATCAGAGGACATCCATGTTGGGCTAGTCTCCAATTATAAGTGAATATATATCCTATGTATCTTTCTGGGCCTGAGGTAACTCACTCAGGATGATCATTTGTAATTCTATCCATTTGTCTCTAAATTTCAAGATTTTCTTGTTTTTAATAGCTGAGTAATATTCCATAGTGTAAATGTACCACAGTTTCTTTATCCACTCTTTGACTGAAGGACATCTAGGTTGTTTCCAGATTCTGGCTATTATGAATAAGGCTGCTATGAACCTGGTTGAGCAAATGCCCTTCTTGTATGGTGGAACATCTTTTGGATATATTCCAAGGACTGGAATAGCTGGGTCTTGAGGCAGCCCTATTCCCAATTTTCTGAGAAAGTGCCAGATTGATTTTCAAAAAACTCAACAAATTAAACACCACCAAAACAAATAACCAAATTAAGAAATGGAGTTCAGAGCTAAACAGATAATTCTCAACAGAGGAATATCGAATGGCTGAGAAGCATAAAGAAATGCTCAACGTTCTTAGTCATTAGAAAAATGCAAATAAAAAAGACTCTGAGATCCCATCTTACACCCATCAGAATGATTAAGATAAAAATCTCAAGTGGCAACATATGCTGGCAAGGATGTGGAGAAAGGGGAACACCCCTGCAACTTTTCTAGGCAGGATTTATTTTTAATGTAACCCAGGTTGGTTATGTACTCTCAGAAATCTTCTTTCCTCATGTGCTAGGATTACAAGTCTGAGAATTCATAGACTCTTTGCTATTTCTTAGGAATGCTATCTTTCTCACCTCTTTTAAAAATTAAATAAGATATTTTGCAGCTCTTTTAATTTTATGAACTTTCAGAAAGCATTGTACTAGCATTTAGCGAATTTATAATGGCCTCTGCCTTACTTTCAGAAGTGCTATAGAAAAATAATTTATGAATTCAGGTTTTCTATGAAAGAGTTAAAATTTAGAGATGTACTTATATTTCATAAAGTTATATATCACAGGTAGCAGAGCTTTATGTAGTAAATGATAAAATAATATCCATATCGTGAATGAAGGGCCCCAAACTAAGACATACATGCTAAACTACTTCTCATTACCCTATACCATCTTCTCAAATTGCATAAGATGGGTTTTTTCATGTAAATCTCCTTGAAATGGAGCCACACTCTAGACAGATTTTACTTCCATTTTCACTAGAGTTTTACACTGATTATCTTCTTTTTGACTAAGGAACCCCAAAGTCCTTTCATCTGCCTTTCCACTCACGTGGAACCTCTGTTTTATAATTGTAGATTTTTTTATTTATTAGGGGATTTCATATATATATATATATATATATATGTTATGAATAATGAAACATGAGAATATCGAGCTGTGATTTATCCTCCAATTATTACCATATCCACCATCATGTCTTCCTTACAACTTCCTGTCTTTTATTTTTGGATTACCTCCTAACTCCAGTTATTGCTGCTTATGTGTGCAGAGGTGTAGGGCTCTCCACTGGATCATAGAAAACCTATCAGTTGCCACAAATAAGGATGATTCTCCCTTTCAAATTATGAAGTGTTATATCTACTCGGTCTAAGTTGGGGCCAGGATTTGGCAGGTTTGATTTTGTATAAGTCTTATGCAGGTACACACAGCTGCTGTGAGTTCATTACTGCAATAGCCATAACATGTCCAGAAGACAACATTTAACAGTAGTCTTCCACATCCTCCAGCCCTTAGGTTCTTTCCACTTTGTCTTCATTGAATTCACCTAAACATTAGTAGTGTAAGAGTTAATATATTGGTCTCATTTAGGGCTGAACACCTTGCCTCAGGATTTGACAACCAGTTTTGCGCCTCTCCACTGACTGCAAAAAGAAGCTTTTCTGGCCATTATTGAGAACAGTCTGGATTATGGTTATAAATATAATTAATTAGAAGGTAATTTAGGAGCATGATCATTTAGGGAAAAAAAGATATCCCAAAGCAATAGCAGGTTCTGCCTTAGTGCCTATAACTTCTTTAGCCATGGGCTCTTGATGAGGCATGAAATTCCCTGCTGCACAACAGTCTTCGAATCCAATAAATCTGTTATCCTTTAACAGTTGTGCCACTACTGCCTCAGCAGTCAAAGCTTGCTTGGCAGGTTGGTATTAAAGCATGCATGGTCCAGTGATGGGTAAAATTACCAGCCTGCCTTGTTCCTTCTAGCACTATCAAAAGTAACTATCAGAAAGGAAGTTTCCCAGTTGATTTAAGATTGATATTTCAGTGTCCTGCAGCCAAGTTGTGTAGTATTTTTAGTAATAAGATCTTACTGTGTAGTCATGTTGGGTAGCCAAGGGCAACTCCAATGTTTTGTTTTGTTTGAAAAACTTCAGAAGCCTCCCTGGACAGTAACTTTTAGGAGCTATACCTAGTATTGTGAATTTTATTTAATAACTCATCTCTTCTGAGAGTCATATTGCCCTCCCATGCATGATAATCACATTGGAATTCTTTTTTAAAGAGCTGATATTGTATTTCTCTATAAAGCTTTTTCAATTGGGCATATACCCACCAGACTTTATAGGTTAACATAGAGACACTTGAATATTATGCTAATTTTTCTCTATTCACTATAGCAACGAAATGTAATCAATTTATGTGCCTATCAATAGATAAATGGATAAAATATGTGGCACATATGCAAAATGGAATATTATTATCTGTAGAGAAAAAGAAAATCTTGATATTTTCAGGCATATGATGCAGCTGGGCAAAATTATACTGAATGACATAACTCTGTCTCAGAAAGACAAACGCCTTAATTTCTTTTTCATATTTTGAATCCAGCTTCAAAACTTTTGTCTTGTGTATTTAACTTGGAGCACAAGCAGAAAATAGAAGAGTAAAGAGGGTGATGGTGGGCACAATTAGGGTGGAGGGAATAATAAATTATAGGTTAAACGAAAATAGTGAGGCATAATACATAGTTCAGAAATAATTAATCAGGGGGGGTTGTAGGAATACCCTCTCAGGATTTGACAACCAGTTTTGCATCTCTGCCTTGACTGTTATCCACTGCAAGAGAAGCTTTTCTGAACATGACTGAGAAGAGTCCAAGTATAAATGCACACACATACACACACACACACACACACACACACTTGTGCATTTATGTGTGTGTATAGTTATACATGGCTATATGGCTATAAACATAATTAATTAGAAGGTAAATTAACAGCATGATTATTTATCAAAAACAATACCTTAGTGTCTATAACTATCAGGGGCATGGCAGGGCTAACTTAAAGGAAGGCAATATGCAAACTCATATTGAAACACTATCTCATATCTCAACTTAAAGAAAAAGCTTGTTGAGGTATAAGAGAACACATTTGAAGTGACAGAAGAGACATATGATGGTTATGGAGTTTAGAAGAGAGA
Organism: Acomys percivali; assembly: GCA_907169655.1. Classification (NCBI taxonomy): domain Eukaryota; kingdom Metazoa; phylum Chordata; class Mammalia; order Rodentia; family Muridae; genus Acomys; species Acomys percivali. The sequence goes on from OU015760.1 coordinate 92,180,531, forward strand.
ATGTTGGGGGATCAGGGAGAAAAGGGCATAGTGGGTGGATTTAAAGGGAATCTCTGCTGATCTTAAGGCCTGGGCTGTTGGTGTTCTGTTCAGGAAGTTGTCTCCTGTGCCAATGTGTTCCAAGCTCTTCCCCACTCTTTATTCTAACCAATTTAGTGTCTCTGGTTTTATGTTGAGGTCTTTGATCAATTTGGATTTGCGTTTGTTGCATGGTGACAAATATGGGTCCAATTGCATTTTTTTTACACATAGACATTCAATTAGACCAGCGCCATTTGTTGAAGATGCTATCCTTTTCCCCCAAACGATGGCAGCAGCCAAGGACAATATGTGCAGTAAACTTCGAACCCCTATTCAGATCTAGCGAATGGTCTGAACAGTCTTCACACTTGAGTGGAGAGTGGGATATGACTTTCTCACGTACTCTGGTGCCTCACATTTGACTATGTCCCCTGGAGGGGGAGACCTGGTGACACTCAGAGGAAGGATAGCAGGCTACCAAGAAGAGACTTGATACCCTATGAGCATATACAGGGGGAGGTAATCCCCCTCAGTCACAGTCATAGAGGAGGGGAGTAAGGGGAAAATGAGAGGGAGGGAGGAATGGGAGGATGCAAGGTATGGTATAACAATTGAGATGTAATATGAATAAATTAATAAAATATATTAAAAATTAAAGGGAATTTCTGTTTTTTTAATGTCCGTATATAAAACAAACTCTAAATAGTTGGACATTTGTTATTATCTCTTCTTTAACTTAAACTCAAAAGGAAGAAGAAAACAACCAGTAAGCTCACATAAGACGTATACAAGCCTTATTGGTCATTGTGAGGGTCTTACTAACTACATCACTATTTAAAGCTATTGCTATTACTTTTTCTTATACTATCTTAATCCTTTGTTATACATATGTTCATATATATCACTAACAAGTGATTATTCATTAAATATATTCAAATAATACAAACCTTCAAATATTCTTAAAATCAGAAATAGACAATTTATATTCATTTTTCTAAAATTGTCTTACAAACAAACAAATATAAAGCATCAACTTTCAATACGCCTGCATTCTAAGTAAAGTAAGGATACTACATTCTATGTTGTTTCATCACAGGGATCATGCCAAAATTATCAGTATAATTTCTTTGGAGGAAAGGAGAAGAAATTGTTTCCCTGATGTCTGTGAAAATGTAAATGAATATGGATGTGATTTGAATGTTAGCATTCAGAGCTGCTAGTTCTTCTCTGTTAATTTACATTTATATTCTTAATGTCTAGGTTGAGCCTAGGGAAATTTAAAAACCAATTTCATTAATGCTATAACATCCATAGGAATCTCAATACGCACACAAGTTCCTAGATTGTGCAGTTATTGGATGAGAATATAGCAGCTAAGCATAATTGCAGAGTGGTTATGATAGTTAAATATGTACTGTCAATTTTGATTTTCAAAATTCCTCTGGGCTTAAACCCAATGTCCAAAAAGTTTTAAAAAACATGCATCTAACATAGTAATTAATTTTAACATCTTTAAAATGGAAACCTTACATTTCTGAACTATTGCCCATTCTGATTAAATGTGATTTAAACTAGATCATGTTTCACATTTGCAATAATAACATTGATATGCATGATGCTTGATATTGCTGCACACCCTCAGGCTCAAAGTTTAACTCACAAGAGTTAGAATTTTTTCATTAAGATTTTTTTCAATTTTAAATATGATGCCTTAAACATATTCATTTTATTTTCCTAAGAATAGCAACACAAACCAAGCGATAATTTTGTCCACCACATCTCAGATAACTTTTTGCTCCTTTTTATGAACAATAAGTAGAGTATAAGCATATAGTATGTAAAGGTTACATGTACTGAGCAAGGCTTTAAAAAGGAAAATCTCTAATATTGAAAATTCCTTAGCAGGGCTAAAACTTTAAACCTATTCTTAATCTTCACTGTGATAATGTTGATTAGACCACTCCGCAGATTACTGTCAATGATGTCTTAGAAGTATGTACATCCCACAAGGTTTTAGAGCTCTTAATATTTTCATCCTAAATCCTATTGTGACTCTTAGCTGTGGTTCAGTGTCTGGCGGGTTGCCTGGGTTTCTTGCCTGGTAGGTCAGTCCAGATACTGCTGGCTTCCAGACATGAATAGATGGACCTTAAGATCAAAGGTCCCATTTCTCACTCAGGCATAGCTTAGAGTACTCAGCTTAAGCCCGAGACCCAGGTACTAGGCCAGGTTCTTGGTCTTACTAGGGGAGGTGGAAATGTTTTTCCATTGGGTGTTACAGCTTAGCTCTTTTAGAATGACATTACTGTTATCAAACGACAGTGGAGACTTGGGAGCTAAAAAGCCCATGATGATACCAAAAGTGTTACAGCTCTTTGTCTAGCTCCTGTGCTAAGCAAGACAGAGGAAGAAAGTAGATGTGAAACCAGCCGGTAGGCAGGTCCAATGAGATGAAAGCTTGACAGTGCTTCACTCCAGTCAGCACCAAGTTGGCAGTGATGCTGAGGGTTTCCTGGTTGACATGGCAGTTCTGTCATCACTGCCTGACCACTTGGTGTCCAGCAGCGCTTCTTTCCGAGAATAAATGGAGTGTTTTAGACAGTCACAGTGGTGGAAAGCCAAGCACCTGAGAGAGGGAGCAAGACAGCCAACCTTTATTTATAAACCTTGGGCATTGGGGCGGGCTTTGTGGGTGAATGTGTCTGATTTACTGGGGGGTAAGGGTTCCGGGATACTTAATCTGCAGTATCTCATTTACATGCATTAACACCGGATCCTATCACACGAAGGAAAATACAGTACTTAATTATTCTATGGGTCCTGAAAACTTCTTGGTATGATTAAAGGTCATTTTCTGGAGGCTAAAATCTGCTTAGCATAGGATGGGGTACTGAAAGAATCCCCAGACACTTGCTAAACTGGCTTCTTATCAGGAAAGGATCTCCCCTGAAGGCTGTATGGTGCTTCTGACAAGATCTGGGGTTACCAGATCAGGTGGAGTGAGAACCCCTCTGAGTAAAGATAGTACACCATTATAGGCAAAGCACAAACAGCTATCTGAAGATGTCAGACTTCAGCCTTACCCAGCAGAGTTCCACATTAAGCCATAAGAATTCTCATATAAAAAATGTTACTTTACTGATTTCTTTCAAAACTTTCAGATGAAGTTTCTCCTATAAATTATATTAACTGCATGAGTCAGTGATAAAAGGAGGGAATGAAATGGAAAAGACTTGAAGGTGAAGGGAAGTGGGCAAGTGTGAACAACTTCTATGACTACAGACATACTCAAGAACAGCTCTTAAGGCTATAGAGACTTGACAAGGAAATACCCTATATTGGTGGCTAATGTCATAGGACAGAGTTAAAGGAAAGTGAAGATATTTGTGACTTTAGAAAATATTTTAAAATGATATGTGCAATTAAAATTAATTTTAAAACACACTTAAACTTACTTCATGACACTTATATCCATCCCATTAATTGCTTTTAATGTATTTTTAGATTTATTTTTATTTTATGTTCATTGATGTCTTGCCACCATGTATGTTTATGTGAAGGCATCAGATCCCCGGGAACTGTAGTTACAAACAGATGTAAGCTGTCATGTGGATTCTGAGACTTGAACCCAGATCCTCTGGAAGAGGAGCCAGTGCTCTTACCCTCGGGACATCTCTCCAGCTTACATGAGGATTTGCTTACCCCGTCTTGGCAGGGTTAGGCTGCTGACTTTGCTTGCATCTAAGCTTGCCCATTTTTAGGCAGAATTCTGTCTGTGTCAGAAACAAGGACATTTTTCCCCAATGGTTTGTTTGCCACATTTGAAGCCAAATCTATAAAGAGGTTCTTTGATGCGCATCATCTTCTTTGAGGCAGGCTGGGTGTTTCCTGGAGTTAACTTGTCTTGTTGTCAAAGACTCTTTAGAATAATAAAAAACATCTTTTAATGCCATATTCTGTAGGTCTCTGATGCTTTTTAAGACCTTATTTAACTATTTACCTTATCTATCTATCTATCTATCTATCTATCTATCTATCTATCTATCTATCTATCT
>OU015760.1:92184616-92205968 GCA_907169655.1 Acomys percivali
TCTATCTATCTATCTATCTATCTATCTATCTATCTATCTATCTATCTTTATCTATAGAATCATATCCAGCTGTTAGACCTATGATTTATATTCTTGTGATAAAACTAGACTAACATTTGGCATGACCATGATTTGCATCAATATAAAAAATACTTTACCAATGAATTAAAAATAACCTCATCTGTGAGTAACAATTTAGGCCTTGAGTTGAGGAGTAGATCAATAATCCACTTTTTGTTCTATCCCCCCTCTATATTTTTGTATCCCACTTTCTTTCTTTTCAGTTCCTATCTCCTTACCTACTTTTCTCTCTGTATAAGACCAATAATAACTTATAACCAACTCCCAATGAAAATAAACATCTATAGACCAAGAGAGCAAACAGAAATCTACCCAACCACCCTTAGAGGAAATGGTACATCTTTCTCTTAAGGTTTTTTCAGGCTGATTTACCGCAATAATGCCTTTGAAATTAGGGTAAATGATTAAGCAACCCATTGTTTAATGGGTTAAATGTGGTCCATTTTCTAAATGTTGAGAAATTCCATGTTTAATAGGATCCCTGTGTGGGCCAGTCTGAACTGCTGGACCAAATGGGATCAGAAGCTTTCTACAATGCTGCCCTAGAAGCTGTTCAATTCTGATGGGTAACAGCAACTGAGGCACCTGGGCCTGGAACACGGAGGATGCATGGTATAAGTATCCAATATGCTGAGAAGAATGAATCTTGTCAGGTCTGATCCAAAATCAATGTCTGATTCTTTTATTCTGAAAACATAATTTCTCACAAGCATTATACAGTTCTAATATTATAATTGTATGAGGTGTGTGGGATATACAGAACAATTAAGGCTAGTTCTTTTCTCATTGTATGAGCAGAAGTAAGACATCTGTAAATCTTCCTTCACACCATACTAAGAATGGCCTCTAACGATAAGTTACAGAGAATCTGTGACCAACATGAAGCCTTGTCTATGCATAGACATTTGTATCTTAGCCAATCTCAGAGTTATCCCCATGTAGTGGGATTAACAATATAAGTTACCTGCTTGTTCTGCAGTTTGAATTCTTTACATCTTAATTACATCCCCTCCCTCATCACCTCCCAATCCCATCCCCTCCCTCATCCCCTTACCCTCCTTCCCTAGTCCTTAGAAAGGAGAGCCCTCCTTTGCTATCATCTGATATCAGCCTATCCAGTGTCCTCTGTACTACCTGTAACCTCTTCCTCTGTGGCCTGGCAAGGCCACCCTGCCAGGGGGGAATTGAACAATATTATGAGGCCTGAGTCCATGTCAGAAGTAGTCCTTACTCCCCATATTGTGGAACCCACAAGGAGACTGTGCTGCCTATATACTCCATCTGAGAAGAAGTTCTAGGTCCACATCCTACATGGACCTTGGTTGGCACATCAGTCTCTGTACTGTAATGTGGTTATCCTGAATAAAGTGGCTAACATCTGCTTATGAGTAAGAATATGCCATGTGTGTCTTTTGGGGTCTGAGTTACCTCACTAAGGATGATTGTCTCAAGTTCCATCCATCTGCCTTCAAATTTTAAATTTTCTTTGTTTTTTGTAGCTGAATATTATTTCATTGTATAAATGAACCATAGTTTCTCTGTCCATTCCTCAGTGGAGGGACATCTAGGTTGTTTCCTGATTCTGGTTACTACAAACAAGGCTGCTATGAACATAGTTGAGCAAATGTTCTTGCTGTATGATGAACCCTCTTTAGGGTATATATCTAGGAGTGGTATGGCTGGATCTTGAGGTAGACTTATTCCCAATTTCCTGAGCTAGGGCCAGATTGGTTTCCAAAATGATTGTCCAAATTTGCACTCCCACTAGCAATAGAGGAGTGTTCCCTCTTTTCTTTGCCAGTATGTGCTGTCAGTTGAATTTTTGGTCTTAGTCATTATGATGGGTGTAAAATGGAATCTCAGAGCCAGTTTTGATTTGCACTTCCCTGATGACAAGGGATGTTGGACATTTCTTCAAGTGTTTCTTAGCCATTTGATATTCCTTTATTGAGAATTCTCTATTAACTCTGTACCCCAAATTTAAATTGGGATATTTGGCTTGGTACTATTTAATTTCTTGAATTCTTTATTTATTTTGGATATTAGCCCTTCGTCAGATGTAAGGTTAGTGAGGATCTTTACTTGGTCTGTAGGATGTCACTTTGTTTTGTTGACTGTTTCCTTTGCCTTACAGAAGCTTTTCAGTTTCATGAGGTCCCATTTATTAATTGTTGATCTTAGAACCTGGACTGTTGGTGTTCTGTTCAGGAAGTTGTCTCCTGTGCCAATGAGTTCAAAGCTCTTCCCCAACTTTTCTTCTAACAGATTTAGGTGTCAGGTTTGAAGTTGAGGACTTTAATCCATTTGGACTTTAGTTTTGTGCATGGTGATAAATATGGTTCTATTTGCATTTTTCTACATGTAGCCATCCACTTAGACCAACACCACTTGTTGAAGATGCTATCTATTTTACGTTGTATTGATTTGGCTTCTTTGTCAAAAATCAAATGTTCATAGGTGTGTGGGTTTATTTCTGGGTTTCCTATTTGATTCCACTGATCAACCAGACTATTTCCATGGCTCTACCATACAATTTTTATTACTGTTGCTCTATAGTACAGCTTGAGATCCAGGATGGAGTTTCTTCCAGAAGATCTTTTATTGTACAGAATTGTATTAGATATTCTGGGATTTTTTTCTATATGAGGTTGAGAATTGATCTTTCATGATCTGTAAAGAATTGTCTTGGAATTTTGATGGGAATTGCAATGACTCTATAAGTTGCCTTTGGTAAGATGGACATTTTTACTACGTTGATTCTCCCAATCCATGAACATGGGAGGTCTTTCCATCTTCTGATATCTTCTTCTTTCTTTCTTTAGAGCCTTTCATTTCTTTTTCATATAAGTCTTTCACTGGTTAGAGTTAAACCAAGGTACTTTATAATGTTTGTGGTTATCATGAATACTGTAGTTTCCCTCATTTCTTTCTCTGTGCATTTGTCATTTGTGTAGAGCAGGGCTACTGATTTTTGTGAGTTGACTTTGTATCCAGCCACTTTGATGAAGGTGTTTATAAGCTGTAGAAGTTCCTTGGTAGAATATTTAGGTTCACTTATGTATACTATCATGTCACCCACAAATAGTGATAGTTTGACTTCTTCCTTTCCTATTTGTATCTCCTTGATGTCCTTTAATTAACTTATTGCTCTAGGTAGAACTTCAAGTACTATATTGAAGAGATATGGAGAGAGTGGACAGCCTTGTCTTGTTCCTGATTTCAGTGGAATTTATTTAAGTTTCTCTCCATTAATTTGATGTTGGTTATAGGCTTGCTGTATATTGCCTTTATTATGCTGTACATGCCTTTTAATCCTGCTCTCTCCAAGACTTAAACATGAATGGGTGTTGGATTTTGTAAAATGTTTTTCAACATCTAAGGAGATGATCATGTGTGGATTTTCTTTCAGTTTACTTATATGATGGATTATATTAATGGATTTTCATATATTGAACCACCCTGCATTCCTGGTATGAAGCCTCCTTGATCATGGTGAACAATATTTTTGATGTGTTCTTGGATTCAGTTTGTATTTTATTGAGTATTTTTGCATCAAAGTTCAAAAGAGAAATTGGTCTGAAATTCTCTTTGTAGAGTCTTTATGTGGTTTCGGTATCTATGTCTGTAGCCTCATAGAATGAGTTTGATAATATTCCTTCCGATTCTATTTTGTGGAAAAGTTTAAAAGGAATTGGTATTAGCTCATCTTTGAAGGTCTTGTAGAATTCTGCACTGAATCCATCTAGCCCTGGGATTTAGGTGGGAGACTTTTGATGACTTCCTCAATTTACTTATGAGATATGGGACTATTTAATTTGTTTACCTGATCTTGGTTTAATTTTGGTAGTTGGTATATATCAAGAAATTTTCCATTTTGTTTAGGTTTTCAAATTCGGTGACATATAGGTTTTTGAAGTATGACCTAATGTTTCCTTGGATTTCCTCACTGTCTGTTATTATGTCTCCTTTTTCATTTAAGATTTTGTTGATTTGATTACTCTTCCTTTGCCCTTTAGTTAGCTTGTGTAAAGGTTTGTGTATCTTGTTGATTTTCTCAAAACACCAGCTCTTGTTTTTATTGATTCTTTGAATTATTGTTTGTTTAATTTTATTGATTTCAGCCCTGAGTTTGATGATTTCCAGCTGTCTACTCCTCTTTGATGAGTCTGCTTCTTTTTGTTCCAGAGCTTTCAGGTGTGTTGTTAAGTTGATAATATGGAATCTCCCCAATTTCTTTATCAAGGCACTTAGTGCTATGAAGTTTTCTCTTACCACTACTGTCATTGTGCCCCATAAGTTTGTGTCTTCAGGTTCATTGAATTCTAGAAAGTTTTTTATTTCTTTTTTTTTATTTCATTCCTTACCCTGATATCATTGAGTAGGAAGTTGTTCAGCTTCCATGAAGATGTAGACTTTCTGTTTTTGTTGTTATTGAGATTCAGCTTTAATCCATGGTGGTCTGATAGGATGCAAGGGATTATTTCAGTCTTTTTTTTTTATCTGTTGAAGTTTGCTTTGTGACCAATAATGTGATCAGTTTTGGAGAAGGTTTTGTAAGGTGGTGAGAAAAAGATGAATTTTTCTGCATTTGGGTGAAAAGTTCTGTATATATCATTAAATCCATTTGATTCATAATGCCTATTAGTTTCATTGTTTCTCTATTTAGTTTCTGCACCCATGGTCTATCTATTGCTGAGAGTGGGGTGTTGAAGTCTCCCACTATTAAAGTGTGGGTTTCAAGGTGCTAGTTAAGCTTAAGTAATGTTTCTTTTATGAATGTGGGTGCTCCTTTATTTGGAGCATAGATGTTCAGAACTGAGACATCATCTTGGTGCAATTTTACTTTCTGTAGTATGAAGTGTCTTTCCCCAATCTCTTTTGATTAGTTTTGGTTGAAGTCTATTTTATTAGGTACTAGAATGGATACTGCAGCTTGCTTTCTGGGACTGTTTACTTGGAATACCATTTTCTCACCCTTTTACCCTAAGATAATGTTTATCTTTATTGCTGAGTTATGTTTCTTGTATGCAGCAGATTGATGGTTCCTGATTTTGTATCTATTCTGTTAGCTTGTGTCTCTTCATTGGGGAGTTGAGGCCATTTGTGTTGAGAGACATTAATGTCCAGAGGTTAATGGTTCTTATAATTTTGATATTGGTAGTGGGAGAGAGAGAGAATAAAAAGGAGAGGGGAGGGGAGAGAGAGAGCTTACTTCCTTTTGTTTTAGGGGGTGTGGGATTATTCATTTCCTTTGTTTCCCTGTTTAAAATTACCTGCCTTGGGTTGGAGGTTTCCTTCTAGTATCTTTTGTAGAGCTGGATTTGTGGCTAGGTACTATTTGAACTTGCTTTGCCATGGAATATTTTGTCTTCTTCATCTATGGTGATTGAAAGCTTTGCAAGGTATTGTAGTCTGTGTTGGCATCTGTGGTCTCTTTGTGTCTGCATGACTTCTGTCCAGGCCATTCTGGCTTTCATAGTCTCTGTTAAGAAGTCAGGGGTAATCTGAAAGGTTTGCCTTTATATGTGACTTGTCCCTTTTCTCTTGCAGCTTTCAATATTCTTTCTTTGTTCTGTATATTTAGTCTTTTGATTATTATGTGTCCCAAGGATTTTCTTTTCTGGGTCATTCTATTTGGAGTTGTATAGGCGTCTTGTATATTTATTGACATTTCTTTCTTTAGGTTAGGGAAGTTTTCTTCCATGAATTTGTTGAAAATATTTTCTGGCCCTTGCAGTAGGAAATCTTTTTCTTCTATCCATATGATTCTTAGACACTTTTTATAGTGTCCCAGATTTCTTGGATATTCTGTGTTAGGAACTTTTTAAATTTAGCATTTTCTTTGACTGTTGTATCCATTTCTTCAGTCATATCTTCTATCTCTGATAGTCTTTGTTCCATATCTTGAATTCTGTTGGTCATCTTATTGTCTGTAGATCCTGTCCTCTTCTCTTGGGTTTATATTTCCTGGATTATCTCAGATTGTGTTTTCTTCATAGCTTGTACCTCCTGTTTTAGGTCATGAAACATCTTATTCATTTCTTTCTCCTGTTTGTAGTTTCTTCAAGTGATTTGCTCAATTTTTTGTGTACTCCAGTTCTATTTTGAGGGATTTATTTTTCTCCTTTAAGGCCTCTATTATTTTCATAACCTCAAATTTTAAGTCCTTCTTTTGTGCATCAGCTGAGATAGTATCTCCAGGGCTTTTTGTGTTGGTGGACTGCTGGTTTTGGTTTCTGGTCATGTAAAATAGGCCTGGGGATTGTTGCTTGGGTTCTTATGTTGACTTCTTCCCATGCTTCTTCACTGCTTGGAGTGAATTCCCAGTGCCTGTTTGAACCTCAGAACTTTCTGTGGTTTTTCTGGGAGACCTGAGAGCAGATCTGCTTGTGTTTCTGACTGTGGAGTATGCTCTGTGCTAGAACCCACAGACACTTTTTGCAGACTCAATCTAGTTCTTAGCACTAGGGAGGTCAAGAGCTGCCCACCAGCAAGGGGTGTGGCAGCTGTTAGGGAATCCAGGAGCTCTCTCTGTAGCTTTTCTGTGTGACCTGAGAACAGATCTGCTTGTGATCACAAGTGTGGGATCTGCTTAGTTCTAGAAACCAAAGACCCTGGTGATTTTGCAGTATCAAGCTAGTTCTGTGCACTAGGGGATTAAAGAACTGCTTACCAGCCTGGCATGTGGCTAGCCTTTGGAGGCCATAGGTTCTGTTGGGACCTGGGGCTTTGTGGTTTTGTCCAGTGACCAGAGGCCAGACACAATAGTGCTCCACAAAGTTTGGATCCTTCTCACCTGTGGGTCACCAGTGTTGATGTTTTGTGGTTCTCAGATCGGTGCTTGGGTTGTTGGATAGTTATTGCTGTCTGCTGATCAAACAAGGTGTGTGTCAGGTGCCACCATCTTGGCTCTTCCATGTGTTGTTTTTTAATTTTTATATCTCAGTAAAAAAAAATGCATGATGATCATTCATCCAATATTCCAGAAGCTTGTCTTTAAAAAAACTTACTGAAGCTGTTTATCAGCTGTAGGAGTTCTTTGGTTGAGTTTTGGGGATCGCTGATGTATATTATCATATCATCTGCAAATAGGGAAACTTTAACTTCTTCCTTTCCTATATGTATCCCTTGATCTCCTTCAGCTGTCTTGTTGCTCTAGATAGGATTTCAAGGACTATATTGAAAAGCAATGGAGATAGTGGGCAGCCTTGTCGTGTCCCTGAATTCAGTGAGATTGACTTAAGTTTCTTGCCATTTAGCTTGATGTTGGCTGTAGGTTTTCTGTATATTGCCTTTACTATGTTTAGTTATGTGCCTTGTATTCCTGATCTCTCTAAGACTTTTAACAGGAAAGGGTGTTGGATTTTGTTGAATGCTTTTTCTGCATTTAAAGAGATGATCATGTGATTCTTTTCTTTCTGCTTGTTTATATGATTAATTACATTGATGGATTTCCTTATATTGAACCACCCCTGCATGTCTGGTAGGAAACCTACTTGGTCATGATGGATGAGACTTTTGATGTGATCTTGTATTTGGTTTGCAAGAATTTTATTGAGTATTTTTATATCTATGTTCATAAGGGAGATTGTTCTAAAATTCTCTTTCTTTGTTGGGTCTTTGTGTGACTTAGGTATTAAGGTGATTGTGGCTTCAGAATAATGTGTCTCTCTGCCTTTATCTTGCATACATAGGCAAGGAGATGGGATCTGAAAAGAAAGAAAGGGAGATTTAGGAACATAGAGGGAGGATAGAACAAAAGCTAGACGATTGAACCTACTCCTTAACTTAAGGCCTTAATTGTTACTTATAATGAAGGTTATGTCTAATCATTGCTATAGAATTTAGTATATTGATACAAAACATGGGTATGTCAAATACTTGGCAGATTTTAACACAAGAATATATATCCTAAGTCTAACAGATAGATATGACTCTATTGACATGAGGTAAAATAGTTGAATAAGTCTTCAAAAGCCTCAGAGACACACAGAATATGGCATTTAAAGTTGTTCTTACAATGCTAAATTTCTTCGACAGCAAGACAAGTTAACTCCTGACAGCAACCAGCGGACCTCGTAGAAGATGATGAGCATCAAAGAGCCTCCTTATGGACATGGCATCAAAGGTGCCAAAATAGCCACTGGGCAAAATGTCCTCGTTCCTGCCACAAACAGAATCTGCCTAAAAATGGGCAACTTAGATGCAGACAGAGTCGACGGCCACACTCTGCCAAGTCAGGGTAAGCAAATCCTCAATAGTTCCTGCCCTGCAAACAAGTCTGGCAGAGACATTAGGCCAGAAAGCTGAAGGTGAGGCTCCAACATTATAAAGTGTATTGGGTGACTGGTCAGGCAGTAAACTGTCTTAAGCCAATTTGTACATTTTGGAAGCTGCTAACCCACACTGCTGGTTCACTCAGGAATTTAAGTTTTATTCCTTCTCAAGTCTCTGAGGGGCATTGAAAACAAGATAGTATAGTTTTACAACCAAGTTTAGTTGGTTAGGGGACAAGATCGTTTTAGATCAAGATAAAGAAGTTAAGCTATTAGAGTTGAGACAGGATAGATATGGAATCTCATTTGGAAATTTAGACCCAATAAGACAGGAAAAACACTTACTTCAAATTAGACGAATGAAGATGGCCAATTCACTATGAACATAACATGTATAGAACTCATTATTCTCATGACTGTCACATGGTTCTCCCTGCTGTATGTAGTTTGTTTTATACATGTGTAATAAAATAAAAGTATTTTTGAAAACTTACAATTCTTGGAAAGCTAAAATTCGCAAAATGTGTAAGATCTCTCATGAAGGTTATACAAGCAGTAAACAATTTCTGGGGAGAAAAGATTCTTTAACTCACTAGAACTTCTTACAGTAGACTTGCAGATCAATTCCAATGTTTTTGGAAGTTTCAGGGATGCAAATTAATACTTGTGTGAACCATTGGCTAAAGTTGATATTCCAGTGACGTAGCTGCCTTGATAACATCCATGCTTCTGTCAGTAGCCACTCACTCATACTCCTGTAATTAGTGGCAGGTGTTATATTCAACCAAACACAATTCCAAAATTCTTCTCTCAACAAGTGGCCACAGAGAAGGCTATTAAAATATGGTGATATTCTGAACACCAGGTTTTATTAACAGTTTGATAATAGAAAATTAGAAGTAGTTTTGTAATTTTTGATATGAGGTATACACAGTTAAAATTCAGGCATAAATTTCTCTTTCTTAGCATCTGAACACTGTAATTTACAAAGAATAGGGATAATATGCATTTAATGCTCTGGATATTAATGCCTTGTCAAATGGATAGTTGAGAAATATTTTTCATTTGTATGGTGTCTTTTTGCTCTGTTGGCTCTTTATCATGCTGTGAAATTTTGATTTAATGAACTCTCATTTGTCTTTCCAAGATCTATAATGAATTGGCTTAGAATTTTGATGGGGATTATGATGAATCTGTAGATTGCTTTTGGTAGAATGGCCATTTGTACTATGTTAATCCTACTGATCCATGAGCATGGGAAATCTTTCCATCTTTTGATAACTTCTTCAATTTCTTCAAAGACTTGATGTTTTGTGATACAAGTCTTTCACTTGTTTGGTTAGAGTTTCCTGAAAATATTTTGTATTATTTGAGTCTATTGTGAAGGGTATTGTTTCTCTAATTTCATTCTCAGTCCATTTGTCATTTGTAGATAGGAGGACTGTTGGATTTTTAAGTTAATTTTCTGTCCAGATACTTTGCTAAATGTAGGATTTCTCTAGTGGAATTTTTATGGTCACTTATGTATATTATCATATCATCTGCAAATAGTAATAATTTAATTTCTTCTTTTCCAATTTGTCTGCTCTTGATTTCCTTCAGTTGTCTTAGTGCTCTAGATATAATTTCAAGTACTTTATTGAATAGATATGAAGAGAGTGGGCAGCTTTGTCTTGTTCCTGATTTTAGTGGAGTTGCTTTGATTTTTTTTCTCCATTTAATTTTATTTCGGCTATAGGCTTCATGCACATTGTCCTTACTATGTTTAGGTTTGCCCTTTATATTCCTAATCTTGCCAGGACTTTTATCATGAAGGGGTCTTTGATTTCATCAACCTCGTTTTAGTTTCTATGCTATGTCCATGTTTTTTCCCTCAGTTTGTTTACATGGTGGATTGTATTTACTAATTTTCATATGTTGAACCATATCCTAAGCCATAAAAGAACTGCTGGAGGTATCACCATCCCTGATTTTAAGTTGTATCATGTAATAAAAACAACATGGTATTTGCATAAATAGACACATTAATCAATGAAATAGAATTGAAGACCCAAAAAATAAATTGACATACCTAAAGATCCCTGAGTTTTCATTAAAAAGCCAGAAAGACACACTACAGAAAGACAGCAACACTGACAAATGGTGCTGGTTAAGCTGAATGGCCTACATGTAGAAGAATACAAATTGTTCCATATTTATCACTCTGCACAAAACTCAATCCAAGTTGATCAAAGACCTCAAGACAAAACCAGATGTACTGAACTTAATAGAAGAAAACTTGGGGCACAGCTTTGAATGCGTTGACACAGGAGACCTTCTGAACAGGACACTGATAGTACAGGCACTAAGACCAACAATTAATAAATGTGACCTCATGAAACTGAAAATCTTCTGTAAGACACTGTCAATGGGGCAAAACCTACACAATGGGAAACAATTTTTATTAATTCCACATGTGAAAGATGGCTAATATACAAAAGAATTTAAGGAAAAATACATTAACAAACTAAATTATACAATTAAAAAACAGGAAATATATCTAGACAGAATTCTCAATAGAGAAAACTCTAATGGCTGAGAAACACTTAAAGAAATGACAACACCCTTAGATGTCCCTCAACTGAAGAATGGATAAATAAAATGTAAAGTATTACTACACTGCTAAAAAAATAACTTCATGAAATTTGCAAGTAAATGGATGCAATTAAAAAATATCATCCTTAGTGAAGTAACTTAGAACCAGAAATATAATTAACTCTTAAGTAAGTGACAATTAAGCTACAATCCATAGAATCAGAGAGGTTAAGTGAAGAGGAGGACTCTTGAGGATCTCCATGGAAAAGGGAAATAGAATAAATTTTGTGGGTGAAATCGGGGAAGTTGGAGATGGGAGCAGGAAGGATTCTCTGTGTGTTCGACGAGTGAAGTGAGAGAGTGCAGAGAGAGACAACTGAATTGGGGAGCTTTGTGAATTGGTGTGGAAACCTAGGGCAATGGAAACTTCCTGGAATCTATGATGATGACTCCTGTGAGGTTTCCTAGTGATGGAGAATACAGAATCTTAACAGGACATCATTTGTATCGAGTTAGTTGTTGGCAAAGTCTTCAGGTCCTATGGAGATCCTTAAACAACCCAGGCTGATGCTAAGACTGATCACTCTCTGAAAACTGAGAGTGAGGCTCCATTGCTGAAGATGACCTCCACACAGTTTGTTGAATGTAAAGGGGTTGATCTGGTACCTGCCTCGAGCCTACACCCCTATGTTCTAGATTGTTTTACATGAGAAGGTACTCTGCAGGCCACAGAAAGAGAAACCTGGATACCAAACCAGCCACAAAAACATAGACTTACAATCTCTCCTGCCTACAAGATGTGCTTGAGTGGTGGAGGTGTAAAACTTGTGGAAATAGCCAACCAATATATGCTTTAACCTGAGGTCTATGCAATAAGAGAAAGCCATTGTCCCATACTGTCTGCATGGCCAGAAACCAGAGACTGGATAGTATAGAAACATAGGGTAGAATCAAACATGCTTGACAAAAAAATGATTTCTAATGACATTCTGCTGTATTCATTGATGAGTGCTTTGCCTAGTTATTATCTGAGACATCTTTCTGTAGCAGATAAGAGCAGGTTCAGAGATGCACAGTCAAACATTATGTGGAGAGAGTCTAAACTGGAGATCTCTATCATGTCCCTCCTCTTAAAGATCATGGAACCCCACACAAGGAAAGAATTGTAAGAATCAGGGGGGTTGGGGCACAACAGGAGAACATGGCCCAGGGAATCAACTAAGCAGGGCTAACATGGTCAAGCATTAGAACATGCATGGACCTGTTCCTTGCCTTCTGTACATGTGGGGCTCCTAACAGTGGGAGTAAGTATATCTCTAATTTTTAGCCTGCTCTTGGGACTCTCTTCCTCCTATTGGCTTGTTCCTGGTATGGGGAATTTTGCCTTGTCATATTGTATCTTGGTTTGTCCTATTTGACTGTCTTCTCTTGGAGGAAACAGAGTGAGAGGGGAAGTAGATCTGGGGTAGATGGGAGCCAGGGGAGCTTGGAGGTATAGAGGGAGTGGAACTGTGGTTGAGATCTATTACATGAAAGAAGACTTTATTTTTAATTTTTTTAAATCGCATTTTTTCACTTTTTTATTAATTTATTCATATTACATCTCAATTGTTAGCCAAAACCTTGTATCCTCCCATTCCTTCCTCCTTCCCGCTTCCCCCCTACTCCCTTGCCTTATGTCTGTGACTGAGGGGGAGCTCCTCCCCCTGTATATGCTCCTAGGGTATCAAGTCTCTTCTTGGTGACCTATTATCCTTCCTCTGAATGCCACCAGGCCTCCCCATCCAAGGGACATGGTCCAATTTGGGGCACCAAAGTTTGCGTGAAAGTCAGATCCCCTTCTCCACTTAACGGTGGAGAATGTCCTGTCCATCGGCTAGACTGGGTAGTGGTTCAAAGTTTACTGCCTATATTTTCCTTGGCTAGTGCCATAGTTTGAGGAGGACCCCAGGGCCCAGACCCACCGGGAGTTTTCCAGGACCTCTGGATCCTTCTATTTCCTCATTCTCCCAGGCTTCTAATACCTAAAGTCTCAATAGGATGTCCTCCTCTCTGACCCACTTTCCTGGTAGGTAAAGTTTTTCATGGGGGTATACCCCTTGGACTAGTGTATTGATTAAGTGAGTATATACCCTTGTGATTCTTTCTGCTTCTGGGTTAACTCACTCGGTATGATTGATTCTTATTCCCTTCATTTGTCCACAAATTTTGAGATTTCCTTGTTCTTTATAGTTGAATAGTATTCCATAGTATAAATGTATCATAGTTTCTTTATCCATTCTTCAACTGAGGGACATTTTGGCTGTTTCCACGCTCTGGATATTATGAATAAAGCTGCTGTGATCATGGTTGAGCACATGTCCCTGTTGTATGCTGGAGCATCTTCTGGGTATATTCCCAGGAGCAGAATATCTGGGTCTTGAGGAAGCCCTATTCCCATTTTTCTGAGAAAGTGCCAGATAGATTTCCAAAGTGGTTGTACTAGTTTGCATTCCCACCATCAATGAAGGAGTGTTCCTCTCTCTCCACATCCTCACCAGCATGTGGTGTCAGTTGAGTTATTGATCTTAGCCATTCTGATGAGTGTAAGATGGAATCTCAGTGTTGTTTTGATTTGCATTTCTCTGATGACTAAGGAGGTCGAGCATTTCTTTAAGTGTTTCTCCGCCATTTGATATTCCTCTGTTGAGAATTCTCTGTTTAGTTCTGAGCCCCATTTCTCTATTGGGTTATTTGGTTTGGTAGTGTTTAATTTCTTGAGTTCTTTATATATTTTGGATATTAGACCTTTGTCAGATGAAGGGTTGGTGAAGATCTTTTCCCAGTCTGTAGGCTGTCACTTTGTTCTCTTGACAGTATCACCTGCCTTACAGAAGCTTCTGAGCCTCATGAGGTCCCAATTATTAATTGTTGATGTTAAGGCCTGGGCTGTTGGTGTTCTGTTCAGGAAGATGTCTCCTGGACCTATGTGTTCCAGACTCTTCCACATTTTTTCCTCTAATTGGGTAAATGTCTCTGGTTTTAGGTTGAGGTCTTTAATCTACTTGGACTTGATTTTTGTGCATGGTGACAAATAGGGTTCTAATTGCATTTTTCTACATGTAGACATCCAGTTAGACCAGCACCATTTGTTGAAGATGCTGTCGTTTTTCCATTGAATGGATTAGTCTTCTTTGTCAAAAATCAAGTGACCAAATGTGTGCAGATTCATCTCTGGGTCTTCAGTTCGATTCCATTGATCCACTAGCCTATTGCTGTGCCAGTCCCATGCTGTTTTAATTACTGTTGCTCTATAGTACAACTTGAGATCAGGTATGGAGATTCCTCCAGAGGATCTTTTATTGTATAGGATTGTTTTTGCTATTCTGGGCTTTTTATTTCTCCATATGAAGTTGAGAATTGTTCTTTCAATATCTTCAAAATATTTTGTAGGTATTCTGATAGGGATTGCATTGAATCTGTAAATTGCTTTTGGTAAAATGGCCATTTTTACTATGTTAATTCTCCCGATCCACGAACAAGGTAGATCCCACCATCTTCTGATGTCATTTTCAATCTCTTTCTTCAGAGATTTAAAGTTTTTTACAAATAAGTCCTTCACTTGCTTGGTTAGGGTTATTCCTTGATATTTTATATTGCTTGCGGCTATCGTGAAGGGAGTAATTTTCCTAATTTCTTACTCTGCCTGTTTGTCATTTGTATATAGGAAAGCTACTGACTTTTTTGAGTTCATAAAATCCCATTTGTTAACTTCTCCTTTTGTATTGGAGGCCTTTGCATAAGGACATTGTGTATGGCTAGAGCTTGAATTGTTTTCATTCTAGAGAATCAGGTTTTACATTAAGGGCCCTGTTTCATTTTTAAGTGGATTTTTATAGTGAGAGAGGTAGAGTTATAGTTTCAATCATTTACATGTGACTACAGATGTTGAGTTTCTTCATAATCACCCAATAAAGAGGCCAAAATATACAGTTTGGTCAAGATTCAAGTTTCTGTAAATCTGTGGCATTAATTCTTGTTTTTAAAATTCTGCTTAATTGATATGTATATCTATTTTTGTGCCAGTACCACGACTTTTTGCTATGGCTACATAATATAGTTAAAAGTCAGATAATTTTATACCATCACTATTGTTTTGAGTATGCATGGTCTTTTGTGTTTCTACATTAAATTTAGGATTATTTTTATTTTTAATATATATTTAGTATATATAATTTTGGTTTTTGAGAAAGGGTGTGAGAGGGTTTCTCTGTTTTGCCTTGGTTGTCCTGGGCTCCCTTTGTAGACCAGGTTGGCCTCGAACTCACTGAGATCAGCCTGCCTCTGCCTCCCTTAGTTCTGGAATTGCAGGCATGCATCACAGTGCCTGGTTTATTTTGTTAATTTTTCTAAATAATAGATTAAAAATTTTTAAAGGAATTTGTATTGAATTGGCATCTTACTTATGTTAATATGGCTATATTGACAGCATTACATTTGCCAATCCTTTGACATGGGAAGCCCTTTAATTTCCTATTATTTTCTGGTAATCCTTTCTTTAACATTTGAAGAATCCATTGTAGAGATATTTAATATTTTAGTTGAGTTTATGTTAAAGTATTTTGCTTTTATTGAGGTTTTTGTGAATTCCACAATTGCTCCCCCCAAATAACTCAATTAGTAAAATAGAAAATAAAGAGTAAACACTTTGTAGAAACAGTTTTAGCCACCAAGAAGATGCATTCCATTTTCCTCCAGTTGCTATGGTTATTATTATGTTAACATAAGTGGTTTTCAACATTTTCAATGATGTGACCCTTTATTATAGTTGCTCAAGTTGTTGTGACCCAAAACCATAAAATGATTTTTGTTGTTACTTCATAGCTATCATTTTGTTACTGTTATGAATTGTATCATAAATATTTTTGGAGATAGAGATTTGCCAAAAGGGTCATGATCACAGGTTGAGAACCACTAACATAGGCCTATGTGTGCCAGCAAGGAGGTAGTAAAAAAGAAATAATTAAACACTCCTCATTTAGCATAGCTTTAACCCATAATCATTATGGGTATTCTTGAAAAAAAATAGAATTTCCATTTGATGTAGACTATAAGACTTCCTGGAACATATACAGTAAAAACCAGGAAAGGAAGAAATTCAAAGTAATAGTGACCTTAAGGTTTGATAAAATATGAAATGAATATGTTAGAAATAAGTCAAAATTGTGACTTTGTGTTTCTAAAGTGAATCATTTTTGTCTCTGGTATCTTAATATGAATCTATGAGAAACATGGTAGATAAAAATATAGAGTATCTTTAACTTTTCAGTCATTAGTATTGATTTCCTCACACCATTGGTAGAGTAAGGGCAAATAAAAATAAAACCTCACATTTAGGATATCAATCTATGCTCACGAGATTGACTAGCACTAGTACATATCATTGATAGGGTAGACACAGGACCAATTCAATTAAGGGTGAAAAGAAAATATACTGGACTGGTAAGTACATCAGGTGGAAAACCTGAATTTTGCACAGATTTCTTATCAAAGATAGCAATTTAAAATGCTCTTGAATTAAGCTATGCTTTTGGCAAATGCAGTCTCTTTCCAAACTTACTGGTACATCAGAGGAAAATATTTTTATTGTGAAAACTGCATCATAACTTTAGAACTGATAAAACTCTGTAGTGATGAAGCTTCTGGCACACCTTAATTTACAAGGCTCATCTCGTGATTTTGGCCATGTGATAAATTAGTAAATTAAAATTTTTGGTTCTGGATCCCCTATCTCTCTACCTTCTGTATACCAGGATTACAAATGAGTTGGAAGGCTCACTCAGCTTTTCTATGTATATTGGTGATCTGAACTCTGGTCCTCAAACTTTTGTTGCAAGTGCTTCTCTGATGAGTCATCATTCAATTCCTGTTCCCCATCCCCCGCCATCCCCGCTATACAGAATCTTACTATATAACCCAGGCTACCATAGAAGTCACCATCTCGCTTCTGATTTTTGATTGCTAGAGTTACAAAGGTGTGTATAAAGTATTGTGTTCTTTCCACAAAACTCTTGTACTAATATTTTTAAATGTATCTCAAAGATCGTGTGCTAAATTCAGGCTTGATTTTAAGCACATGGTGGTAGTGATAGAGGTTAGTAGAAGGTATTAGGCTACAGTACTAATGCCCTTGAAATGGATCCTACGACTTTCATCTTTGCTTGATGGATAAGGTTGGATAAGCAGTTTTCTTTGCCACATGTCCTATGTTGTGCTGTCTTGTTGTAGGCCCTAAAGTAGAGGAACCAACTGACAATGGACTTAAACCTCAACAACTGTGAGACAGATCAAAAATTTCCTCATAAAATCACTTGTCTCCAGTATTCTGTTATATTAATGGGTAGATGAGTAGCATGATGCATGCTTTAGATAACATGAGAAAGGAGGAAACCCATAGTGGTTATCTTAAAATTTTTTCCATGGGTTCAAAGGATTAAGCTTAATTTCCTCCCAACTAAACCTAATAAATATACATATAGGCTAGAAAGACAATCAAATTAAAAATACTACGCTATAATACTAGAAGAGACTACTTTTTATTCAGTACAGTGTGCTACATATTACTGGAGAATTACACAAATACTGTTTATTCTCCTGCCAGTCATAATATGGAGATAACCTCTATGGTGCTTTCTAAGCTATATTTGGTTTGCTCCAGCTCTGAGATTAATTTAAATATTTTTTTATTATCATACAAAACAATGAGTGTTGTGACCTTTTCATCCCTGTGCTTTACTCCTGTTTGCTCTTTTCCTAGTATTGTCCACAGTTCCATCCTCTTGGGTCCAAATTTCTCTCTCTTCATTTCTCTTCTCCCACTCTTTAGGCTTCCTCTGTGCTTATTATAGCCCACTTTCCACTTTCTTTTTATTTTAAAGGTTTATTTTATTTTTAATTATGTGGTATGTGTGTGCAAACATGCCAATGCTTTGAAGACCAGAGGCTTTGGAGTCCCCTGAAGCTGCAGTTACAGAGGATAGTCAGCACCCAGCATGGGTGCTATGAACTGAGCTTGTGTCTGTGTAAATTCAGTATGCAGTCATAACAGCTGAACCATCTCTCAAGCAACCTTTTACTCCGCCCTCCCACACAATTAAATATAATGCTGTGCATGAGACAAAGTCAAAATCCTATGTTTTACTGCCTAGAAATGATCTGTGAAGTTTGGCAGATTGATATAGGGGGAAAATGAGGTGAGTCAATGAATGTCCGGCTTGTTTCAACTATCCATGTACCTCTGGTTCTTTTCCTTCCAGGAGACTCAGTCACCACCTGGAAGGAAGGGCACACTTATCTGTACTTCCTCAGTGACTGCTTGACTGGAAGTCGACTCTGGGTGGGGCATTGATGAAATTTTTGTGGATAAGGAACGTACTTCTTTCCCCAGTGCTACAGCTCAGAATAAACAGCCAGTCTCAGACATCCTTTGGTGCTCACTTCTTTGTTTCTTGTGAAACAAGGACTTATAAATCTTGGGCAGTGGGTAGTGGCTTTGAGAATCAATGAGTCTCAATGGGGAAAGATAACAGATGACAAGTTCACCTGGGGGCTGCGCCACATGCTACTGAGGAAGGCACAGAAACAGAAGAGAGCCTTGTCCCACACCTTCCTCTCTCAGGATGAGATTTTAAACCTCAAATTTGTGATTTCCAGGGTTTGAACATAATCCATCTTGCTCGTCCCATGCCAATTCCCCTGGAGGCATGGTCCATGAACCCCCATGATTTTGATATAATAGAAGTGGCAGTTTGCTACTCCAGGTATGCTGCAGAAACATATATCGGCTTCTTCAAAATAACAACACTACTAATGCTGCTTACAGTTAAGCTTATAGCTCATTTGCCTCTCAATATTATACTTTGACTATAGTATTTGCCTGTCTCAAATGGAACAGAGTATGTTGTTCTCTAGTTTCAGCATGGGGTATTCAATCTTTCTGTCCAACTACTCTTAATGTCCTTCATGTATTTTTAGGTAAGTTAGGTCAATGGACAAGTGTCTTCATACAAAGTAAAACTAGCTTTTACCTCAAAGGTATGAACATATTGGCATTTTAATCCATGTTATTCATTCCATTGAAATGAATACATACTGTCCAATTGAAAGTCTAGTTAATGTGGCCAGTGTTTTCTGCTCTTAATTCTAAAAATAAATTTGACTGATATCTTCCTGTAATCAACTGTATTGTATATTTGTTGGTATTTCCTTCAAAACCAGATTATGAAACTATGATATAAGCATGGAAAAATAAATGGTGTAATACTTGTTACATGAATAAACACAGATTTGATAGAAGCAATTTAGATTTAAATTGTATTTGTTAACTATTAGAACCAAGCTTAATATAATGGAAAAAAGTTTCAAGGGGTCTGTGCCTCAGTATCTTCAGCTGTAAGAAGGAATAATATAAATACCTCTTAAATGTTTTGTTGAAAACAACCAATGAAATAACGTGTGCAAGTGAAATAATTTTACCACTACTGCTTTTATTATGGTGTCATAAGTATGTGAAACTTACAACACTGAAACATTTCATTCAATTTGCAATATAGCATATCAATAATCATAAAGTGAACTATAAAGTACATTTGTTTATTTCATTGCACATTTCAAAAATTCCACACTCTGTTCTCTCAGAAAAAGATATGAAAGATGTTACACAAAATATCATCTGTTGTATAATACAAATCTGAAAGATCTTTTTCTATAATATAAGTCTTAAAGAGTTTATTAAATAATTTAAAATGAGTTTGTGAAACAAAATCTACACATCAGAATTTCTAGTTGGAAAGCAGTACAAAAAATAAAAATTCTTCTTACCAAAGGAAAAAACTAAACTTTGATTTGTTCTTAGCTACTCTAACTGTGATTTATTTTCATTACTATAATGTTTCATAACATTCACAATAAAAATTTGTATGATTTCTCAATCTCATCCTATTTCCAAAGGAAATACAGTTCTACAAACCATAAATGGACTATGCTAAGAGTGATAATCTGTTTGATAGTAGTTAACATCATTGTTGAGAAACTTAATTTGAAAGACATAATGTCTATACCATACTGAAGTCATGTAATTTAGTTCACCCTTATTACTGTTACCTATGTCTTAGCCCCAATGTTTAATAATTTAAAAAAAGACATGTACAATGAACTATGTATTAATAGTCATAGAATCTCATTTCTAAAGCTACTAACAAGCTCTCCTGGTATACTCAGGTAATCAAGTTTATTCCTTCTCAAGTCTCTAATGGAGTTGAAGACCAAGTAGCTTAGTTTTACAATGAAGCTTACTTGTTTAGGGGTTAATATGTTTTTAGGTCTAGAGAGATGTTTTAAGTTGATAAGGACAAGGTGTGATCTACTTTCATAATTTTAGATGTGCCAAGATAGGAAAGATGTTTTCTTCAAGGCTGTCAAATGCAAATAGACAAAACACTATGAATGTAACATTTATTTATTTTTTAATATATTTTATTAATTTATTCATTTTACATCTAAATTGTTATTCCCATCCCTTGTATCCTCCCATTCCTCCCTCCCTCTCATTTTCCCCTTACTCCCCTCCCCTATGACTGTGACTGAGGGGGACCTCCTCCCCTGTCTATGCTCATAGGGTATCAAGTCTCTTCTTGCTAGCCTGTTATCCTTCCTCTAAGTGCCATCATGCCTCCCCATCCAGGGGACTTGGTCAAATATGGGGCACCAGAGTTCATATGAAAGTCAGTAAACTTCGAACCCCTACCCAGATCTAGCCAACGGACAGGACGTTCTTCACAGTTGAGTGGAGAGTGGGCTCTGACTTTCACACGAAAGTAACATTTATATAATTCCTGATTGTGTCATGGTTCTTCTTTCTATAGGTAGTTTATTGTATGTATGTGTAATAATATAAGTGTATATGTGAAAAAATTTAAAAATATAAAAACAGAAATACAAGTACAAATTACAATTTTTCCTGTGCTTGTGTAATTTCAACTTTTTTCACTGCTTTAATCCTAACATTCATATAATTTCTGTTGGTAGTGCTGATGTGTACCTTAAGAATAGTGGCTGTTGTCTATAATAATTTAGGGTTCATGAAAGTGTTTTCATTTTAAAATCAAAATAAAATTTAATGTAGTAACAATAAATAAATATTCCAGATAATAAAGAATATATCCTAATTAATTTTATATAAATTTAAGTATAATATGCCTATTATTGAGACTTTAAATTTTACATTTAACTATATTTATATTTAACGCATTTTCTATATAATATATTTTGATCATATTTATTCCAGATTCCAACTCTTCTCAGATCTTCCTTATCTACCTACATACCCAACTTTATTCTCTCTCTCTCTCTCTCTCTCTCTCTCTCTCTCTCTCTCTCTCTCT
>OU015760.1:92211445-92233952 GCA_907169655.1 Acomys percivali
TCTCTTTTTATTTATAGGCCTGATTTTTAATGATAGGGAACAAGAAAGGATGTTGATTTGGATGGGTTTGGAATTGCAGAGGATCTGGGAATTGTTGGGGTAGGGGAAATACAATCATAATATATTGTTTTTTAATTTTATTTATTTTTATTTATTTCCAGCTTTCTAATTATTATTTTACATATATATTCATATTATTTCACACATATAAAGTAAACTACATACAACAAGAAGAACCGCAGAACAATCAGGAATTATATTCAAGTTACGTTCATAGTGTTTTAGCTGTTTGTATTTGACAAGCTTGAAGAAAACATTTTCCTATCTTGGTGACACTAAAATTCTGAATGTAACTCAATATCTATCATATTTCATCTCTATCAACTTAAGACATCTATCTAGACCTAAAAACATCTTAATCCCTAAACAACTAAGCTTAATTGTGAAACTATATTATTTGGTCTTCAACCACATCAGAGACTTGAGAAGGAGTAAAATTAATTACCAGAGTAAACAGCAAGTACAGGTTAGCAGCTTCGAAAAAAAAATGACAGGGACAGTTTGCTGCTTGAACAGGGATCCTTAACTCTTAATGTGTTGTAGAATCATCTTCAACCTTCTGGCCCCATATATCTGATAGACATATTTGTGAGGCAGGAACTATTGAGGACTTGCTTTCCCTGTCTTGGCAAAATTTGGCCATTGACTCAGTCAGCATTCAACCTTGCCAAGTTTTTTGCAGAATTTTGTCTGTGGAAGAAATAACAACACTGTGCCACGGGCTTGGTTTGCTATATTTGAAGCCAACTCCATAAGGAGGTTCATTGATGCAAATCATAATCTTTGAGGTAGGCTGGGTGTTCCAGGAATTAACCTGTCTTGTTGTCAGTGAATCTTTAGAATAATAGAAACATCTTTTTTTCTTTTTTTTTTTAATTCTTTATGACAGGTAAGTTTTTTAATTAATTTATTCTTGTTACATCTCAATGATTATCCCATCCCTTGTATCCTCCCGTTCTTCCCTCCCTCCATTTTCCCCTTATTCCCCTCCCCCATGACTGTTCCTGAGGGGGACTACCTCCCCCTGTATATGGTCAAAGGGTATCAAGTCTCTTCTCGGTGACCTGCTGTCATTCCTCTGAGTGCCACCAGGTCTCCCCCTCCAGGGGACATGGTCAAATGTGAGGCATATCCCACTCTTCACTCAAGTGTGGAGACTGTTGTGCCCAGTGGCTAGATCTGGGTAGGGGTTTAAAGTTTACCGCCTGTACTGTCCTTGGCTGGTGCCTTAGTTTGAGCGGGACCCTTGGGACCAAATCTGCCTATCATAGTGTTCTACTTGTAGGTTTCTAGGACCCTCGGGATCCTTCAACTTTGCTATTCTCCCATGGTTCTCTCATCTAGAGTCCCAATAGGATGTCCTCCCCTCTGTCCCAGTTTCCTGGTAAGTGAAGGCTTTGGTGGGACATGCCCCTTGGGCTAGTATGCAGATATAAGTGAGTATATACCATTTGAGTCTTTCTGCTTCTGGGTTAACTCACTCATTATGATCATTTCTTGCTCAATCCATTTATCCACAAATTTTGGGAATTCCTTGTTTTTAATAGCTGAGTAGTATTCCATAGTGTATATGTACCACAGTTTCTTTATCCATTCATCTACTGAGGGACACTTAGGCTGTTTCCATGATCTGGCTATTATGAAGAAGGCTGCTATGAACATGGTTGAGCAAATTTTCTTGTTTTGTGCTGGAGCATCTTCTGGGTATATTCCAAGGAGTGGAATAGCTGGGTCTTGAGGAAGCCCTATTCCCAGTTTTCTGAGATAGCACCAGATAGATTTCCAAAGTGGTTGTACTAGTTTGCATTCCCACCAGCAATGAAGAAGTGTTCCTCTCTCCCCACATCCTCGCCAGCATGTGGTGTCACTTGAATTTTTTATCTTAGCCATTCTGATGGGTGTAAGATGGAATCTCAGAGTTGTTTTGATTTGCATTTCCCTGATGACTAAGAGGTTGAGCATTTCTTTAAATGTTTCTCAGCCTTTTGATATTCCTCTGTTGAGAATTCTCTGTTTAGTTCCAAGCCCCATTTATCAATTGGGTTATTGGTTTGGTGGTTTTTAATTTCTTGAGTTCTTTGTGGCCATCCTACCAAAAGCAATCTACAGATTCAATGCAATCCCTATCAAAATACCTACACAATTGTATAAAGACATTGAAAGTTCAATTCTGAACTTCATATGGAAAAAAAAGCCCAGAATAGCTAAAACAATCTTGTACAATAAAAGATGCTCCAGAGGAATCTCCATACCTGATCAAGCTGTACTACAGAGCAACAGTAATTAAAACAGCATGGTACTGGCAAAGCAATAGCCTGGTGGATAAATGGAATCAAATTGAAGACCCAGATATGAATCCACACACATATGGTCCCTTGATTTTTGACAAAGAAGCCAAATCCATTCAATGGAAAAAGGATAGCATCTTCAACAAATGGTGTTGGTCTCACTGGAGGTCTATGTATAAAAAAATGCAACTGAACCCATAACTTTCACCTTGCACAAAACTCAAATCCAAGTAGATTAAAAACCTCAACTTAAAACTAGAGACACTAAGTCAGTTAGAAGAAAAAGTGGGGAAGAGCCTGGAACATATTGGCACAGGAGACAACTTCCTGAACAGAACACCAACAGCCCAGGCCTTATTGTCAACAATTAATAAATGGGACCTCATGAGGCTGAAAAGCTTCTGTAAGGCAGGAGACATTGTCAAGAGAACAAAGCGACAGTCTACAGACTGGGAAAAGATCTTCACCAACCCTACATCTGACAAAGGTCTAATATCCAAAATATATAGAAACATCTTTAAATGACATATTCTGTAGGTCTCTGATGTTTTTGAAGACCATATCTACTATTTTACCTTGTCTGTCTATAGAATCATACCTATCTGTTATATCTAGGATGTATATTATTATGATATAAATAGACTAGTAATTGGAATGACTATGATTTGAGCAACTGACAATTAACTTGTCTAACTTACTTAACCTAGACAGCCTGCAGTAGCCTTTTCAAAGTATTGAAGGTAAACCTTGTATTATAATTGAGTTGTATGAGTACAATACTTCATATTAGAGTAAAAAATATATATAATGTGTGTGAAGGATAATCTTAAATTTGTATTCTATACCAACGTATCAAAATTAAGTTTATATTGAATCAATAAACAAATTTCTGTACCAATAAATTAAAAATAGCCTTGTGAGCATAATTAAGACCTGAAGTTGAGAAGTTGACTCAATTACCTACTTTTTGTCCTATCATTCCTATATATTTCTATATTCTCCATTCTTTCTTTTCAGCCCCTATCTCCAAACCTAAGAGAGAAAGATAAAGGAAAAGAGAGACATCCATGAGTCCAAACTGTTTTCTCTCCGGATAAGAGCAATAAAAACTTGAAACAAACTCCCAATGATACACAGGGGGAGGAGGTACCCCTTAGTCACAGTCATAGGGGAAAGGAGTAAGGGGAAAATGGGAGGGAGGGAGTAATGGGAGGATACAAGGAATGGGATAACAATTGATATGTAATATGACTAAATCTATAAAATATATTTAAAAAAAGAAAAGAAACATCTAAAGCCAAGAAAGTAACCAGCAACCTACCCAGCCCCCCTTAAGGGAAATGAGGTGTCATTCTCTTAGAGTTTCTTCTGGCTGATTTCGGATGAATAATACCTTTGTAGGGCACCAAATAAAATTGTGGGAAATGATTAAACAAGGTAGGAATATCCTTTGTGGTACAGCTTCTAAATGTTGAGAACTTCCAGTCTTAAAGAAAGTCCTGTGTGTGACAGTCAGAAATGTTGGACCAATTGGGATCAAAAGCTTTCTTTGAAGCTGTCTTTGGAGCTCTGCTGTTCTGATGAGAAACAGCAACTGAAACACTTGGTACTGGATCTTGAAGGATGTAGCATGTCAGCATCCAGCATGCTGAGAGGAATGAATCCCTCAAAGTCTAGTTCCTTTGTTCTGAAAACATATAATTTCTCACAAGCATTATACCATCCTAAAACTATAAGTGTATGAGGTGTGCAAGGTGCACATAGCAATTAAGGCTAGTTCTGTGTTCTTTGTGTGAGCACAAGAAAGACATCTGTAAATCTTCATTCATGCCTTACAAAGAATGTCATCTAGTTCTTATTAACATGTATTCTGTAACAAATATGAAGCACTGACTATGCATAGACATTCATGTCTCAGCCAATCTCAGAGCTATTCCCAGGTAGTGGGATTAGGAAAATAAATTACCTGCTTGTTCTGTAGTTTTATTTTTTTAAAACACACAGATTGTAGTCCCCTCCCTCATCACCTCCTGATCCCACCCTCCCTCCCTCATACCATCTACGTTTCTCCCTCATTTCCTCTCCTTCCCTCTCTCAACTCTTCTCCCTCCCTCCCATAGCCCTCAGAAAGGAGGGCCCTCCTTCCCTAATATCTGATTTCATTTCATCAAGTTTTATCTGTCCTACCTATATTCTCTTCCTCTGTGGTCTGGAAATTCCACCCAACCAGGGGAAAGTGATCCACACTGGGGAACCAGAGTCCATGTCAGACGTAGTCTGTACTCTCCATATTGTGGGACCCACAAGGAGACTGTGCTGCCTGTGTTCTACAACTGAGATGAGTGCATGGACCTTTGTTGGCGCACCAGACTCTGCAGCAAACCCCTCCTGCATCCAGATTTGTTAAGTGTATATTTTATTATAATTTCTTCACTTTACCTCTTGGTTGTTATCCCCTCCCTCCCTCTTCTGCTTATTCCCCTCCCCTAGACCTCTGTGAACAGTGTATAATCAGAATAGTCTGCATTCCCTTTCAGTGTGTACATAATAGGCCATCTTGCCAAGGATCAGTGCCTGTCAGAGGTTCAGCAGCAGTCCCTCCTTCCCCCCATGCAGAGAATCCACAGTTTATTGGCTACATCTAAAAAAAGGGCCTTGGTTCTTTGCATGCATTGTCCTTCACTGGAGCATCAGTTGTTGCAGCCCTGATGTGTCTCAATGCACAGGCCTTGGTGGTCTCCCTGTGGAGCTCCTGCTCCCTCCTGTACCTTCCATCCCCCCAACTCTTACCAACAAATCTCAGCACTCTTCCCAGAATCCAGCTTTGAGTCTTAGTAACTGTCCCTATCCCCATCTATGTTGGGCTAAATCCCACATATAAGTGAATATATACCATGCATGTCTTTTTGGGTCTGGATTATTTCACTTAGGATGATTTTGACTGTTCATTGCTCCACTTCGAGACGCTCCTAGAAAGAACCACTTGAGAGAAGGCCTCAGGGCTCTGGCTTCTGCTGAGGTTCCGGGTTCTGGTTACTCCAGGTTCCAGCAGAAGAAATCCTGCTGATATCCTTATGATTTTGTTATTCTTTAATCCTTTTTTCCTATTGTTTCGGTTAGTTGGGTTATAACGGACATACACTTGGTTAATAAGTTCATAATAAAATATATTGGTTAAGAAAACTGAGCCAAAGGATGATGATTTCTGGTTCCATCCATTTGCTTGCAAATTTCAAGATTTCCTTTTTAATAACTGAGTAATATGCCATTGTGTAGATGTACCACAGCTTTTTTATCCATTGTTCATTTGAGGGACACCTAGGTTGTTTCCAGATTAAGGCTATTATGAATAAAGCTGCTATGAACATAATTGAGCAAATATGCCCAGGAGTGGTATAGCTGGATACTGAGTTAGAACTATTTCCAATTTTCTGAGAAAGCACCAGATTGTGGTTGTACAAGTTTATACTCCTACCAGCAATGAAGGATTGGTCTCCTTTCTCCACATCCTTTCCAGCAGGCTATTCACATAGGTATAAGATGGAATCTCAAAGTCATTTTATTTGTATTTTCCTCATAACTAGAGATGTTGACCATTTCTTTAAGTGTTTCTTAGCCATTCAATATTACTCTGTTGAGACTTCTCTGTTTAGCTCTGTACCCAATTTTTTAATTTGGCTATTTGGTTTGGTGGTGTTTAATTTCTTGAGATATTTATTTTAAATATTAGCCCTTTGTCAGATGTAGGGTTGGTGAAGACCTTTTCCAAATCTGTAGGCTGTCATTTTGTTCTGTTGACAATGTCTTTTGCCTTAGAGAAGCCTTTCAGTTTCATGAAGTCCCACTTATTAATGGTTGACATTGGGGCCTGAGCTGTTGGAATTCTTTTCAGGAAGTTATCTCACATGCCAATGAACTCAAAGTTCTACCCCACTTTTTCTTCTAACAGATTTAGTGTGTCTGGTTTTATATTGAGATCTTTAATCCACTTAGACTTTAGTTTTGCACAGAGTGAGAAATATGGATCTATTTGCATTTTTACAGGTAGACATCTAGTTAGACCAGCAGTATTTGTTGAAGTTGCTGTCTTTTTTCCATTGTATGATTTTGTCTTCTTTGTCAAAAATCAAATGACCATAGGTGTACAGGTTTGTTTTGGGGTTTTCAATTCAATTCCATTGATCAACTGGCCTATTTCTATGTTTATACCATGCCATTTTTATTACTGTTGCTCTATAGTACTACTTGAGATTGGGAATGGAGATTCCTCCAGAAGATCTTTTATTGTACAGGATTGTTTTAGCTATCCTGAGTTTTTTGTTTTCCAAATGAAGCTGAGAATTGATCTTTCCAGTTCTATAAAATATCATGTAAGTATTTTGATAGGGATTGCATTGAATCTCTAGATCGCTTTTGGTAGGATGGCCTTTTTTTTTTCTTCAAATCTTCACTTTACTTTTAATATAAAAATGCAAATTTTGAAACCCACGCTGCCTTTCTCCCTAACATAATGCTTTACCTCTTAAAAATAAAATAAAGTACTAATTCTATATACATACATGTACCATGCAAAAATGTTTCTAAAAGTCTATTGCTACCAAAGTGTTCTAAATTAAAACAAGTTACAGACGTGCCTGCCAGCACATTATTTATTGTAGAAAGTGTACTCATTTACTTTATAATGAAAAATACATTTACAAAGGTATATTGATGTGCATTTTTATACAGGTACATAAAAATTCAACTTGCTGTAGGAGCAGAACGTGTTGCGTGGTTATATGCATGACTGGTCTGTGTGTACTTTTGATTTTGTAACTTGTAATCTTTTGTTTACAATAAGGGGCTTTCTGTAACTTGTTTTAATTTAGGATGGCCATTTTGACTCTTCCAATCTATGATCATGAGGAGCGGCTTCTTCTGAACTTTCCCTATTGGTCAATTTGAGAACTCTCCAAGACTGTGTTTTGGATAGTAGCCCCTTTGCTCACCTGATTTGCTGTTCTGAGCCACTGTTGCCACAGATCCCCTGTGCTCTCTCCCTTATTTGGAGGAACACAGGGTCCTTGAAATTTTTGCCTTCTGAACCAGGAGTTGTCTAGCTTCAATCATCAGAATATATCATATGAAATAAATCTGCATTCCATGAAATAACTGCATTTCTAAATAATTTCAAAAAATAAAACTACATTCAATAATCTTCTTTCAATCAATCCAACTCTTTCTTCTTTCTCTCCACCTCCTTATTCACAAAATTTCATTGTCTCTCTTTCTCTCTGTCTTTCCACTCTTCAGAAAAATGTAAATCAACAGAGTAAGTTAAAAGCAAACAAACAATCCCCCACAAAAAATACCAAAACAAACCAAAGATTCACAAGTACTTTGCAATGTGTTTAGTTTTGGCTAACTACCCCTGGTCTCAGTCCTGTTTCTGGAGTGGCCTTGATATACCCAGTGAGACTCCATTGAAAAAATTAATTTTAATTTCCTAGCAAGCACCAATTACAAATAACTTCTTGGTTAAGGCTGGGGCTTTATATCCACTTAGTTTCTCTCTACTGGACATTTGTTTGGTTAGATTTTCACAATTCTTATGCATTCTGCCACAGTCCTTGTCAGTTTATATGTGTGTCACCCCCAATGCATCTTGAAGACATTCTTTCATTTGAATCATTACCTTTAGGCTTTTAAAACCTTTCTTCCCCTTCTGCATAGATAGCTGAGCCTGGTGGAGATGGTTTAACAAAGACATGCAATTTGGAGTTGAGTACTCCAAAGTTTTCACTCTCAACACATTGTCCAATTTTGGGTGTCTGAGTTAATTCCCATCTAGTGCTAGAAGATTCTTCTTGGATGAAGGTTGAGTCATACTGATCTATGGGTATAGTGATATGTGATTAAGGCTCATTTGTTATGTAACTTTAGCAGAATAATAAAAGCAGGCTTGTCTCTAGGGCTGTCCTAGACCACTTTAACAGTGTCATATATGGGTTCTATGTCACTGTTAATATTAAAAAGTAGTTGACCACTCCCATAACATTTTTTGCTCCTATTGCACCAGTATATCTTGTAGGCAAGATACAGTTGTATGCTGTAAATTTTCTAGCTGTGATGATATTGATGATTACTTTTCTCTTCCAGTAGCATGTAAAGTACATTCAGCACCATTAACACTTGTCAATAATGGTGGAGCCATTAGTTGAGCATCAGCTCTATGTCTCTATGTTTAATGACTTCAGTCACTATTCTCTTCAACAGTAGGTCCTTGTGGTCAGGTTGTGAAGAGTAACAAATAACCTTGGTTATAGTCTATTATTCTTGCTTGGTGGTATACCTTGGGACCTCTCTGGCAAATGAATCAACAAGATGTAACCTATTCAGGATACTGGAAGTTTTAGTTGGGGGAAAAGATGTCTAGATGGGGCATTGGATGACCCATTATATAGTAACTTCAATTAAATTCTTTTCATATATGTACATAATTTAGGTTTTTCTATTTTTTAAAAAGGCATTTAGTGATAGTTGTCCATCGTCATATCCTTTTTTTACCTTACTCCTCCATCTCTCTTTCCATTTAATTTTTCAATTTTAGTTTTCCCTTTATCTTTTTACAGTGCAATATTCTATTTTTTATTTCTAGGAAGTTTCCTTTTCCATATTCCGTTAGTAGCTACCTAACTTCTGTGGTTATTCTTCTTAAAACACACATATCTAAAACTTGAAAGCTAACATCCACATATAAAAAAAATACATGAAGTGTATATCTTTTTTTCTGTCTTGGTTGCCATGCTCAGGTTGATTGTTATTAACTCTATTCATTTTCCTGAAAATTTCATAATTTCATATTAGAAGCTGAATGAGATTCCATTATGAAAATTTAACACATTCTTATTATCTATTCATCTGTTGATTAACACATAAGTTGTTTCCAATTTGTAGCTATTAGGATAGAGTAGCATTGAATATGAGTGAGCAAGTCTCCCTGCAGTAAGATGTAGAGCCTTTTGTGTATGTACTAAAGAATCTCATCCATCTTTTAAAACTACAAAAATATACATTAAGTTACATTTAATTTTAAAAGTATAATTATGATATTTATTAAATATGATTTATGTGTATTTTGAGAAAGACTAAAGGGGTTTAATTACTTATCAACTGACAAAAAAACTAAACAAAGGAGATAATTAAAATTAGAAAACTACAGCCCTCAGTTTCATTGTCTACAGCTGGACATTTTATATTTAAGTATTTGTTTTCAGATAATATTTTTATACGTATATTTAATATGAAAAACACATTACAATTTGGAAGTAATCTTTTTAATAGCTTTTGGGAGGAAAATTATTTCAGAAAATAGTAATATAGCCATGTTTATCTCATTATTCAATCAATATTCAATCAATATTCTGTGTGTAAGTTCTTTTATTTTGTGAGATCTCAAATATCATTTGCAAATATTACTTATTGTGTGACTGGAGTCTGTTCAGGAACTTCTTTCTTCTGCTGATACTTTGACATGTTTCTCCATACAATTTCTTTAAAACTTCAGCTTAATATCCTATGTAAATATTTTGGCTATATAAAGATGTATTTTGTACAGGGAGAAAAATAGAGAGTTTTATTGCATTCTTGTTTATGCTGATATTGCTGATATTCAGTTTTCTCAGTACCATTTGTTGAAGAGGCTGTGTTTTCTGGAAGACAAATTTTAGCATATTGATTGAAAATTGGGGACCTGCACCTCAGTGTGTTTATATCTAGCAAAGCTAATTATTTCACTGATCTATATGCTTGTCTTGTGCATGTTTTATACCTTAAAATAACTTTTATTTAATTCCCTCCTTGGCAATTTCATAATGATATATAGCATATTCTGATAAGTTCAATCCCCCACCTACTGTTATTTCACTCTCTCTCTCTCTCTCTCTCTCTCTCTCTCTATATATATATATATATATATATATATATATATATATATATATATATTCATGTACATCAGATATGTACATTGCTTCATGTGTGTCAGGTATTTTCACAGTATTTGTTCAATTCCTGAGAATGAGAAATCTTTCCATCTTCAATTTTTGTCTTCAATTTTGCTTCAATGTATTTTTATTAATTTATTCTTGTTATTTCTCAATGCTTATCCCATCCCTTGTATCCTCCCATTCTTCCCTCCCTCCCATTTTACCCTTATTCCCCTCCCCTATGACTGTGTGTGAGGGTGATTACCTCCCCCTGTATATGCTCATAGGGTATTAAGTCTCTTCTCGGTGACCTGCTGTCCTTCCTTTGAGTGCCACTAGGTCTCCCCATCCAGGGGACATAGTCAAATGTGAGGCACCAGAGTACATGAGAAAGTCATATCCCACTCTCCACTCAAGTGTGGAGACTGTTGTGACCATTGGATAGATCTGGGTAGGGGTTTAAAGTTTACCGCCTGTATTGTCCTTGGCTGTTGCCTTAGTTTGAGTGGGACCCCTTGGCCCAAATCTGCCTATCATAACGTTCTACTTGTAGGTTTCTAGGACCCTCGGGATCCTTCTACATTGCTATTCTCCCATGGTTCTCTCATCTAGAGTCCCAATAGGATGTCCTCCCCTCTGTACCAGTTTCCTGGTAAGGGAAGGCTTTGGTGGGACATGCCCCTTGGGCTAGTATGCAGATACAAGTGAGTATATACCATTTGAGTCTATCTGCTTCTGGGATAACTCAATCATTTTTTATCATTTCTAGCTCACCATTTATCCACAAATTTTGGGAATTCCTTGATTTTAATAGCTGAGTAGTATTCCATAGTGTATATATACCACAGTTTCTTTATCCATTCTTCTACTGAGGGACACTTAGGCTGTTTCCATGATCTGGCTAATATGAATAAGGCTGCTCTGAACATGGTTGAGAAAATTTTCTTGTTTTGTGCTGGAGCATCTTCTGGGTATATTCCAAGGAGTGGAATAGCTGGGTCTTGAGGAAGCCCTATACCCAGTTTTCTGAGATAGCACCAGATAGATTTCCAAAGTGGTTGTACTAGTTTGCATTCCCACCAGCAATGAAGGAGTGTTCCTCTCTCCCCACATCCTCTCCAGTATGTGGTGTCGCTGGAGTTTTTTTTTATCTTAGCCATTCTGATAGGTGTAAGATGGAATCTCAGAGTTGTTTTGATTTGCATTTCCCTGATGACTAAGGATGTTGAGCATTTCTTTAAGTGTTTCTCCGCCATTTGATATTCCTCTGTTGAGAATTCTCTGTTTACTTCCAAGCCCCATTTCTCAATTGGGTTATTTGGTTTGGTGGTGTTTAATTTCTTGAGTTCTTTATATATTTTGGATATTAGACCTTTGTCAGATGTAGGGTTGGTGAAGATCGCTTTGTTCTCTTGACAGTGTCTCCTGCCTTACAGAAGCTTCTCAGCCTCATGAGGTTCCAATTATTAATTATTGACATTAAGGCCTGGGCTGTTGGTGTTCTGTTCAGGAAGTTGTCTCCTGTGCCAATATGCTCCAGGCTCTTCCCCAATTTTTCTTCTAAGTGACTTAATGTCTCTAGTTTTATGCTGAGGTCTTTAAGCCACTTGGATTTGAGTTTTGTGCAAGGTGACAGATATAGGTCCAGTTGCATTTTTTTACACATGGACCTCCAGTGAGACCAGCACCATTTGTTGAAGATGCTATCCTTTTTCCACTGAAAGGATTTGGCTTCTTTGTCAAAAATCAAGTGACCATATGTGTGTGGATTCATATCTGGGTCTTCAATTCGATTCCACTGATCAACCAACCTGTTGCTGTGCCATTACCATGCTGTTTTAATTACTAATGCTTTATAATACAGTTTGAGATCAGGTATGGCGATTCCTAGGGAGCACCTTTTATTGTACAAGATTGTTTTAGCTATTATGGACTTTTTGTTTTTCCATATTATGTTCAGAATTGAGCTTTCAATGTCTTTAAAAAATTGTGTAGGTATTTTGATAGGGATTGCATTGAATCTGTAGATTGCTTTTGGTAGGATGGCCGTTTTTACTATGTTAATTATCCTGATCCATGAGCAAGGAAGATCATTCCATCTTCTCATTTCAACTTCAATCTCTTTCTTCAGAGTTTTGAAAATTTTTTCAAAAAAGTCCTTCACTTGCTTAGTTAGAGTAATTCCTAAATATTTTATATTGGCTGTGGTTAATGTGAAGGGTGTGGCTTTCCTAATTTCTTCCTCTGCAAGCTTGTCATTTGTGTATAGGAAGGCTACAGACTTTTTTGAGTTAATTTTATATCCAGCCTATTTGCTGAAGGTGTTTATCAGCTGTAAGAGTTCTCTGGTAGAATTTTGAGGGTCACTTATGTACACTATCATATCATCTGCAAATAGAGATAGTTTGACTTCCTCCTTTCTCATTTGGATACCCTTGATCTCCTTTTGTTGTCTTATTGCTCTGGCTAGAACTTCGAGTACTCTATTGAAGAGATATGGAGAGAGTGGGCAGCCTTGCCTTGTTCCCGATTTTAGAGGAATTTCCTTGAGTATCTCACCATTCACTTTGATTTTGGCTATTGACTTGCTGTATATAACCTTTATTATGTTGAAGAAAGTGCCTTGTATCCCCGATTTCTAAAACTTTAAACATGAATGGGTTTTGGATTTTATCAAATGCTTTCTCTGCATCTAAAGAGATGATCATGTGGTTTTTAATTTCAGTTTGTTTATATGGTGGATTACATTGATGGATATCCATATATTAAACCATCCCTACATAAATGGAATGAAGCTTACTTGGTCATGCTGAATGAAAACTTTGATGTGTTCTTGTATTCGTTTCACAAGTATTTTATTTAGTATTTTTGCATTGATGGTCATAAGAGAAATTGGTCTGAAATTCTCATTCTTTTTGAGTCTTTGTGAGGTTTAGGTATCAATGTGACTATGGCCTCATAGAATGAATTTGGTAATGTTCCATCCATTTCTATCTTTTGGAGTAGCTAGAAGAGTATCGGTATTAGCTCGCCATTGAAGGTCTGGTAGAATTCTACACTGAAACCATATGGCCCTGGGCTTTTTTTTTTTTTTTTTTGGTTGGGAGACGATCAATGATTGCTTCTATTTCCATAGGTGAAATGGGTCTATTTAGCTTGTTTATCTGTTCTTCACTCAACTTTGGCAAGTGATATTGATGAAGAAAATCGTCCATTTCCCTTACATTTTCAAATTTTGTGGCATATATGCCTTCAAAGTAGGATCTTATGATTCTTTGTATTTCTTCAGTATCTGTTGTTATGTCTCCCTTTTCATTTCTGATTTTGTTGATTTCAATACTGTCTCTCTGCCTTTTAGTTAGTTTGACTAATGGTCTGTCTATCTTGTTGATTTTCTTAAAGAACCAGCTCTTTGTTTTGTTGATTCTTTGGACTCTTTTCTTAGTTTCTGATTTGTTAATTTTAGCCCTGAGTTTGATTATTTCCAGACGTCTACTCCTTTTGGGTGTTTCTGCTTCTTTTTTTTTTTTTTTCCTAGGGCTTCCAACTGTTCTGTTAAGTTGCTTAGGTGTGATGTTTCCAATTTCTTTTTAAAGGCACTTAGTGCTATGAATTTTCCTCTTAGCACTGCTTTCAATGTATCACACAAATTTCGGTATGTTGTTATTTCATTTTCATTGAATTTCAGAAACTCCTTTATTTCTTTCTTTATTTCTTCCCTGACCCATGTGTCATTTAGCAGAGAGTTGTTTAGTTTCCACATACGTGTAGGCTTTCTGTTATTTCTGTTGTTGTTGAATTGCAGCCAAAGAGCATGGTGATCTGATAGGATACAAGGTATTATTTCAATCCTCTTCAATCTGTTGAGGCTTGTTTTGCGACCTATGGTGTGATCAATTTTGGAGAAGGTTCCATGGGGTGCAGAGAAGAAGGTATATTCTTTCTTGTTTGGGTGAAAGGTTCTATAAATATCTGTTAGATCCATTTGACCCATGGCATTGGTTAATGATGTTATTTCTCGGCTCAGTTTCTGTTTCAATGACTTATCCTTCAGTGAGAGGGGAGTGTTGAAGTCTCCCACTATTGTTGTGTGGGGATCGATGTGTGGTTTAAGCTTTTTTAGTAGATCTTTTACAAATGTGGGTGCCCTTGTATTGGGAGCATAGATGTTCAGAATTGTGATATCATCTTGGTTGACTTTACCTTTGATGAGTATGAAGTGTCCTTCTGCATCCCTTTTGATTAATTTTGGTTGAAAGTCTATCTTGTTTGATATTAAAATGGCTACACCTGCTT
The DNA here is from genome assembly GCA_907169655.1 of Acomys percivali. Taxonomy (NCBI): domain Eukaryota; kingdom Metazoa; phylum Chordata; class Mammalia; order Rodentia; family Muridae; genus Acomys; species Acomys percivali. The sequence goes on from OU015760.1 coordinate 92,226,054, forward strand.
GCTTCTTGTGGCCATTTGCTTGGAATATTTTTTTCCAACCTTTTACCCTGAGGTAATGCCTATTGTTATGGGTGAGATGTGTTTCTTGAATGCAGAAGAATGTTGGATCTTGTTTATGCACCCATTCAGTTAGTCTGTGTCTTTTTATTGGAGAATTGCGACCATTAATATTGAGTGATATTAATGACCAATGACTGTTAAGAGTCTTAATTTTGATGTTGTTTCCAGGCGAGCGTTTCTGTAGTTGTGTTTTTGCCATGGTACAGTTATCTATTTCCCGTGTAGTTTTGGTTGTAGCTTGACCATTTGGTATGGAGTTTTCCTTCTAGTACCTTCTGTAAAGCTGGATTTGTGGATAGGTACTGTTTGAATTTGTTTTTGTCATGGAATATTTTGTTTTCTCCATCAATCGTTACTGATAGTTTTGCTGGGTAATGTAATCTGGCCTGGCATCTGTTGACTCTTAGGGTTTGCACTATCTCTGTCCAGGCCCTTCTGGCTTTTATGGTCTCTTCTGAGAAATCAGTTGTAAGTCTCATAGGTTTGCCATTAAATGTTATTTGGCCCTTTTCCCTTGCAGCTTTTAATAGTTTTTCTTTGTTCTGTATGTTTTGTGTTTTAATTATAATGTGATGGGCAGTTGTTTTTTTTTTTTTCTGGTCAATTCTATTTGTCGTTCTGTAGGCCTCTTGTATGTTTATAGGCATTTCTTTCTTTAGATTGGGAAAATTTTCCTCTATGATATTGGTGAGAATATTTTCTGGGCCGTGGAGACTGAGATCTTCTCTTTCTTCAATGCCTATTATCCTCAGATTTCTTCTTTTCATGGTGGCCTTAATTTCTTGGATGTTTTATGTCAGATGTTTTCCAGATTTGGCATTTTCTTTAAGGTTGCTACAAGATCTGTGATTTTATCTTCTAGAGTTGAGATTCGTTCTTCCATCTCTTGGATTCTGTTAGAAAAGCTCACTTCTGTGTTGCTTGCCTTCTTCTCCGAGGTCTCATGTTCTCGTTTTTCTTCTGTCTGTGTGTTTATCATTGAATCCATTTGTGTCTTCAGATCTTGAACTAATTTTTTTATTTCTTTCATCTGATTGTATATTCCTGAATTTCTTTTATTGCCTCTTTATAGGTCTTCAGAGCTTGAACCGTTTTATTTCTTTCTTTCATATGGTTGTTTGTATTTTCCTGAAAATTTTCTAGTTCCACTCTATATGCTTCTTTTATGTCTCTCACCTGTTTGGCTGCGTCCTCTGGCATTTGATTACGAATTTTATTTGTTTCCTCCATTATCATCCTCATTACTAAGAATTTGAGGTCATTTTCTTGTATTTCCATTGTATTTGAATTCTCTGGGTTGTTTTCTTTGCGATAAGTGGAAACTGGAGACGCCATGTTGTTTTGTTTTTTTTGCGTATGCTTTTATGCTGTCTTTTAGACATCTTGCCATCTTTGTTTTTGTTGGGTACCTTCCAGAGTTGGATGGAGGGAGTTTGATGATAGATTCTCTTGTTTTCTCACGATTTCCATAGGCTGGAAGCTCTGATGCTTCTTGGACCGTCACAGCCAGTGATCCTCGGCTCCCCTGTGCTGTGGGTCCAGCAATCATTCTGGGTCTCCGAATGAGCGTTGCGTCAGGCCAAGTTATCCATAGCCTTCTGAGTCCCCTGCCAAGTTCAGCCAGGGACACTGGGCCCGAACCATGCACCGAGCTCAGCTAGGGATTCTGGGCCCCAAATGTATACAGGGTCCAGACAGAATTTTTGGGCTGGGACTGCGCACCAAGCTCAGCTAGGTGCTTTTGTTCCAAAAATGTGTGCTGTTGTCAGTTATTGACTCAGGGCCTGAACTGTCTGGCAAGCTCAGCCAGGAATTCTGGATTAAAACTGCACACTGTGTCCAACAAGAGTCTTAGAGCCGGGACTGTGTCAAAAGCTCAGCTAGAGACTCTGGTCCCAATCTGTCTGCCAAGCACAGTTAGGGACTCTGGCTCCAAACTGCACGCTGATTCCACCTGAGTCTCCGGGGCGGAATTGTCCACCGAGCTCAGCCAGGGATTCTAGACTCACACTGCGCGCTGAGTTCAGCCCTGTACTCCGGGCCTAAACTGTGTTGATAATCCAGCCAGAGTCTTAGGGTCGCCGAGTCTGTTCACAGCTCAGCTAGAGTCTCTGGGCCCAATTGCCCGACAATTCCAGCTAGGTCCTCTGGGCTGAATCTGCGTGCTGACCTCAGCCTGCGTCAGCACCCCAGAACTGCCCGCTGAGCTGAGCTAGTGTCTTAGGCAGAACTGCTCCCTCAGCTGAGCTATCCCCTCTAATGGAACTGAACGCTCCACCCAGCCTGCGTCACAGCAGGGGAGCTGCCGCTGAGCTGAGCTGGTGCCTAGGGTGGAACTGAGCGCTCAGCCCAGCCTGTGTCACAGCAGAAGTGCGGCTGCGCTGAGCTGGCGTCTCCGTTGGAACTGAGCGCTCGGCCCAGCCTGCGTCACAGCAGGAGAACTGTGGCTGCACTTAGCTGGTGCCTAGGGTGGATCTGAGCGCTCAGCCCAGCCTGCATCACAGCAGGGGAGCTTTGACTGAGCTGAGAGTTCCTTGGGCAGAATTGCTTGCTGAGCTGAGCCAGCATCTCCACAGCACTGCATACTGAGCTGAACCCGGGACTCCGGGGCTGAACTGTCCACCGAGTCCAGTTTCGGTCTTAAGGCACCATGTGACCCAAATCCTCTCCAGAGTCCCTACTCTCTCAGCAACTCTCACCGGCCACCACACCAATCGCCTCCACCAGAAGGCTCTTAGCTGCATACCTCAGTCACTGCCGTTGCTGACACTGGTGCTGCTGGTGCTGCTGCCTCTGCCGCTGCTGCTCCAATACGAGAAAATCCATGCTCCTCCTGTGTACAGGGGCATGCAGGTCCTCCACACCCTGGTCCCTCCAAACCATGGAGAACTCCTGATGCTGTGGTGTAGGGACCTTGTTGTTCCTGGCTCAGAAATCTGTGTAATTCCCTGAATTGTTCACTGGAGCTTCCAAACATGGTCCACACTACTCACCGCCATCTTGGATCTCTCTTGCTTCAATGTTTTAAAGTTTTTATTATAGAAATCTTTCATACTATTATTTAGGTTTAATCCAAGTGCTTCAAGTACTTTTACCTTTTTTGAGGTAATTGTGAATGACATTGTGGATCTAATTTCCTGCTCAACATTTTTTTGTAACAAAAATACTGATTTTTGTTTGTTAATTTTGTAATCTACCACTTTGTTCAAAGCAATTATCAAATCCATGAATTTTCTGTTAAAGTCTTTAAGTCCTCTTGTTTATACGTCCATCTCATCTGAAAATAAGGATAGCTTGATTTTATTATGCTGGCGAGGATGTGGAGAAAGGGGAATGCTACTCCATTGTTGGTGGGAGTGCAAACTTATACAAGCATCTTGGAAAGCATAAAACCTCACCATACAAGGATATTTGCACAACTATGTTTATAGCAGCTTTATTTGTAATACCCAGAACTTGAAAATAATGCAGATATCCTTTAACTGAAGGATGGATAAAGATACTGTTGTACATTTACATAATAGACTACTACTCATCTAGTAAAAACTAAGAAATGACGAAATTTTCAGGCAAATGGATGGAACTAGAAAAGATCATCCTGAGTGAGGTAACTCAGATCCAGAAAGACACACATGGTATGTACTCACTTATAAGTAGATATTAGCCATATAGAACAGAATATTCATACTACAATTCACAAACCCAACAAAAGATAAGTAGCAAGGAGGACTGAAGGAAGGATGCTTGAATTTCGCTCAGAATGCCAAATAGAATAGATATTGGAATTGGTAACAGAACAGGATAGGAGAGGGAGTACAAAGGGAAACAAGGGTGGGGAGCAAATGTGGAAAGATCAGGGGTAGGAAGACAGAGGACTTGCTAAGAAAAGAGAAACTGTGTTTAGGGGCATTTCTGAGACAATCTAAAGACTTACAACAGGGTAGGCTCCACGGAGGATATGGGATAACTCTAGCTGAGAACCCCTAGTAGTAGGTTTCATGGAGACTGAAGAGACCACCTTCTAAATTGGCAGGACTCCTTGTGAAGAGAGGTAGAACACCAACCGACCCACAAAAACTTCAGTCCCAAATTTACCATGCCTACACGATGTGCAGGGATAATGATAGAAGCCATGTCCAACCATTCCCTGGCCCAACTTGAGACCCATTCCATGAGAGAGAGCCATGCCATGACAATAACTAAGACATTCTGCTATTCTTGTTGAGGAGAGCTTAGTATAGCTGTCCTCTGAGAGGTCCCACCCAGCAACTGATAGAAACAGATGCTGAGACTCACAGCCAAACATTTGACAGGGCCTAGCATAGCTGTCTTCTGAGAGGTTCCACTCAGCAAAGCATTGAAACAGACTGATAGCCAAAGATTGAGTAGTGCTCAGAGGGCCTCATGAAAGAGTTGAAGAAAGGATAAGAAGGATCCAAAGGTGAGAGGAGCTTCATAAGAAGACCAATGACTGGGGCCTCATATTTGACGATGTCCCCTGGATGGGGAGACCTGGTGGCACTCAGAGGAAAGATAGCAGGCTACCAAGAAGAGACTTGATACCTTATGAGCATATACAGGGGGAGGAAAATCCCCCTCAGGAACAGTCAGAGGGGATGGGAATAAGGGGAAAATGGGAGGGAGGGAAGAATGGGAGGATACAAGGGATGGGACAACCATTGAGATGTAAAAAGAATAAATTAATAAAAAATTAAAAAAAGAAGACCAATGGACTCAACTATCATGGGCCATGGTTGGCCTGCAGAGACTGAAACACCAACCCAGGATCATGCGTGGACTGGATCTAGGTCCCTTACACATATATACCCTATGGACATTGGTCTTTTTGTAGGTACCCTAGTAAGGGGACTATGGGCTGTTTTTAACATGGACACTGTTGCATGCTTTTCAATCACTTTTCCCTGGACGGTGTGTCTTGACAGGCAACCTTGGAAAAGGAAATGCTCAGTCCTGATGCAACTTAAAGAGCGAGGGTGGGTTAGTGGGTGGGGGGGGGGTTCCCCTTTCTGAGGGGTAGGGGAGTAAGGAAGAGTGAGGGAGGTTGGGATTGGGAGAAGAGGAATATTGGGAGAAGAGGATTCTGATTGAGATGTAAAGTGAACAAGTAAGTAAATAGTTAAAAGTCAATCTTTTTTTTTTCATTAAGTATCTGAATTCTTATTTCCTTTTCATGTTGTATAGGTCCAAGAACCTTGCTGAATAATATAGGAGTGAGTTGACACTCATCTCTTGTTCCTGATTTTAGTGGAAATATTTTGTACATTTTTCCAATTTAACAGTGGTGAAATGTTTGTTTTATATGACTTTTATTGTATGAATGTATGTTCATTCTATTACTAGTTTGGTGCTTTTTATCATGCATCTTGTTGAGCATTCATATCTAGAATGAATTGATAACTCAAACCCTTTAAAAATAAAACAATCAAATGACTAAATGGGCTAATGAAAAGGACAGTTTTCAAAAGATAAAGCACAATAAGCTGATAAAAATGTGAAAAAAAGTTCAACCTCACCAGCTATTCAACCATAAACACACTCATACTTGTTAGACTGGCAGTCATCACAAATCCAGCAACAAATGCTAGGGAATATAGAGACAAAAAGTAGCTTTATAAAGTACCAGTGGGGATATAAATTTACCCTGCTACTATTAGTGTGAAGTTTCTTCAAAGGATTAACAATAGACTTTACACAAAGCCTAGCTCTACCACATTTGGATATTTACTCCAAAGATTTCATGTCAAGTATAACAGATATACTTGCACATCAGTGTTTATTACATCACTGCTTACAGTATCTGATCCATTGAAGAAACCTAGGTTTCCAACAACAGAATATAGAAATTAATAAAAATTATATAAACACACAAAAATACAAAAATATTTTTTCTGCTTCAATGAACAAAGTTATGGCATTTCAAGAAAATCAATACAACTGGAGGTTATCATAGTAAGTGAATTAAAGCAATGCCAAGAACACAATATTTTCTCCCTTGTGTGGTTCCTAGATTTTATATGGTAGCAGAAAATGAAATAAAACTCCACAGCTTTTATTCTGAATATTTATTTTAATGGTATAGAAGTTCACTGACTTGCATAGAGTTTGAATCTGATTGATTTTGTTATGTGATACTTTTATTTATTTGTAATTTTTAATAATAAAGTTTAGCAAGAAATAAATCATGCTGGTATACGTGTCATGAAAGTAAAAGAAAAGCTCTCTAAGGCAGCAGCAGGACCAGTGTGGATTGAGACGGCAAAGGGATTGGATAATAGATGAGCATGGGGGATAGATACAAACTACATTATATATTTGTATGCAATTTTCAAATATATCCCAATACTACATTCTAGTGTTTGTGTATGTGTATGTGTGTGTGTAGTGTGTGTGTGTGTGGGTGTGTGCGGGTGGGTGGGTGTAAGTGCATATCATTTTTGGAGACTATTTCACTTGTAATACAGTCCCATGGCATGAGTCCAAGTAATAAGATCATAGTTAAGTGTTGAGATCTGAGTGGGCAAGGATGCCTCTTTGACTGCATTCATTCCCTGTGTTTTCAGGGAAAATACTCTGCTTGATAGAGAGCTTTCTTACTGTTCTTGTATGTGAATCAAACACTTTGTTCATTTAGTAGAATTTAACATTCTTAATATTCACTTTGTTTCTTTGTGCCTTTATCGTCTTTCTGTATTTCTGGGGAGTTTCCTTCTTTGGGGAACATCATCTTTCCAGTGAAAACCATTTCTAGTCTGCCTGGGGTATTCTGTTTCATCTTGTTCAAGTGCTGCTTTTGTTCAAATAGTCTTTTTGACTTGACTTTTTTTTAATCAATTCTTTTGCTCATTTTTTAATCCCTTGCAGGGGGTGCAGATTAATTTACCTCTTTCCTGCCTCCCTTGTAGTAATTTTTAGTTAATCTTGGTCACACATGCTAAGTTTGTGTCTCAATGGTGCTTTTCCAAAATCCCCTCTTTGATTAGTCTGTGAAGTGGAGGTCTTTGATAATGAGGAGGAATATAAACATTCATATAGCGTTGTATTTTTGAAGTAGTCCATGTTGTAACAGATGATGAATTGAATATAATGGGAAACAAGTTAATTCTATTAATGATAATAACTATTTAATATTTTTGTGGAAAGTAAAAAATGTATTCTTGTTACCATCAGATCATGGTGTTCCTGCTATTTCTCCATGTAACTAAGCACCTTTCTCTCAGTGTATAATTGGAGCCAGTGACTGTCCATATGTGTGCTCTCAATAATAATACATATTAGCTAAAACTCTAGATTCTCTAAATTTAGATATTACAAAAAATGCTTCTAAATTTTATGTGTTTTATTAGCTTTGTACTTCATGCTTCTGCAGTGAATAGCAACCATAAAAAAACAGGCAAATGAGACTAAGAAACAAAAAAGTAGAATGAATTTGTTTCATGGAATCAATGTCCTGAACAAAATGACATTGACTGAAAACTTAAATACTGCAGTGCCAAAGAAACTATGAGAAGTTCCATTCAATATTAGAATGACAGTGTTCTTCTGACAGGTATGAAATTAAGACCCAGAGAAGTAGGTGGTAGGTGGCTGAGTTCAGATACAGTATCTAGTAGGTTGTCATGTTGCCATATTCATGCATTCAGGATTCCAATTCAGGGTTTCTTTAGTATTACATGATATATGAACTCATTTACATTGGGCTCATTACACAAATAGACACATGCTTCCTTTTAATAGCTGAATTTTATTATCTTGAAACAACTTTCCCACCCTTTCTCTCTCTCTCTCTCTCTCTCTCTCTCTCTCTCTCTCTCTCTCTCT
>OU015760.1:92233962-92267389 GCA_907169655.1 Acomys percivali
CTCTCTCTCTCTCTCTCTCTCTCTCTCTCTCTCTCTCTCTCTCTCTCGTACACTGGAAAATGAACCCAGAGCCTTGTCCATATTGGGCAAGTGCTTTATTATCAGACTTTAAACATGTAATATTTTGAATAGTCTGTTTTAATTATATTTTGAATTAATAGCTAAATATATACTTATTTATGAGGTACACTGTGATCATCCAATGCATATATAAGATTTGTAATGAGCAAATCAAGATAAATGGTAATTTACTTAATGAAAATATTATTCCTGTGTATGGGAAAGTTTCATATCCTTTCTCTAATTTTTTGAAAGGGAAAATTTACTTTTGTAGACCACAATTTGTTACGTCACTTATGGTATCAAAATAATAGGATCACATTACTTTTCATGATTGTATATTGGTACCCTTTATCTGTAATTGCAGAATTTGCCATCAACTTATACTTTCTTCTAATGTTTTCACATTTCTTGGTGGTCACTTGTGCATATTTTTTCCAGAAATGCTATTATAGCAACTCTATCAAAGGAGAAACCCACCCAGTCCCCTGAATACCCCAATCTGGGTCCAGTGTCCCATCCCTGTGGGCCTGCAGCATCCACCTGGAGTAGACTGTTAATATCTCCAGGCAATAGCCTTTTGCTTACACCAAGCCACTGGGAGAACACATCAGAAGTCAGGTTTACCAGGTTTCCTGCACTCTCCATCTACTGGACCTCACGCCTCCCTGAATTCCTGAAGTCAAGTAAGACTTCAGGGACCAAAATTTCCAGACTTCCCTATCCTCCCAGCAAACCTAGCAGCTGGAAGACCCACCCAGTCCTCTGCTGACACAATTCTGAGCCCATGCCCTATCCCTCCAGGCCCATAGTGACCAAATGAAGAAGACAGGCAAGATCTCTATGAACCAACCCTCTACTTGCAACAGGCCACTGAGAAAACAGAGAATCAATGATTTGTCCTAAACTTCCTGAACCCTCTATTTATTGGACTAAATAAAACTGTCCAAGGCCCTAAAATGGAAGTAGAAGCAATAAAGAAAGCACACTCTGATGAAATTCTGGAGATAGAAAACCTAGGGAAAGAACAGGAGTTGCAGATGGATCTCCAACAGAATCCAAGAAATGGAATAAAGAATCTCAGTTGTAGAAGAGAACAGGAATAACAGACACAAGTATCTCCAGCAGAATCCAAGTAATGGAAGAGAGAATTTCAGGCTTAGACGATACAACAGGAAAAAATTGATATATCAGTCAGAGAAGATGTTAAATCTAAAAATAGTCCTACATAAAATATCCAGTAAATGTGGGATACTATAAACAGACCTAACATTTGAATAATAGACAATAGCTAACATCAAGTTAAATGGAGAGAAACTTAAATCAGGGAAAAACCAAGGCTGACCACTCACTCTGTATGTCTTCAATATAGCACTTGGAGTCCTAGAAAGAGCAGTGAGACTACTAAAAGAGATAAAGGTGATAAAAATTGGAAAGGAAGAAGTTAAAGTATCACTATTCACAGGTGATATTATAGTATGCATAAGTGACCCCAAAAATTCTATCAGGGAACGCCTACAGCTCAATAACACCTTTCGCAAAGGGTATGAATACAAATTAACTAAAAGAAAAATCAGTAGTCCTCCTGTATACAAGCAACAAAAGTGCTAAGAAAGAAAGAAGAGAAAAAACACCCCTCATAATAGACATGAATAACATAAAGTATCTTGGTGTAACTCTAACCAAGCAAGTGAAAGACCTGAAGTATAAGAACTTCATGTTTTTGAATAAAGAAATTGAAGAAGATAACAGAAGATGGAAAGATGTCCCATTATCATGAATTGGTAGGATTAGCATAATAAAAATGGCCATCATTCCAAAAGCAATATACATATTCAATGCAATTCCCATTAAAATTCCAACACAATTCTTTATGGACCTTGAAAGAACAGTTCTCAACTTCATATGAAAGAAAAAAAAACCAGAATAGCTAAAACAAACCTGGACAATGAAAGAACTTCTGCAGATATCTCCATCCCTGATTTCAAGCTATACTACAGAGCAACACTGCTAAAAACTGCATGGTACTGGAATAGAAACTGACTGGTGAATCAATGGAATCAAATCAAAGGCCCAGAAATAAACCTACACTATTATGGACACTTGATTTTTAACAAATAAGCAAAAAAACATACAATGGAAAAATGATAGCATCTTCAACAAATGTTGCTAGTCTAACTGGATGTCCACATGTAGAAAAATGTAAATATATCCATATTTATCACTTTGCACAAAACTAAAGTTTAAGTACCTCAAGGACCTTAAACATAATATCAAAACATTAAATCTATTAGAAGAGAAAGTGGGGAAGAGCCTTGAACTCATTAGCACAGGAAATAACTTCCTGAACAGACCACCAACAGCTGAGGCTTTAAAATCAGCAATTAATAAGTGAGACCTCTTCAAACATAAAAGCTTCATTCAGTTCCAGTCAAAGAACACTGTCAATGGAATATAATGACATCCTATAGACCGGGAAAACATTTTCTCTAACCGTACATCTGACAAAGGCCTAATATATATATATATATATATATATATATATATATATATATATATATATCTCAAGCAATTAAATACTAACAAACCAAGTTATACAATTAAAAATGGGGTACACAGGTAAATAGAGAATTCTCAACAGAGGAACATCAAATGGCCAAGAATCACTCAAAGAAGTGCTCAACATCCTTAGTCAGCAGAGAAATCAAATCAACATGAATCTGAGAACCCATCTTAAACCCCTAAGATTGGCTAAGATGAATAACTCAAGTGACACCATATGCAATTGAGGATGTAGAGAAAAAAGAACACTCCCTGAATTGCTGCTAGGAGTGCAAATGTGTACAACCACTTTGGAAATCAATCTGGTGCTTTCTCAGAGAATTGGGACTAGCTCTACTTCAACACCCAGCTATACCACTCCTGGGTATATACACAAAAGATGCCCTATCATAGAACAAGGACATATGCTAAACGGTGTTCATAGAAACTTTATTTGTAATATTCAGAAACTAGAAGTAATCTACATGTCCCTCCACCAAAGAATGGTTAAGTAAACTGTAGTACATTTACACAATGAAATACTACTCAGCTCTTAGAAACAAGGATCATAAAATTTGGAGGCAAACAGATGGAACTAGAAAGGATCATCTCAATTTGGGTAACCCAGACCCTGAAAGATACACATTGTATGTACTCATGTGTAAATAGATATTAGTCTTTTAGTACAGGATAACCACATTACAGTTTACAGACCCAAAGATGCTAAATAACATGGATGGCCCAAGAAAGGATGCATGAATCTCATTGAGAAGAAAAAAATAGAATAGATAGCATTGGTGGATGAAGAGAGGGAACAAGATAGAGGGAATGCTGAGGGAAATGAGGATGGGTATCTGATGTGAGGAGAGCAGGGGTAGGAGCAGAGGGTTTGCAGAGAGAAGAGAAACCAAGGCCTGGGGGCATCTCTGAGAGAGGCTTGAGACCTATGACAGGGTAGTATCCTGGGAGGATATAGGGCTGACTCTAGTTGAGACCTCTATTACTGAAGGACATGGAAACTGAAGAGGCCAGCCATTCTCTAACCAACCAGGACTCCTAGTAGAGGGAAGGGCACACCTACCCACACACAATAACTTTGATCAAAAATTTACTTTGCCTACAAGATGTTCAGAGATTAAAAAAGAGCAGAGATTGCGGGAATGTCCAACCTCCCAGGTCACCACCTGGGAGAGAGCCAACTACTGAAACTATTAAGTATAGTCTACTATGCTTGCAGACAGAGGCCTAGCCTAGCTGTCCTCTTAGAGGCCCTACTCAGCAACTGATCAAAGCAGATGCTGAGAGTCACAGCCAAATATTCGGTGTAGAGCAGAAGTCAGTGTGGAAGAGTGGGAGGAAGGATAGAAGGATCTGATGGGAACAGGAGCTCCACTAAAAGACACACAGGGCCAACTAACCTGAGCCCAGGGGGGCGTTCAGAAACTGAAACATCAACCAAGGACCATATATGAACTGGACCTAACCCCCCCATGCTTATGTACCACATGGCAGCTTGGTCTTCATATGGGTTCCTTAGTAAGGGGAGTGGGGGTTGTCTGTGACAAGGACTTTCTTGGAATGCTTTTTAATCACTTGCCCCTGGCCACTGTGGATATCCTTAGTTCTGATGCAATTTGATCTGCTGGGATGGGTGGGTGAGAGACTGCTCTTTTCTGAAAGGTAGGTGAGAGGGAATATGAGGAAGAGGGTGGGAAAGTGGGACTGGAAGGAGAGGAGGAAGGAGGCCATGATTAGATGTAAAATGAATGAATAAATAAATAAATACTGTTATGTTACAAGGAGGCTAAAGAGTTTTCTTTTTCATGTGTTCTGAAAATTATGTTGCTAATCTGGAGTCATCATATTAAAATATGAAAATCTTTTTTGTTGATATTGAGAAATTTATTGCACTTTTTCAGAATTTTTTTTGAAGATCACTCACCAAAAGCTCTTGTTGCTTTCAGAAACTATCCAGTTTACTAGACTTAAATGTACTCCAGCATGATGTACCACTTTGAGATCAGTTAGATTCTTCTGAAATTAATTTATAATTTTCTAGAGGAGTAATACATAAAAAATTATCATTTACTGAATGTAAATGATATGCACCAAAGTCTACATATGATTTATTATCACAATAACATTGAATGTAGCAGCTGTCTTGCATGCCAAACTCAAGGGATTGTCGTCTGTATATGAGTAGAATTACCATTATCTGTGCCTACTCTGGTTGTTTCTTAAGTTATTTTTAAAAATGGCTAATATATAGCTTATTATTCCTCCTACCTCTGAAGATCTTAATATGGCAGATCCGCTTCTTTAGACTCCATCAAAACAATTAGTAAATAAAAGCCATCACAAGTAGATCACAAACTTGACAGATATTTCTAAAACTTTATTCTAGTGATTTTGACCTGAATATCATGGCTAAAATACATGGGTTGACCTTAGTAATTTTTTTGTAAATGAGAAAAAGAACTAAATGGAATGATTTAAAAAATAAAATAAAATCCACTAAATTGTCAGAGGTAAAATCAGAATTCAAATGCTCCATATATTTTTCACATTATTGCTCTTTTATTGGATATCTGAGATTTCAGCATTTGATAATGTAACCATATCAGGTGAAACCACTCCACCATTTCACATACTACAAGTTGTTAAATGGTAACCACGTTAACATGTATAGGGTAATATCTATGAACTTTTAAAAATAATTTCTAAAAGGTATTTCTCATTCTGAACACATGAGAAAAACTTTGGTTTTGTTAGGTTGTATACAGCTTTCTGGGTATATTACTCCAAGTTCATAAGTGCATTTAAATTTAGTTAAACAGAAAATAATGTAATTCCCCATAGCTTTTTTGAAATGAATGCTGCTCAAGAGTGTACAATCAACTTGCAAAACAATATAAGGTTGTTGGGATGATCCCTGCAGGTAACATGGTCACCAGGGAAATTAAACAAAAAGAGGTGAGAATGAAAATTCTGTACATCCAAACTTGGGCAATCAGACTGGGTCCAAACTTTTAGAGAGTCTCATACTGTGGTTTAATTTTCTTACATCTATAAGCACAGAAAAGTTTAAGGGGAATGTCTCTAGATGGCAATTATTATAATAAAGCTTGAGAGGTGACTACATAAAAATTTCCTTTTAAGCCAGATGGTGGTAGTGCATGCCTTTGGCCTAGCACATGGAACACAGAGAAAAGTAGATCTTTGTGATTTTCAGGACAGCCAGATCTACATATTGAGTTCCAGGATATGCAGGGCTAGAGGTTGATACTATCTCAAACAAACAAACAAATAAAAATCTCCTTGTAAAATACACCGCTAGAGTAAAGTACCTGAGACTTTTATCATAGGAATGAGTTTTACTGGCTGAAAACAGTGCTCAGGGTTAGAGCCTAGGAAGGAAGAATTTGTTTGTTTTTAATTTTAATTTTATTAATTTATTCAGATTACAACTCAATTGTTATTCCATCACTTGTATCCTCCCTCCCTCCCGCTTTCACCCTATTCCCCTCCCCTAGGTCATTGACCTAGGAATCCTTCTCCCCGACTATATGGTCATAGGCTATCAAGTCTCATTGTGGTAGCCTGCCTATTCTTTCTCTGAATGCCATCAGGCCTCCACACCAAGAAGAGGTGGTCAAATACGAAACACCAGAGTTCATGTCAGAGTCAGTCCCCACTCTCACATAACTGTGGAGAATGTCCTGTCCATTGGCTAGATTAGAGTAGGGGTTAGATATTTACTACTTGTATTGTCCTTGATTAGTATAGTGTTTGAGCAGACCCCCTGGGCCCTAATCCACCCATCATGGTGTTCTTTTTTTTTTTTTAATTAATTTATTCATATTACTTCTCTATTGTTACTCTTCCCCTGTTTCCTCCCATTCTTCCCTCCCTCCAACATCCCCCTTCTCTCCTCCCTTATGTCTGTGATTTAGGGAGACCTCCTCCCCCTATATATGCTCTTAGGATATTGAGTCTCTTCTGGGTAACTTGCTATCCTTCCTCTGAGTGCCGCCAGGCCTCCTCATCCATGGGACATGGTCAGAAAAGGACATGGTCACCAGAGTTCATGTGAGAGTCAGATCTCACTCTCCACTCAACGGTGGAGAATATCATGTTTATTGGCTAGATGTTGGTAGGCGTTCGAAGTTTACTGCCTATATTCTCCTTGGCTGGTGCCTTAGTTTGTGGAGGACCCCAGGACCCAGATCTGCCTTTCATAATGTTGTTCCTATAGGTTTCCAGGACCATGTGAGTCCTACTATTTCCCCATTCTTCCATGCTACTCTCGCCTAAAGTCTCAATAGGATGTCCTCTCCTCTGACCCACTTTCCTGGTAAGTAAAGTTTTTCATGGGACATATCCCTTGGACTAGTGTTCTGATATAAGTGAGTATATACCATTTGTCTCTTTTTGCTTCTGAGTGAACTCACTCATTATGATAATTTCTAGATCAATCTATTTGTCCACAAATTTCGGGAATTCCTTGTTTTTAATAGCTGAGTAGTATTCCACATTGTAAATGTACCACAATTTCTTCGTCCATTCTTCTACTGAGGTACACTTAGGCTGTTTCCATGTTCTGGTTATTATGTAGAAAGCAGCTATTAACATGGTTGAGCATATGTCCCTGCTGTGTGGTAGGGTATTTTCTGGGTATATTCCAAGGAGTGGGATAGCTGGGTCTTGAGAAAGCCCTATTCCCATTTTTCTGAGAAAGCACCAGATAGCTTTCCAAAGTGGTTGTACTAGTTTGCATTCCCACCAGCAATGAAGCAGTGTTCCTCTCTCTCCACATCCTTGCCATGTGGTGTCGCTTGAGTTTTTGATCTTAGCCATTCTGATGGGTGTAAGATGTAATCTCAGAGTCGGTTTGATTTGCATTTCTCTCATGACTAAGGAGGTTGAGCATTTCTTTAAGTGTTTCTCAGCCTTTTGATATTCCTCTGTTGAGAATTCTCTGTTTAATTCTGAGCCCCATTTCTCAATTGGGTTATTTGGTTTGGTGGTGTTTAATTTCTTAAGTTCTTTATATATTTTGGATATTAAACCTTTGTCAGATGTAAGGTTGGTGAAGATCTTTTCCCAGTCTGTAGGCTGTCACTTTGTTCTCTTGACAGTGTCTCCTGCCTTACAGAAGATTCTCAGCCTCATGAGGTCCCATTCATTAATTGTTGACATTAAGGCCTGGGCTGTTGGTGTACTGTTCAGGAAGTTGTTTCCTGTGCCTATGTGTCTCAGGCTCTTCCCCATTTTTTCCTCTAAGTGAATTAATGTCTCTGATTTTAAGTTGAAGTCTTTAATCCACTTGAACTTGAGTTTTGTGCATGGTGACAAATATGGGTCTAATTGCATTTTTCTACATGTAGACATCCAATTAGACCAGTACCATTTGTTGAATATGCTATTCTTTTTCCATTGAATGGATTTGCCTTCTTTGTCAAAAATCAAGTGACAATATGTGTGTGGATTCATTTCTGGGTCCGAAAGGAAGAATTTTTAACAAGCATAAGGAAGGATTCTACTGATGAAGTGTGTAAAGTGCATGGGGCGTCTTTGACAAGGACAGGGCCCAGGATTAAGAACAAAACAGTTGTCATGCTTTGGGGAAAATTTATTAGAAGGCTGGCTCCTACTGAAATAGCAAAGGATCACCAGATTTTTTGACCACTTTTACTCCAGTGTTCTCTGGCTCTTATATAAGCTATTGTCTGTTGTCCTTGTTTTCCTCCCAGAAGTTCAAGGTAAATCCTTGTTGCTAAAGACAACATGCATTTTGAGTTGGCAAAATCCTCTTCGAAGAGGACTAACTTTCTTAGTACTGAAATTTACTATGCAAGTTGCCAAGGGATAAAATCAATCAATAGTTCTACCTATCTGAAAGATCTACATATCACAATAATGACCAGTACAGCAATATCTTTGGAAGCAACTAAACAGCTGTCTAATTTGACACAAAGCCTACCATAATGGAGACCTCATGTCTCCGTAATAACCCATAGCTACTTAATTGGTCTAAAGGTCAGCTTTCTAAGAGATCTGTCATTCTAGAATAACTCCAAGTACTGATGAGAGTGGAGAATCAACTACTGCAAATTTTCTAATCCAGCATAATATCTAACTATATTCTAAATACACATATAAGCAGATAGGTGTACTTCTGTCCTTTTATTTTTATTTTTTTATTTGGTCAACTTGATACAAGCTAGAGTTACTTGAAAAAAGAACCACAATTGAAAAATAAAAATTTTAAGACTGTCCTATAGGCGAGCCTCTGGAGTATTTTCTTAATTAGTGATTAATATGTGAACATCAAGACCATTGTATGTGGTGTTAACCCAGGGTAAGTGCTCCTGGGGTGTATAAGAAAATAAAATAAGTAACTCATGAAAGACAAACTTGTAATCAGAATTCTTATATGTCTTCTGCATTAATTCATGCTTCCAGGTTTACACCTAGTTCCTGCCTGGCTTCCTTTGATGATAGACTGTGATGTCAAATTATGAACAAAATAAGCTGTTTCCTCCCAGAAAATGCTTAAGATCATGACATTTTGTGAAAGCAAAAGAAGCCATAACTAAGGCAAGTTCCCAACTATTACCAAAGAATCATTTTGTTGCAGCAGATAGACACCATTACAGAAAATCATTTAAAATGCAGAAAACAACTGACCACGGGGTGCTCCATTCCAGTTAGTAAATCTGTGACACAAATCACACACATAAGGCTCAAGAAACACATAGAAGGGGAAGAAATATTTAAGAATCAGAGGACCTGGAAGTATGCTATGAGATTATGTCTTCTAGACATGATGGGAAAGCTACATAAGTGAATTCTGAACCATATGATTGTCTAAGTAAGATCTGAGCATTTTGCATACAAATATCAGTGGTTGAAATCTTACAAGGCCTCATCTCTAGACTAAGTGTTATAATAATCCCTGAGAGAGGAAGAATCAGTCTTCCTCATGGATGAACCCACTTCTTGGAAATTCAATACCAAGTTTTACCCCACACCCCCAAATATGTATATCGAAACAACACTGCTGTATTATTCAGCAGCATATATGCATCTGATAAAAATAAACATTTTAAAAATTGAGATTCTTACTCTCATGTAGATTTAGAATCGCATCTTCAGAGTCTGTGTTTATATGCTGTTCCTAGGTTATGCCAATTCTGCTGGTTTATATCTTCAATAGTTATTAAAATGGTCTCCAAAGTTTACATTAATCACAGCAAACTTCTTACATGAAAATATGAGCATGATACATTATTGAAAATATGAGGGTGACACATTGTTGAAAATAATAACTGTTTACATTTTTTGAGAAATGTGTTATCACCCAATTCACCTGAATTCTTCTATAAAGTCTATGGGGTAGACACTAATTTGACCCTCATTATTCAAATGAGAACACTGAAGCTCAAGGCAATTTAATTAATTTTCTGAAGATTACATGCTCATGAGAGACTGAGCTAAGCAGTAAATTCAGTATTTTCAGGGTTCAATCTCTTACTCTACAAAATTTTTAAAGTTAAAATTCCTGGAAAATGTCAGAATTTAGAAAGTTAAAGAGAAGATTGAAGAGAAAAGAGAACACATATAAGTTAACTGTTATTTATTAACAAGCTGGTAGAACTGGGTATTGTGGTATAGGCCAAAATACAAAGAACTTGAAGCAGAAATAGTATATGTTGACATTAGTTTGAGCTATAAAGACCAAAAATAAATGCTGGTATTATATAATTGGATTTTGCATAATAGGTAATTTTATTTACTTTCAAATTACCATAGAACTTGTCATTACTTTTTCCTTTCTAACAAGGAGGCAATCAAAACCTAAGAGGCTAACTTACTAGTCCAAATTACCAAATGGAATAACTGATATGTGGACAAAATACCCATGTTAAATTTTTGTAGCTGGATACAGATGGTACAGACCTATAATCTTAGAACTTGGGGTGGCAGAGGCAGTGTGATCTCTGTGAGTTCAAGACCAGCCTGGTCTACAAAGTGAGTCCAGGACAGTCAAGGCTACACAGATAAGGCCTGTCTCAAAAACAAAACAAAACAAAATTGTATTCTTACTAAAATCAGCTGTATAAAAGCTGTATATAAGCAAGAATTTTAAAACAAATATGGTAATCCCTTTGGTGAATTTAATTTTCCTTTTCTTTGAAAAATACTTTAAGATGTTGCATTATTCTAATTTTACAATGGTTTAGTTGATCTTGTTTCTAATTAACCTCAGGTTCTCTTTTACTTAAAACTGTTGTTATACTTTTCATCTCCCTAACTCATAGATGGAGTCACATACCTTTCTTGACAGAAGTTGGAACAGATAAGGTTTATACTGCCTCTGGCCTAAAACACTTAAGACACAGAGATCACTTCTTCAGATTTTTTGTTGTTTCCTGGGTAAATGTGCATGCCTGTGTTCCAATGATTGAAATAGTTGCAAGAATATACACTAAGTATGGCATAAATCTCCTTCTGCGGAGAAAAATATTCTGGAGAGTTGTGATGAAATGTACTAGATTTTGTTGGCATGAAAATTGAAACTTTGTTATGTTCATCTACTAAGATATGGCTGGTTGTACCTTCATTTGCCATCATTATTGTTGCCATAATGTCATTATGACATTTATCATTATTTTCCCATGGGTAATTTTTTTTATTTGCAATGAGAATGAGGTTAACTTTCAAACTTCAAAAGAAAGAAAACATGGTAATGTCTAAGCATCCATTGATTTCCTTTCACTGCTGCACATGACTTAATATGAACACTGAGGCACTTTTAATGAGACAAGGTTCCTGTTAATGGAAGCTGGAGGAACTGATCAGTACACTTTGAAAAGTATTTTCCTTTTGATGGAATCATTCATAAAGGAAATTACTCGTTTTCAGACTTTAGAGGTTTGTAGGTAGAGCCATCCTGTGAATGTACATTCTGGTAATGAGTCTAGGTTCTCATTATCATTATGAAAGCACATGTTATATCATCTCAGTTATAATCATGCTAATAGATTATATTAAAATATAAGACAATTATCAATGATTATTAAAATTATATATATACATATAAATAAACATGTAGGCATAAATATCAATATGTATAAAGTTTCATTTTTTCCTACTACTATGAATCTGGAAAATGTACTAAGTAATGTGATAAAATATAAGGTTATATAATATATATGTTGATACAGAAAAGCTTGGACATGTTTATGTATATTATATGTACTCAATATATTTTATATTTTCAAATTTTTATAAAAGTATTTTATCACAATTCTTTTAGTGACACTGGGGTAAAATAGAATATTGATATTGGATCATATCATAATGCTATGAGTTTTCATATAATTTAAAATTGTTTCAAATAAAAGACAGCATAACATTAGTTATATTCTATACTTTTCCACTCAAAGCTAAGTTGGAAAGTAAAGTAAAAATTTTAAAAATGTACTGAAGTACTTAAAATGTATCATATACGAATATATGTATATGTACACACACACACACATTGTATTCCAAAAAAAACCCAACATACTTAGTCTGTGTAATGTTAGTGTTATGTACATTTTGAGGGGTAGCTACTTGGCATTGAATAATAAATTAGTGTACTCTTCCCAGGAGAAGACTCTTCTATTCTCAGTATTTATTAATCGCCCACAGTTTTATGCATAAAGTTTTTCCTCAACCTCTTTGCCATGTCTATTGAGTGCCATCTTTGTTCAGGTCTTGTTCGTAAAGTCATGTTAGTGTAATTTTAAGGATATAGTTTCTACTACTCATAGACATCCTCATAGTGAACTGCCTGGCATTCTGTCTCTTAAAATCTTTCCTTCTTTTCTGCAGTGTTCTTTGAGCCGTTGGTGTGGAAATGTTTTGTAGATGCATCCATTGAGACTCCATGGTTCAGCGTTTTATTTGGTTGTAGTTTTTTGTAATGGTTTCCATCTTTTACAAAGAAAAATTTCCTCTATAAACAGTAAAAACTACACCTACCTGTAGTTACAAGATTATTATGTAATTCAAATGTTGATTTCTGTACTCCCCACCATGTCTGGTTACAATCCTTGTTCTGAGAATCTCTTGTCTCAATGTTGTGCAAACACTGTTCCCCAAGTGTTCCCTGATATGACAGCCAATAACTGAGCAGGGGAGAGAATAGGGCTGGATTTCTTGCCAGTCAGAGGAGTTAGAAAAAAAGCAGGGAATTCAGCCACAGAAGAGATCCAGGAAAGTTCAGGAGATGGAGTTGGGATAGGAAAAGATACAAAGTCCAAATTTCTCTGGGATGTAAGCTGGGAGGAGACCAAATTAGCTTAGAATGTTAAGAGCAGAGTAATAACTATTCATTCATTGTGCTGCAAAGCTTGTTTAAATAGTATAACAGAGTACCAATTATTGGTGTCCTAGCTGGGTTAAGAAAGGAACTGAGAAACAAATAGTTTTTATAAAAATAACTTTAACACATATCTGTGAATATAAGGACATCTTTTTAGATTGTTAAGGATTGTGCTAGTTTAGTAAAGTGATGGCTGCAGATTCTCTTCTAAGATCCATGATTTCACTAGCGCAGAGTTTTTGCTAGGTTTCTAATCCAATTAGAATGTCACTGGTTACTGGCAAGGTATGGGTGCCACTACTGCAACCTTAGAGCTATCACATTATTCTAATCTTTGTCCATAGTCATTGTGATGTGTAAGAGCTTCTCTCATTTTCAAGCTTGTATGATATATAACTGAAGTTCTTTCTCTTCTTGTATCTTGAAGTACAAAAATAATGAGCAGAAATTTTATATACTTTGCAAACTTTTAGAGAAACTCCTCTGTTGACATCTTTGTACAGATGTGGTTTTGTGTGACTCCTCACAGTGACAGTGGGGATATCTGTGACACTCTTGTCTATTCTTGGGACCCTTTTACTCTTATTGGGTTGCCTTGTCCAGGAGGGTAGGCTTTCCTTAGGGTGTATAGTTATAAGAGAAGAATGAATCAAAAGAATCAAAAGGAGGAAAAAAAGAGAAAAAATTGTGTGTACCTATAAACATTTCTAGGTTATTTTAAGAAATTTCTTCTGCTCACATGACATTGAAAGAGGACACATTGTTTTGTAAAAACTCTTTGTGAAAATTGACAGTAGCAACAATGTAATTTCTGATAAAATATAGTTTATTCATGTGAGAAAAAAAGGATATTTTGCAACATAATTTCAGTTGAAAGAATCTTGGAAATTTTTGAGGTACATTGTCACAAGTTTATCTGGCAAAGCTACACAAGTTCTGATTCAATTTTCTATGCTACATAATTTTCTTTTTTTTAAGTAAATTTTATTTATTTAATTTTAATTTACGTGTGTTGGTGTGAGGTTGTCAGATCTTGGAGTTACAGACAGTTGTGAGCTGCCATGCGGGTGCTGGGAATTGAACCCGGGTCCTTTGGAAGAGCAGGCAGTGCTCTTAACCACTGAGCCATCTCTCCAGCCCTATTATATAATTTTCTGACTGAACACTGTTTTGGATTGGTACCTGGCAAAAGTCAAGTGATTTTATTACCATAGAAAAAAATAATGTGTTCAAAAATTCATTCTTATTGTAATTACTCTTTTAAAACATTTTGTTTTGTTTTGTTTACAAAATTTGAGTATATTTTTGAGGGAGAAAAACATTTTTAAAAGTACCATTTTATCTTATACTTATATGAGAGACAAATAAAACTAACAGTTTTGAAAGTAAATACTTGTATCATATTCTCAGAGAATCATCAAAGCCAAGATGTTTTAATAACTTTTCCAACAAATTTGTTGTTTGGAAGTCGTGAAAGGCAACTCAGTAATAAATCATATTCCCAATAACACTATGCTTTCTTATTTTTGAATATATTTGCTATTCATATATATATATATGTATGTATGTATTATGTGGAAAAGATAAGAATTTTTTCAGTAATATAAATATAAAGATGTTAGGAGCTGGAGAAACAACTACTAGTTAAGAATATTTGTTGTTATTTGAAATGACCCACATTTGTTTTCATTCACTCACATGAGTTACAAGCATCTGTAACTCCAGGGAGTAGGGATCCAAAATCATATTTTGGCCTTGAGAGCTCCAGGAACAATCACAATACACTCGTACACATAAAATCAATAGATTATTTTTCTAAGGATGATGATGATAATTTTATTAATTATGGTAACAGCTAATTTTAAAGGGGGCCTTGTTGAAGAGTTAGGGGAAGGTTAGAAAGAGCCAGCAGGGACAGGAGGTCCAGAGGAAGACTAACAGTGCCAACTAAGCTGTGCCCAAAGGGTCTTGTGGGGACTGAAGCACCAACCAAGGACCATGCATGGACTGGACCTGGGGCCCCTACACATATGTACCTAATGGGGAGTTCGGGTTTCATGTAGGTCCCCTAGAAAGGGGTGTGGGGGCTGTCTCTGACATGGTCTTTATTGCATGATATTTGATCACTTACTCCTGGCAGGGCTGTCTTGTCAAGGTGCTGTGAAAGAAGTGTCCAGTCCTGATGCAGTTGGATGTGCTGGGTTGGGTGTGTTGTGCCCTTTTTGAAGGGTGTGGAATGGGGAAGAGTGAAAGAGGGGGAACTTAGAGGAGAGGAGGAGACTACGATTAGGATGTAAAGTGAATAACTAAATAAATGTTTTAAGGAAAAAAAGAGTACTTGTTGGCCTTTGAAATGAACCCAGTTTGGTTTCTAGTACCCACATGATACCTCATAGCCATCTGTACCTCCAGTTACTGGGGATCTAAAATCCTCTTTTTGCCTTTACAGCACCAAGCACACACATGCAAGAAAACACTCATGAACATAAAATCAATAGATCTTTTCCCAAAGGATAATGACTTTTACTTTGTTGTTTATAATAACAGATAATTTAATACAATACTTATTTTTGAAATTTATTTTGTTTAAAATTTTATACATTATTATATACAATTTGTATATAAATAAACTGTCATGCATCAACATTAAACAGACCCAACACCAAGTTAATGCTAAAGCTACACTTAAAATTTTACAGTGTTTATAAGGATTTTTCAGACATTTAATATTTTAAAAAATATTTTAAATGACATAAGAGGTGATTAAAGAATGACATAAATTAAATTATACATATTATATACTTTCAATTACGTAAAATTTTATCAAAGTAGTTAAAAATAATTTTATAATATTAACAGTAATTGCACTAATATTTTAGGATTATGACGAGATAATTTCTTCTTTCTCATACTTTACAAATATTATAATTCTATTCACTATTTTATAATAAATATTGAAATAATAAAAAGTGAAAAAACTCATATACAAAGCATTTGGTATAGTAGTCTTTATGTAAAGGCATATATTACATGTATCTTTTATATACATATTTTTTATTATAGATTATAAAATGGTTTAAAATACATGATTCAGGGGCTGGAGATTTAGCTCAGCTGGTTAAAAAACTTGTTTAGTATGTGCAAGATCTCGAGTCCATTTCTAGTACAGCATGAACTGGATATAATATCATTGTTCTTATCCCAAAACTTGGGATGAGGAGACAGAAGGATGGGAGATTTAAGGTTATCATCTATTACATAATATGACTAAGGCTAGACTGCAATGTTGGCGACTGTGTCTCAAAATAAATTATAAAAGACAAAAAATTATATAACAAGGGAAATTTTTTCATACTTTAGCATTAGACTAAAATACTAAGGACTGAGTCTTCATTTTAGATTTTGTCACATATATCATAATCTGGGTTTCAGGTGGTGAACATGAATAATTGTCATGGTTTGAATGAAAATGGCCCCATAGCTTCATAGGGGGTGACACCAGTAGGAAGTATGGCCTTGTTAAATTAGGCGAGGTCTTGTTGGAGGAAGTGTGCTATTGGCTTTGAAGTTTCAAAACTTAAAGCCAGAGTTGAGTGGAGAGTCGGGTATGACTTTCACACATACTCTGGTGCCTCATATTTGACCACGTCCCCTGGATAGGGAGACCTGGTGGCACTCAGAGGAAGGAAAGCAGGCTACCAAGAAGAGACTTGATACCCTATGAGCATATACAGGGGGAGGCAATCCCCCTCAGTCACAGTCATAGGGGAGGGGAGTAAGGGGAAAATGGGAGGGAGGGGAGAATGGGAGGACACAAGGGATGAGACAACCATTGAGATGTAACAAGAATAAATTAATAAATTTTTTTTTAAAAAGTTAAAGCTAGGCTGAGTGTCATTCTTTCTTCTTGCTACTTGTCCATCCAGATTTAGATCTCTCAGTTCCTTTTAAAGCACCATATTTGCCATGCTTCTCACCATGATGATAATGGACTAAACCTCTGAACTGTATGCCCATCCCCAATTAAATATTTTCTTTTATAAGGGTTGTCATGGGCATGGTGTCTTTTCACTGTAATAGAAACCATAACTAAGAGGGTAAACAAACTAAACATTTTTAGTTTGTTTTAAATGTAGGTTTAAGATGTTTTGGAATTTGAATTCTTCTATTAATTTACAGTAAATGGCCACGAAGTATGGAAAGATGAATGTGACCAGCTTATACTTATCAATCACTGATATTCTCTCTGGAGAATTTCCACTGAAAGCGCAAAGGAAATATAAGTTAGACATATTTGAAAATAAAGACAAATCTCAAGCAACATACACATTCATCAAATAGATCTTCTAAGATAGATCCACAGAATTTTGCCTATGGTTAAGTCCATGGTCACTTGGATTTATGTTTCGATGCCTGTAGTGTGCACCTGTGGTAGAAACTGTTCACTTAATAGCAGACATGAAGCATAGAGAGATAAAGGAACCAAAGAGTGGGCATAATTTTCAAAGACACATCCTTAGTGATCAACTTTCCCTAGCTAAGGCATACATCCCAAAGTTTCCTAGACTTCCCCTGTAAAACACCAATAGTTGAGGAAGCTAAGTATTGAAAATATGGAACATGTGGGAGAATTTCACACTTAAAAGTATTATGCAACAATGAACTACTTGTTCTGTCTTCATTTTATCAGTCCAGGATCCCATAGCACTGAATGATACCACTTAATTTTAGGATATATCTTCCTACCTCAATCTAGTTTGAAATGTCTCATAGACATTCCCAGAAGCTTGCTACTGTCTTAGTTAAGGATACTGTTTTTAACTGTGGTACATTCACACTATGGAATACTACTCAGCTATTAAAAACAAGGAATTTCCAAAATTTGTGGACAGATGGATTGAACTAGAAATGATCATAAAGAGTGAGGTAACCCAGAAGCAGAGAGACTCAAATGGTATATACTCACTTATAACTGGACACTAGCCCAAGGGGCATGTCCCATGAAAGTCTTCACTTACCAGGAAAGTGGGATAGAGGTGAAGATATCCTTTTGGGACTCTAGGTGAGAGAAATATAGGAGATGGGGAAATAGAAGGATCCAGAGGGTCCTAGAAACCTACAAGAAGAACACTATGATGGGTGGATCTGGGCCCAGGGATTCTGCTCAATCTATGACACCAGCCATGGCCAATACATGCAGTCATCATCAAACCTCTATCCATATCTAGCCAAAGGATAGGACATTCTCCACAGTTGAGTGGAGAGTGGGGACTGACTTTCACACAAACTCTGGTGCCCCATATTTGGCCCTGTCCCCTTAATGGGGAGGCTAGATGGCACTCAGAGGAAGGATAGCAGACTACCAAGAAGAGACTTGATACCTTAGCATCATATTCAGGGGGAGGAGGTCCCCCTCAGTCACAGTCATAGGGGAGGGGAGTAGGGTGAAAGCGTGAGGGAGGGAAGAATGGGTGGATGCATGGGATGGGATACCAATTGAGATGTAATATGAATGATTTTATTTTTAAATAAAATAATAGTAATTTTTTTAAAAAAAAAGGATACAGTTTCTATTGTTCTAAAGAGACACCATGGCCTCAAAATCCCTTATACAAGAAAACATTTAATTGGGACTGACTTACAGGCTAAGAGGTTTAGTACATTATAGTCACCTTGGCTGGAAACATGGTGTTCCACAGGCTCACATGGGGCTGGAGAAGGAACTAGGTATTCTACATTTGGATTGGCAGGCAGCAAGAAAAGAGAGAAAGACACTGGGTCTGGCTTGAGCACTTGAGGCCTCAAAGTCCACCTAGTGACAAACTTCTTCAACAAGGCTACATCTCCTAATAGAGTCATTCTCTAGAAGCCTATGGGGGCCACTTTCATTCAAACCACCACAGTTAACCATGGTATTCCTAAATCTCATCAAGTTGACAATTATGATTAACCATCACTAACCATCATTAATAAATTAGGTTGTAGAGAGCAGAGGGTAAAGAAACTGCATTATTTGTGTGGACTGAATTAAGTTTTCTCCTAAATTCATATGTTCAAGTTCTAATCCACAAAATCAATGATTTTTGAGACATAAGCTTTAAGAATTTTTAAAAGTGGCTTGAGATGGCTCAGCAGTTAGAAGTACCTGCTGATCTTACATAGGACCAGAATTCAATCTTCAACACACACATCTGTCAGCTCATAAGCATTGATACTCCACCTCCAGGAAATATGATGCCATATTCCTTTCTCCATGGGTGTCCACACCCCACACTAACACAAATACACACAAATATGTGTAAATAAAAAGAAATATATTTTATAAAAAAGAGCATCATAATGGTAAAATATGTCATTTAAGGGTGAGCATCTACTGTGATATAATTGATGCCATTTTCATTTTTCTCTTATTTATTTTTATTGAAAAATTAATACAAGATGTTCTGATAATGTTTTGATCTCCCACAACTCCTCCTGACTGGTGTCTTTTTTGTAAGAGCTTTCCATTGTGATTTGTGCTCTCTCCCTGTGTTTCTCTGTCTCTGTCTCTCTTCCTCTGTCCCTGTCCATGTCCCTGTCTGTTTGTCTGTCTGTCTGTCTCTGTCTGTCTGTCTGTCTGTCTCTCTCTCTCCCCCTCTCCCCCCTCTCTGCATATGCTGATGAAAAGTTATGTAAAGACACTATATGAGAAAAGGTTGTTTGCATGTCTGACAGCTGTCATCCATCACAAAGCTAAATTTTACCTTCAGTCCTAGAAATGTAAAAAAAAAACTTAGGCAGCTGAAGCCATCCGGTCTGTGGTATATTGTTATGGCAGCAGAGGGGACTATTGTAAGTACACAATCCACGAATATGAACAGTTGGAGAGGAGCCAAGGACATAATTGATTAAGATGGTGATCTCATCTCTATTACTGAGTTAGGGGTGGGGGGTTTTACCTCTTGCTCTTCTGGTGTAGGATGGCTGAGGTGCCTGAAGGTCATGTTAGGTGGGTTCTAATAGCTACTTACCCAGGAGTAGAATTTCTCTGATCATGGAGCATGTTTGAAATCAGTTTTTATTTTCTGGATTTAAAGTGAGTTTATAATATATCTAATGACTTAAAGAACAGTAGAGGTATTCTAGAGTAACGAGTATAAACATTGCAAATATGTGAAAATGGAAAAAGAAAACATTTGTGTGTCACATAAAAAAGACAGCAGTAGAAATCCTGCATGATGAATCCCACAAGAATTAGATAGTATAGAGAATGGCAGAAATCATTTTCTAAAGAATGGTTTTAAAATAGTTTTACAAAATGAAATTGGCACTCAAAGGAAAAAGAAAGACAATTAGTAAAGGGAAATTTCTTTTTCTTCACTCCATAGATACAAAGGCAAAAAGAACTTCTGTTAAAACAGCCATTACAGCAATTCTTCCCAGAATATCTGTTTTATGATTTACCAGAAACTATTCTGACCCTTAGAGAAAGGTTAACAGCTTATGTGATACCAAGAATTAAGAATAAAATGATAAATGATTATACTTTCTATGTACAAGAGGGGTGGCAGGAAGAATAAAAATTGGAAAAGTTCTTGCAATCCCAAAGTCAGTCATGAGTATAATTCAAAGACAATGTGTCATCCCTTCTTAATGTGAAAATGGCAGTCATCCTAATTATTTATACTGCTGTTTCTCTTCTAGAAATGAGGATGCACTGCTTTGCACTCACCACATTCTGCTAAGTACCTATATTTGCACACTGGTAAGAGGTATTGCTTGAGGGAAGGAATGATGGAATTCCTTTATGATCATGAATGGACTGTTAAAGGTATAAATTGCCAGTTTGTTTCAAACACTGCATAAGTTGTGGTAATAAATCCAGACTTAAATATAAAACATCTATCAGTTACAATATTTATTAATACATAATTATAATTAACCATTATCATAAACTTTCAATATATCTATTTTTCCATTTCTAGAATATTTTTAATAAACTGTACACTTATGTTTGACTAAAATTTCTGTCATACACCAACCTCTCAGGCTCTAAGATCAACAATTAATAAATGGGACCTCATGAAACTTAAAAGCTTCTGTAAGGCAAAGGACACTGCCAACAGAATAAAATGACAGCCTACAGACTGAGAAAAGATCTTCACCAACCCAACATCTGACAAAGGGCTAATATCAAACGTATATAAAGAACCCAAGAAATTAAACACCACCAAACCAAATAACCCAATTAAAAATGTGGTGCAGAACTAAATAGAGAATTCTCAACAAAGGAATATTGAATGTCAGAGAAACACTGAAAGAAATGCTCAACATCCTTATTCATCAAAACAACTCTGAGAAATAACTCAGATGTCCCTCACTCGAATAATGGATAAAGAAACTGTTGTAATTTACACATACTACTCAGCTATGAAAAAAACCATGAAATTTGTAGGCAAGTGGATGGAACTAGAAAGATCATTCTGATTCCAGTACCATCATCTGAGGTCACCCAGACACAGAAGGACATACATGATATGTACTCACTTATAAGTGGATTCTAGCTATATGCTACAGGATAAATGTACTATAATGTGCACACACAAAAAAGATAAGTAACAAGGAAGATCCAAAGGAGGATGCTTAAATCTCACTCAGAAGGGGAGATAAAATAGAAAGCAGTAATGGTTGAAGAAAAGGAACAAGGTAGGTGAAGGAACACAAAGAGATATGAGGATGGAGATAATACATGGGGAGAGCAGGAATGGAAGGACAGAAGGCCTGTAGAGAAAATAGAAACTGTGGGCAGGGGCATCTCTGTGGCAAGTGGAGACCTAAGTCAGGGTACACTTCTGGGAAGATAGGAGGGGACTCTAGCAAAGACTTCTAGTAGGAGGTGTCATGTAAACTGAGGAGGCCAACCAATGACTCAACAAGACTTCTTAGGGGAGAGAGGGGAACTCTAATCCTCCCACAAAAACTTCCATACCAAATTTAGCCTGACTACAAGATGTGCAGGGATAAAATACAGTAGAGATTGAGGGAATATCAAGCCAATAATCAGCCCAACCTGAGACCCACCCCATGGGAGTGAGACAACACTTGACACTATTAATGATATTCTGCTATGTTTGCAGACAGCAGCCTAGTAGAGTTGTCTTCTGAGCAGCTCCACTCAACAGCTATTCGAAACAGTTGCTGAGACTCACAGTTGAACATTCGGCAATGAGTAGGGAGTCTTATGGAAAAGTAGTGGGGAGAAGAGAAAAGGACCTGGAGGTGAAAGGAAATCCAGAAGAAAACCAACAGAATCAATTAACTAGGACCCAGAGAGGCCTTCTGAGTCTGAAGCACTAACCAAGGGCCCTAAATGGACTAGAAATAGAACCCCTACACAGAGGTCGCTGACAGGCAACTGAGATTTCATGTGGGTCCACTAGTAAGGGTAGAGGTGGCTGTCTGTGACACTGACTCTGTTGCCTGCTTTTTGATCACTCCCCCCTGACAAGACTGCCATGCCAGGTCACAGGGAAAGAGGAAGAACTCAATCCTTGATGAGCTGGGGTAGATGGGAAGTGGGGCTACCCTTATCTAAGAAATTGGAGAGGGGAAGTGGGGTTAGAGGGAGGGATGGTGGAACTGGGAGGAGAAGAGAGATGGGAGCTACAACCAGGATATAAATTGAATAAATTAATTAATTAATTAAAAAATCAATCCTTTTTGCAAACACATTAGTTTGTAAAGTAAGTAAAAACACAATTATAAAAAAGATGTTTGAACAAAGGTACCTCACAGGAATAAATGATGCTGCTCTCAGAAAACAGGACTTTTTAAAAGAAAAGTTCAGTATGAGGATATGATGTAACCTCCTTACTCATTATTGGTCAGGGAGGCACCTAGAACAAACCGGTGACACTGACATTGTTCTTAGTTGCCCATTATAACCACATGATAAGATCATTTCCACAAACGCTACACTTTGGTTTCAGAACATGCAGAAATCTATCTTGAACCTACTAGGAAAAACGTTCTGTTGGCCAGATTTCATAGTGCTAGAAGGTGCTTTATGGGATGATATGGTAGAAAAGACAAATGGTCTGGCTCTGCATGGGCAATATATGCTACGGTAGATCTTCTAGGCTAGATGTGCCCACTGGGACAATACTACTGTTTATTGGTAGAAAAATAATCTTATCTCAATCTTAACTAGATTTGAGCCTGTTCCAAAGGAGGAATTGATGTGTTTTTTTCTGTAACCATGTTTAAAACCCATAGCTAAAGAAGGTGCAGGCCCTAGGGAAGGAGCTTATTGTTGATCTTCTAAATGATCATGTTGTCAAACTGCCTTTTAAATAATTATGTTTATATCTATAATTTTGTGCTTCTTTCAACCTTGGTTAGAGAAACTCCTTTTAGAGACTTATAACTATTCACAATTCTGAGAATAATTGACTCTGACTACTTAGCATTATAAGTAACATCTCTATCAATTTGCTCCCCTATCTCCTACCTAAGGCTCAGAGAACACTGGAAAGGGGAAGCAGGAAAAACATAGGAGTCAGAGAATGGAGGAGAGTGAATTGAAATGCTGTACACTGGGCTTGACATTGCTGTGGTTACTGGCTCAAGTTGTGAACATGACCAAACCAGTTCAGATTTCCAGTGTGGATAAGGAAAGTGCTCCTGGGAGACTAGGGTGTCACCTCTATTTGGTTGCCTCTTCTCCAGTGAGTAACTCCCAAACACCTTTCACATATGATCAGGACCGGTTTGATCAAGTAACAGATAGATAGATGATAGATAGATAGATAGATAGATAGATAGATAGATAGATAGATAGACAGACAGACAGACAGACAGACAGACAGACAGACAAGGCATGAAATTGGAATAGAGTTGAGATTGAGGTGTGCTGAGTTTCCTGGGTTAAGCTGAGGTAGATATTATTGTCATACATTATATCCATTTATAAAAAATTTAAAGAATAACTAAAGGAGAAATGTATAGTCCCATATATTTTTGGAATGTTTGTTATTTGTTGGATTTTTCTGTGTAGCCTTGCCTATCCGTGTAGACCTGGCTAACTTTGAACTCACAATAATCTGCCTGCCTGTGTATCTCCAAGTGCTGGGATTACAGGAGTGCGCCGCCACACCTGTCGGAGTCACATATCTTTATAGACCATTTCAAGAAATTTAAGAATCGTATTTTTAAGCAAAACATGTATATTTTCTATCTTCAGGCATTATATAGATTTTTCTTACATTAAACATACCAAAAGAATATTATTGTAGTAAGGCAGGACTGAAAATACTGGCTACAAAACAAAGGGAAATACAAGAATACTGTAGTATCTGGTGCAAACATCCCAGGGTATCACTAGAAGGATGATGGCATGGGATTAAGCAAAAGGGTTACAAAGGCAATGTAGTGTTTTTTCTTTTTTCAGTTTTTTGCCTGAAATTTTCATTGTGGATGTGACAATTTCAAATTTGTCCTAATGCCTTTATTATCTACAGGCTTATTTCACCTGCTGTTTGGCAATCAGATAAGTATATATATCTTACTCTGTTATGTTATTTCACACATAATGTGCTTGAAAATTAAAGACACATATATGTAAACCTTGCCAGAGTCTATTAAAATAAATATCCCTCAAAAGTATTGAAAACAGTATATACCATGTGAGTTTTTCTGCTTGTGGGTTAATGCATTTATTATAATCATCTCTAGTCCCATTCATTTGTCCACAAATTTCAGGAATTCCCTGTTTTTAATAACTGAGTAGTATTCCATAGTGTAAATGTACCACAGTTTCTAAATGTACCACAGTTTCTTTATCCATTCTTCAACTGAGGGACATTTAGGCTGTTTCCGGGTTCTGGCTATTATGAATAAGGCTGCTATGAACATGGTTGAACATATGTCCTTGTTGTGTGGTGGAGCATTTTCTGGCTATATTCCAAGGAGTGTAATACCTGGGTCTTGAGGAAGCCTTATTCCCAGTTATCTGAGAAAGTGCCAGATAGATTCCCACCAGCAATGAAGGAGTGTTCCTCTTTCTCCACATCCTCGCCAGCATGTGGTGTCACTTGAATTTTTGATCTTAGCCACTCTTATGGATGTAAGATGGAATCTCAGAATCATTTTGATTTGTATTTCTTTGCTGAATAAACACCTTGAGCATTTCTTTAAGTGTTTCTCAGCCTTTTGATATTCCTCTGTTGAGAATTCTGTTTAGTTCTGAGCCCCATTTCTCAATTGGGTTATTTGTTTTGGTGGTGTTTAAATTCTTGAGTTCTTTATATATTTTGGATATTAGACCTTTATAAGATGTGGGGTTGGTGAAGATTTTCCCAGTCTTTAGGCTGACTCATATGGTATATACTCACTTATAATTGGGCACTAGCCCAAAAGGCATTTCCCATGAAAGTCTTTACTTACCAGGAGATTGGGATAGATGTGAGAACATCCTACTGAGACTCTATGTAAGAGAAATATAGGAGAATGGGGAAATAGAAGGACTCAGAGGGTCCTAGAAACCTACACGAAGAACATCATGATGGGTGGATCAGGGCCCAGGGCGGTCTGCTCAAACTATTGCACTAATCAAGGACATTACAATATTAAACATCGAACCCCTACTCTGATCTAGGCAATGGACAGGACATTCTCCACAGTTATGTGGAGAGCAGGGACTGAGTCTGACATGAACTCTGGTGCTCCATATTTGACCACTTCCCCTTGGTGGGGAGGCCTGGTGGCACTCAGAGAAAGAATGAGACTTGATAGCCTATGACCATATAGTGGGGGAGGAGATCCCCCTCAGTCTTAGACATAGGGGAGGGGAATAGGGTGAAAGTGGGAGAGAGGGAGGAATGGGAGGATACGAGTGATAGGATAACAATTGAGTTATAATCTCAATAAATTAATAAAATTTAAAAATAGTAGAAAAAAGATATTGAAAAGAAATATTTTATTACTATTGCTCAGCTTTATTTTCAGCAGCCAGTCAATTATATTCTAGCTGTTTTTATTTTCCTTTTGTGTGACTTCATTCCTATGGCTGTTTAGTAACTGACTTTTGTTTTCAAATCTCATTGTAAAGCAAAATGATTTCTCCTTCTGCATGGCTGATGTGATATTTCTCATCTAGATTGTTAAACAAGAGAACGTATTGTTTTAATTAGAGAGAAAAGAAACCCCTAAGTATGAAAATTTAAC
Source organism: Acomys percivali (assembly GCA_907169655.1). Taxonomy (NCBI): domain Eukaryota; kingdom Metazoa; phylum Chordata; class Mammalia; order Rodentia; family Muridae; genus Acomys; species Acomys percivali. The sequence goes on from OU015760.1 coordinate 92,260,142, forward strand.
TTCACATAATAAAAGATAGTAACTTATTTATAACTTCATTTACCAATTTCCAGCATTTAAATATCTCAAAGTTTTACAGTATTTGAAACAAACAAGGTACTACTATGATTTAAGTATTCAATAAAGATGATGCATTTCCCTCTATGAAACAGTAAAATCAAAACAATAAAATAGCATCCAGTAATATAAATTAAAGAAAACATTTAAATCATTTTCAGTTTCACTGACATGTATTTCTATCCTACTACGGTTTTAATATCTTATGTTTTTTAGTGATTTGAGTATTAAGAAAGGAGATAAGTGTGAGGTAGAATCAAAGATATTTCTGAATTCTCTTTGAAGCCAATTTCTCTGTTGTCTCTGTTTGAACAGAAGACTTTAGCACAGAATTCAGTACCTGACTGAGAATGTACTATGATTCTTCTGACCTAAATATAGTTTTTCCAGTAAATGGAAAATGGACATTTCTTTAGTTTTAATCTCATCTGCATTTTCCTACCTAGAAACTCTTTTGCCAATACTATAAACTTTTTTCTACCTTTAATAGTACACAGGGAAAAAGAAATTGTATTCTCTGAAGACTAAAAGAATCTAGCTATTTATGGGAACATCATAACTCTACTAAAAGAACAAATTTTATCCCACAGGTAAGCTGATGAGCTAAAGCTGACATTGGCTTTGAAGATGTCAAATATAAGATCTATAGGTTTTCTATGGTTCGAAAGTACTTATGAAGCTCTATAATTTAGGTCACATTTACATATTTATAAGTAAAGCTACATTCATTGACATATAGCACAAATCATATAATTTAGTGTAGGTTTTGGACTTTTGTTGTTGATGTTATCATTCTATAATATATATTAAACCATTCCAGAGAGATTCTCAATTGGTGTGAGTCTCAAGCAAAACGTAATTGTTTCTAAGAAAATAGAACTTGTGACATATTGAATATAATAATAGTATGGGTTATATAAGTGATAAGATTTCCTTTTCTCACTGGGTAATAGAACGCTAAGAACATACTGTAACATACACTAACAGGGTGCATGCTTGACTCACCCTTATATTTATATTTAATTATATATTCCTAATCTTGACTTGTTTTTCTGCCATTATATTTATATTTACTTAATATTTTCCTGTTTAATAGTTTGTATTTCAGGCTTGAAACTTGTACAAACCTACTTCATTTGGGGTTCTTTAATACTTATACCTCCCTTTCAACCCACCTACCTCAGACAAGAGAGAAAAGAGATTAATGGGAACAGAAGTAGACCTTTTTAGATTCAGTTCCTTGGAGAGATTCCACTGGGGTAGACGGCAGGATTCCAACAAGCCCACTCAACAGCAAACCAGCATTTCAACAAAAAAGATTGCAATCACAGCCACTGGAACATGGAGCATCTTGGAGTGATGAACAGCAAAGACCAAATAGCCCCACCTCTGGTTTTGGGTACATACACACACACACACACACACACACACACGCACACGCACACGCACACGCACACGCACACGCACACGCACACGCACACGCACACGCACACACTATCTCCCCCTCAGACTCTGTACTAGGATGTTTATCAGTTGGCAAAGAGCACAAGAGGCAGTTTCTTTCCCAGTGGACAAACATCATCTGTTCCCTCACAAGTCTGTTCTCAGTGGAAAGATACCGCACACCCTTACACAAGTCTGTTTCACATCCCACACTTGGGATAAAAACAAAAACATGTTTACATCCACTACCGTATATGCTTGTGTGTTTTAGAAGATGGCATCTGATCATTGGAATTGGAGTTACTAACGATTTGTCAACCACAATTGTGGAAGCTGGGAATCAAAACTGGGTGTTTGACAAGAGCAGTCAGTACTCGTAATCACAGAGAAATTTCTTTACATCAACTTTTTAAAATTAATAATCCCCTGAATCCAATTTGTATTTCTCATATATTCATGGATGTGGGACCACCAACTTGAGCATGGTCACAATATGCAGAAAACTGACTGCCCCCCAGAAAACCTTAACTGTGACTACCTCCTCAGTGAGCTGTAGGGGCTTATAATGTCTTCAGCTACCGAACTGATGGAGTGATTATTGTCTTGATCCTGTACAGGTCTTGTCTGGACATCCACAGCTACTATGAGTTTATGAGTGTAGCAGTGCTGTCAAGTCCAGAAGCCACTGTTTTGTTATAATTTTCGCCCACATTTAGCTCTCACATTCTTACTTCCCTCTTTTGCAATGAACCCTGAGCTATGCAGGAAGCAGTGACAGAAATGCCTGATTTATGGCTGAGTACTTCACAGACACTTATTCTCTGTACTTTCAGCAGTTTATATTTTCTGTGTTAACCTCCATCCATTACATAAACTTCTCTGATAAGAACCTGGAGCTGTGCTAACCTATGAACATAAAGATACAGATTTAGAGGTCGGCTGGTTACTTTATTTAAGATACATATGCTTCTGTGAAGAACATTATCCCCTACATAGATAAATCTATATTAATCTCATACAGAGTAGGTCTCCAATTCATTTTTAAAGCATCCTTAAAGCAATCTCTCATTTCTTACCATTAAACAAATCTCTAAGATTCTTCCAATCATAAATCAGTGCACCCAGAGCCTTTAAGAATTACAATATGGACATCTTTGTAGCATCATTACCATGCCTGTCACATTCATACTAAAAGAGTGGGAAACTTTCATAACATTTCATTAAGAGCCAGGCAGGGTGGTGCATACCTGTAAGCCTAGCACTTGGGGAGGCAGAGACAGGCAGAGTTTTGTGAGTTTGGGGCCAGACTGTTCTACAAACCAAATCCAGGACAGCAGCAGCTAAAGGGAGAAACTCTGTCACAATAACAAAAAACGAAAAAAATATTTTTTCGTTGAAAGTAATTATTATTCTGTGTGTCTCGGAGGCTTTTGAAGATTGTATTCAACTAATTTACCACCTATATCGATAGAGTCATATCTATCTTTTAGACTTAGGATATATATTCTTGTGTCAAAATCTGCTAAGTATTTGACATGCTCATGTTTTGTATCAGTATACTAAATTCTATGACAATGACTTAGACATAACCTTCATTATAAGTAACAATTAAGGCCTTGAGTTAAGGAGTAGGTTCAATCATCTAGCTTTTGTTTTATCCTCCCTCTATGTTCCTAAATCTCTCTTTCCTTTCAGCTCCCATCTCCTTGCCTACATATGCAAAATAAAGGCTAATAGAAACACTAGTTCACTCAGGAATTTAAGTTTTATTCCTTCTCAAGTCTCTAGGGGACATTGAAGAAAAGATAGTATGGTTTTACAACCAAGCTTAGTTGATTAGGGGACAAGATCATCTTAGATTAAGTTAAAGAAGTTAAACTATTAGAGTTGAAATAGGATAGATATTGAATTTCATTTGGAAATTTAGACCCAACAAGACAGGAAAGACACTTCAAATGGGATGAATGCAGACAGCCAATTCACTATGAATGTAACATGTATAGAACTCATTATTCTCATGATTGTCACATGGTTCTTCCTGCTGTATGTAGTTTGTTTTATACATATGTAATAAAATAAAAGTATTAAAAATAAATAAATAAATATTTTTTAAAAAGCCTTTCAAAAAACAGAGAGTAATTATTAAATACTGAAATCTCACATGAACTTCTCTGTGAGTCAAGAATTACTGTGTACAATGAACATCTTCTAATAAAATATTCAACAAAGAGAAGAGCATGTCATACTGCACTTTGCAAATATGTATGATGTTAACAATTAAAGTAAATACTAAAAAGAAAAATGAGAATCATATATTAATAAAAGAAGATATCTACTATACACATATAATACTAGAATAAGGAGAATGCTGTAATGGATGAAGAAATTTTCTAAATGTGGAATAACAGAGGATGTCAGTTAGAAATAGACCAATCAGCAGGGAGCAGTGGAACATTGTGAACCAGGTGTACCTCTATGAGTTTGAGGTCAGCCTGGTCTATAAAGTGAGTCCATGCCAAGACTGTGCAGAGAAACCATGTCTTGAAAAACAAAATGAAATAAAACAAATAAATAGACTAATCATTCTTAGACTGGAGAACTAGATTTGTAAAAGATTTTGTGAAGGATAATAGAATAGTCAACAGTGAGGGAAAGGTCATCATAATTTAAAGGAAACAGTAAACATTATGAGACACCATAGATAGTTTCATACCTGAAGAATGATTTTACCAGTTTCTGTATACCACTTTCCAGAGCCATGTTCTGTTGTTACTCTTTTTGCAATAAATTGTTAAAATTATTCATTAAGTCTCTAGTAAGTAGCTATTACAGTTACAACTACAAAGATTTTTAATAAAATATATACAATATATTTCATATAAATATGTACAACAACATGTTGATTAACATGATATTCCTGCATGAAGAGAGAATAAAGAAGGAAGAAAGCAAAGGGGACATTATCTATTCAAACAGCTGCAGTGAATGACTAGGTCTATCAATTATCACAGCCATAAGAAGAAACGGTAGAAGATATACTCTAGAGAGCTATAAGCAAGAGTCATCTGACAACATAGTTGACACACTATGTTAATGCATATGTTCAAATTCATGCTAAATATTCCTCAAGGCATCGCTGGATTGGAGCAAATTGAAGAAGACAGGGCTCCTATAATTATACAACTGCTTGGAAGGTTATAATTATCATTTTTATAAAATATGACCTTGATGTACAAGGCTCATAATAGCTACATTGCTTTATAACTAGTGATAAAAAGAAAAATATTTTTCATCTAAATATGATACAAACTTGGTAAGTGACTTGAGCAGGCCAATTTGTTCATTTGAAGGAAGTTTTGTTTATTGGTTGTTTATTTAACACAGGATGCAAGTCTTTAGACAAGGATAGCGTAAAATGTGCTAAGTTTCAAAAGATGGCATTGAACTTTAGGCTGTCCCTCTGTCATAGTCTCTCAAGTGCTGGAGTTAGTGCCATGCACCTCAATGTACATCTCCTGAATTGAGGTATTGATATTGTAGTTTGCAAGTTCATCCCAATACACAAAAGAAAGACATACTACTGGTAGACGGAGTATTGTCAAACACAGACTCTCTGAAATACATTACAATGCCTTATCATAGTTTATGTATCTGTATTTGGCATTGCCAAAGGAAGGGTAGGCTCTTGAGATGTCTCAAAAACAAATCATTAAATGAAAATTTTAAGTTGTATGTAGTTGGATTATTTTCTATAAATTTAAGATTGACAAAGAATATGATTATAGGTTAATTAAATATATAAATACTAAAAAGTAAAAATTATGTCCAAAAGTTACCCACATGTAAAATCAAATAAGAAAACTTGAAATTGGGTAGCCATGAAAGAGTGGAGTTTAGGCATATCTAACATTTGGACATTTTAAAAGAATGAGCTAAAATAAGACATAACAAACTTTGATATTATAAATAATATAAGATATTATCTTAGTATCATTTGTACATAGTCCATATATTTATACTGAAAATAATTTTTGAAATAAAATGATTCTTAGCTATATATGCTAAATAACGATTGGAAAAAATATCTATGGGACATTCTTAACCCAAAGTCTACTTTTGTTTTGTCTTTGACTTAAAAACGTTTGTTTGAATTCTATTTGTGTTGTTAAATTAAAACAAGAGAAAAATAAAACATAATAGACAAATTACTTATTACTGAATTATTTACTTCTTTATACTTTTTGCAAAATCCTTGATACATCTAATTTCCTACAATATAGTTCATGATTACCTTTAGGTTATTAGATTATGGAGTCTTTTTATTGTTTTTCAAAAATTTGTATCTTCATAAAATGAAGATAAAAGCAATTAGTTGCTATGTTAAAGGGCTTAAAATGAATATGTGCCTATAGTGCTCAATATTGCCTAATGTGATTGAGACCCTCAGTAACATAGATATATCCTACATCTCAAGTTTATATTTAGAAATTTTGAATTTCTCATTTCTAGATGAATGGGATTATAATGTTCATATCAGAGGGCTAATGTACAAATTCTATTGCATTATAACTTAATCCAGCATTTGTATGGAATCTGAGGCTAGAAACTTTAATATATTTTTAGTTTTTCATTATTGTGCCTGTCCTCCAAATCAGAAAACAATTTGTTTTAATTTTAATTTTTGTCAGAAAATTTAAAGGATCTTTTATGGCATTGACACATGGTGAAGTAGTATTTAATTTTAATTTTAATATTGAATTATTTAAATGTGTTTTTAGTTTCATATGGTATATATCAATAAATAGAATATACAAAGTACTCAGAACACAGAGTTAAGAAAACAAGTCATTAAACAACGGGCTACAGATGTGAATAGAGTTCTCAACAGAAGAAAAAAATGACTAAGAAATATATCAAAAAGCATTTAGTTTTCATAGCATTTATGGAAATGTATACCAATGTTACTTTGGGATTTTATTATACCCTATGCAAGAAGGCTAAGATCACCAAAACAACTGAGAACAATGCTGATACTGATATGGGTAAAGGCATACTCACATTCACTGTTGGTGGGATTGCAGAGGGCTTCAGCTATTCTGGAAATCAGTGTTGATAGTTCTCAAAAATCCAAAGCACATTTTACACGTAACCCAGCTACATTATTCTTTGGCATATACCCAGAGGACTGGCATGCTACTACACAAATACTTGCTCAGCCATGTTCATTGCTGTTCTACTAATAAAAACTAGAAAAAACAAAGAAGTACCTATATGCCCTTCAACTGTTGAGTAGATAATAAAAATATGGCACATACGTACAATGAAATTCTATTCAGCAGCAAAAAAAAGTGAATCATGATTTTTTTGAGTAAGTAGATAGAACTAGAAAATACTATACAAAATGAAGTAATCCACATCTACAAATGTATGCACCATATTTTCTCTACCATTTTTGTCTCCTGGCTCTGAAGCTATTTTGTGGAAGAAATGAAGAAAACAGGAAAAAAAATACAGTAGACCATGTGGGGTTAGGAGAGAAAGGGGAAACACAGGAGGGTTTAACCAGGGAGAAGGGAATAAGGACAATACAGAAAGTAAAGGAGAGCAGGGGGTACAAAGAACACAGTGTGATTGTAAAATATGTAGGGGAATATTGTATTTTATATTAACCCTAAATCACATTATATTCAAACATATATGATCTCTCTCTCTCTCTCTCTCTCTCTCTCTCTCTCTCTCTCTCTCTCT
>OU015760.1:92267399-92301991 GCA_907169655.1 Acomys percivali
CTCTCTCTCTCTCTCTCTCTCTCTCTCTCTCTCTCTCTCTCTCTCTCCCCCCCCCCGTGTGTGTATCATATAGAAATATTTGAACAAAATGATATTACCCTTTCCCAGAATAGTCTGAGGGTGTTTGAATTTCTTGTAAATTGCTATCTAAAGTATGAAATCAGTGAGAAATTCTTTGCCAGTAAAAACCCTGAAAAATGCTTTGGGAAAGAAGAGTGTGTCCTATGACTGAGGAATGTAGAACTTGATGCAAGCATTGTTTTAAAATGTTTTCAATTGGGTAATTCAAAAAGAATAGTTCAATAATAGATTTTTAAAATTCCAAAACCACAAAGGTATGTAGATTTATCTGCATAAAGTGCTCACACATGGCCCTTTTCTAGAAAAGTGCAAGGTATCATACGTTGCAATTTTATAGATCCTGGTTCTGAGGTTTGCATTATAATCATTGGGGAAATGTAGTGGATGAATAAAGGGAATTGTGAAAAGGCTAAATAGCTTGGTCTTTCCTGGATTCATTAGAGCTTCTTCCCTACATAATTTGCTTATGTGTCAACGGAACAATAGATCTTCCAGAATTTTTTAATCTAGTAAATAAAATTCAATGTGTACGTGTTGAAGCATAGTCAAAGTTTGATTTATAGAACACAAAACTGAAAGTGTATCTTCTGTTGAATATCAATGATGTAGTCATTTACCTCCATTAAGTAAAAGCCATTGTCATTCAAATATATCTTTTAAAATACCTCAGTGATTTGTTATGTCATGCATGTTTCTCAGTCTATATTCACACAGTGAAACAAATACTTATTACAAAGTAGAGATAAATATTTCTTCATGGTAAAAATAAAACAAACTGCTTTTTTTATTTTTCTCCTCTACCTTCACTTTCCTCTTTTCTTCTTTCTCTTATTTTATCTATTTATTCTTCCCTAAATATAGCACCCAATTATTTAAATATTGAGAGTAAAAGTTCTAAATCAATGGTCTGTGGAAAATAAACAACAATTCCTGTCATACAAAAATCAATTTTAAGCAATACTGCATTTTGTACAAGATGAGTGTATATCATAGTACATCCCTCTATTAACTAATAGAAGATTTAAATACATACTCCAGCTTTCACTGTAGCAGAAAGACAAATATACTTTATCATTCACTGAAACATTTATATTAGCAGATTTCCATGCATGTTAATGGAGAGATGATTTTGTTTGACATGAAGGCAGGATAATAAATGAAATTACTAACTGAAACAGTCTGTATCAATATCATAATACACTCAAATTAATGTTTGTTAGTAGCAATAAAACTTGAATTAAAATAGTACATGTCTGTACTGATAAATGGAACTGCAATTGAAATAAAATGTCAACAGTGGTCATTCTACATGGCAAAATTGTTGATTTCCCCCTATTTTTCTAAATAGAAAATATGTTGATATAAAATAAACACTGGCAAAAATGAGTGAACAAAACCCAAAGACTTGTAATTTCTCTTAAAATAAATTGCATGATAATGCTGTGAATATATAATAACATGAGTGAATTTAATATCTAACAGAAATACTAGAATGCAAGGATATATGCTATAATATGACATACAACAGAACAATAAAGATTCAGCCTTATTAGATTTATTAATTTTTGCAGTGAAAAATAACCTTTATTTTATACAACTTATATTCTTTGTTTTATTTTGGGAAATGTGGCTTCCTCTCTAGTAGGCTAAAGGGCACATGACTATTCCTTCTATATCTAGCATGATACGTCCTCTATTTCTTTAGCACTGGATCAAACTTTGTATGTGATTTAGAGGTTAATATTCCTGAGAAGGTTCCTCTTTGGAGTACATTAGAGGCTTGGGGAGCCCACTATGGCACTAACCTGTTTTAGCAGTTATGCAGTTAGTAAAGTAAAAGCATTAAAGTACCTCCTTAGATACTTCTCTCTCTCTCTTTTTTTTTTTACTTCCCTGGAAAAGACTTTGGCATGAGACTATATGGTCAAATGTATTTTATCTTATTCATTGCATTTATAGTGCTTATTACCCTCTAGGCACACATAAATACTAAACAAAATCTACTTTGGACAAAGTCTGCTTTAGTCAAGAAAAGCTTTGCTGATATGTTTCAAAAATAGCTAATAATTCTGGTTGAGACCTATATCCCTTCTATTTTGAAATCTCCACTGCACAATTATGATCCAAGAAATGACAATAACATAATGAAATAAAGGTCTTGCTTGTTCTTTGATAATTAAAGTGGGTTTTAATGTCTAATACATCTTTTATTTGAATTGAATGAACTTTTCCAAATCCTACCAATGCACCACTGCCTATGCAATTAGTAGGATTCTTGTTGGAACAGAAAGGTTGATGTTGTATTTAAGTCCACAGTGACATGAAATATGTCACAAAGTAGGCAGTGTCAAAATGGTTATCTTTCAAAGTGAAGATACTTATTTTTAGTCTACTTTGATAATGTCTTTTTTTATACAAAATCCTAAACATTTGGGGAGTCAGAAAACATACATCTTCTTGAGAGTAGAATGAACTCATTATTCAACCTCTAATTAACATCATTATGAACTTTCTTTGTCTTCAGCTCATCTATCTTGATGACCAATTATGAAACAATTACTACTGTTATCACAGTTTGGTCTCCTTTATTTTTAGCTGCACCTGAATGTGCAGCTAAAGTATGGTGGTTTTACATAGAATTGTTTGCTTTACTTATATGTTTACTAACTAATGTATTTATGAAAAAAATAATTATTACCTAAAACTGTGTTTATAAGGATTATAATCTATGTACTTGTTGTTTATGTTTTTGACACAGTCACAATGAGAATAAACTGGCCTGGAAATATGTAGCCTTGAAATATTCATGATTCTATGGCCATTATAAGCCAAGTGCCTGAATTAGAGGTAGACATAGCCATTTCTGGATCTACTCTTTTATTAGTTACTAATATAATTACCAAGTCAAAATATTTGACCAAAGATACTAAAGGAAAGTAGGGCTCATTTTGGTTCACAAGGTCAAGGGTATAATCCAACATGATAGGAAAATCCTGGTGGCAAGAGCTTGAGGCAACTAGTCACATAGTATCTAAATCATGAAGCAAAGAGAGATAAATACTAGTACTCAGCCCCCTTTCACCATTTTCTTTGTTCTGACAGTTAGCATGTATCTTCTTGCTTCAATTAACCTAATATAGAAAATTCCTCACAGGCATGTCCAGACACTTGTCTCCTAGCTGACTCTAGATCTTATGAAATCAACATTCAAGACAAATATTATTATTTTCCATGTTTTAATACTCTGAATTTGCCACCGTGGAAATTCTTTACCTTTTATTTTTAGTTTAGGTGATTTGTATGTTTTTAAACAAGATAGAGTAAACATCTTCTAAAAAATGAAGTGCTTCATTAAGACAACATTCACCGAGAAGAACTCACGAAAAATTCAAGAGAAATCTAGTTTTCATTATTTTGTTTGTTTTATACTGCTAGCTTTGTGACACAGTGCCTTATGCATTCTAGAAATGCAGTATTCAGTGAGCTTACTACTATGTGTTTAGCATAACATTAATTTCAGGGCTAATGTGCTAATTTCTATGGCAGAGGGAATTTCAAGACAATATAGTACTCAGGCTATAGTTTCAGATATAAACTGTTTAAATTCTCAACCTACAACAGGTTCTTTTAAAAGAGATAGTATTATATACTGGAGGAAATAGAAACCTTACTTTCATTTTTATCCTAATGTTTGTATCAATCAAGTATCAAAATATTTTAAAATTGTTTAGTGTACAGATTTCTTTAATATTCCCATTTACTATGTTTTACTTTAATATTAAATGGGTTTTGGAAACTACACACAAAAACGATCGAAGTAGAAATGAGGCTTGCCCTAAAAGGGGGTTTTTGTAGAAGAAAATTGATATGAGAAAGAGAAAAATTTCTAGAGTTCATTATTACACATGTTTGAACATGTCGAAGAATAAAATGTTAGAAACCCCACAAACACCGGATAAAGTTTAGGTGTATTCATTCAAAGATTTCATTTTGGTGGTGGTTCTTGAAAAACGGGACTTTCTTTGTTGCCCAAGATGGCTTTACATTTTTGGGCTCAAGTTGTTGTCCTATTTCATTTCTTGAGTACGTAAAAGTACTTTCTTCATTGTGCCTGAGGGACGACTTCTCCCATAATTATTTATTTTTAATTTCCTTTATTTGAGAAAGCTATTACTTTTCACATAATTTTCTACAATAATAATAAAAAAGAAAAATGGTTAAGTAAAAATTATATTAATTGGTTTGATTGAATCTTCCTGGTTTATTTGTAATTTATTCATATTACATCCTGATCGTTATCTCCTCACTTTTATCTTTCTGTTCCCACCCAGCCACCCTCTTCAATTCCCCCACCCTATTTCTGTGACAGACAATAGCCTATCAAGTCTTATCATGATATTCTGCATCTCCTTCCTCTGTAGACCACCAAGGCCACCGGTCAAAGGGAAGTAAATAAATCTAGGGCATCAGAGTTCATGTCAGAGGCCACATCCACTCCCCATGTGGAAAATGAGCTGTTCATCTGCTACATCTGAACAGGGTTCTAGGTTCTCTGCATGCATTTTCTTTAGTTGATGCATCAATTTGTGCAAGCCCACCTGGGTCATGACCCCTATGGGTAATTCCATCTCCTCCACTCTTTCATAAGACACTCAGAACTCCATCCAGAGTCATTCTGCCAAGTTCCAGAATGTGTCCTTGTCCTCCCATGGGTGGAGTCTCTCAGAGGACATCTATATTGGGCTAATATCAGCTTGTAAGTGAGTATATACTATGAGAGTCTTTCTGGGTCTGGGTTACCTCACTCAAGGATGATCTTTTCTATTTCCACCCATTAACTTGCAAATTTCATGATTTCTTTGTTTTTGATAGCTGAGTAGTATTTGTATTCCATTGTGTAATTGTACCACAATTTCTGTATTCATTCTTTGGTTGAAGGACATTCTAGGTTGTTTCCAGATAATGGCTATTACAAATAAAACTGCTATGAACATAATTGAGCAAATGGCCTTGTGGTATGATGGAGCTTCTTTCTGGTATATGCCCAGGAGTGGTATAGCTGAGTGTTGAGGAAGCATTATTCTCAAATTTCTGAGAAAGTTCCAGGTTGGTTTTCAAAATGATTGTACAAGCTTGCACTCCCACCAGCAATGGAGAAGTATTCCCCTTTCTCCACATCCTATCCAGCAGATGGTATGATAGTACATAACAACGACCCCAATATTTCACCAAAGAACTTCTACAGCTGATAAACACCTTCAGCAAAGTGGTGGATAAAAGATTAATTTAATAAAATCAGTAGCCCTGTAGCAGATACTAACTTGTTTTTGTTTTGACCCAAGTGTGGAATTTGAAACAGACTTCTGTGAGGATGTGTGATGTTTGTCTCCTAGAAATGGACTTGTGAGAGATGTTTGTCCACTAGAGGAGGAACTGCCTTTGGGGTGGGATGGTCTTCGTCAACTGATGAGCATCCTAGTGCAGACTCTGAGAGGATAGATATATTGACCAAAACAAAAGGCTTGGATCTTGAGTTTTGGTATTGCTTTCCATTGTTTGGCTGCTTATTGCTCTGCTTAGAGACACTCTCCAGAGAATGCTGATTTGCTGGCTTGCTGTTTATGGGTCTACTGGAATCCTGATGATGAAAAGTGTAGTCGTTCCAAAGAACTGGGTCTAAAAGTCAACTTGTCCTATTCCTGTTAACTTCTTTTCTCTCCTATCTAGGGTAGGTGGGTTGAAAGGGAGGTTTAAGCTTTAAATAAACTCAGATAGGGTAGGTTTGAAAAAGTTCAAAGCATACATAGTCTTCTTGTATACAAGGGACAAACAGGCTGAGAAAGAAATTAGGGAAACTATGACCTTCACAATAACCACAAATAATATGATGTATCTTGAGGTAATTCTAACAAAGGAAGTGAAAGACTTGTATGAAAAAATTTCACGTCTCTGCAGAAAGAAATTGAAGAAGATATCAGAAGATGGAAAGCTCTCCCTTGTTCATGCTTCAGAATGATAAACAGTAAAACTGGGCATCTTGCTTTTACCAATCTACAGATTCAATGCACTCCCTATCAAAATACCTACACAACTCCTTACAGATATTGGAAGATGAGTTCTCAAATTCATGTGCATAATAAAAAATTGAGAATAGCTAAAATGATCTGCACTATAAAAGATTTTCTGGGGGAATCTCCATCCATGATCTCAAGTTGTACTATAGAGAAACAGTAATAAAAATTGATGTGGTACTGGCATGGAAATAGACTGGTTTATCAATTGAACCATATTGAAGACCCAGAAATGAGCCCACACACCTATGGACACTTGATTTTTTACAAAGAAGCTAAAGCCATGCAATTGATTGAATCTTTCTATAATAACAACATAAATTAAAATATCAAATAGTTTAAATAAATATGAATAATTTCATTTAACCATTAAAGTGAATAAATAAGTAACCAAAGAATGCAGAGATGAAGATCCTACATCCAATAGATACATCTACCAAGGAACTCCTATCCCTAAGGCTTGAAGATCATTAAAATAGACAGAAGAGAGAGACTGTAAGAGCCAAAGATCAGGGAGTTTTGCTGTGAGATTGTGTATCTAGGAATGTAAGAAGTTAAACCCATAAAATCTCATCAACATGATTGCTTAAATATGAGCTGAACAAGGACAACAAAAATAGGCATGCCAAAGTGGACACCAGAAGCCCTCAAAATCACAAAAACACACAAAGACTATAGGCAAATGGTCAACTCTGAAAACATATACATAAATTATACAGACAAAAGGTTTCATTTATGGATCTGCAAATATATACATATATATATAACATAACATAATAATACATAATATATCTTTGTATCTATCTATGTATCTATGTATCTTTATATAGCAACAATTAATGAAAAATACCATAAATTTGGAAGATAGCAATGAGGGACATATGGGGAGGTCTTGGGAAGAGGGAAGGGAAGAATGACATAATTATATTATAATCTTTTACAAATAAAATAAATATTTTTTCAACAAGACTAACTCATTCTAATTGAAAACCTTGTACCATACAATCTAGACCAGTGGTTCTGCCACCAGTGACCATGAAAATCACTGGGAAATTATTTTTTAAAAGAGTAGAATCTATCTTAGGTGGTTCTTATTTAATAGATTATGTATGGGAGCAGAACTATTATTGTGATTAGGTTAATGTGGTGGTAGTTTAACATGTTCAGGAGACATTGTAAACACATATGAATTTTTTTATGGTGAAGCCCATTATTCTATACAAATAATTCACACTGAAGATAAAAAGTCCAAATCATTCATAAATTCAAACATTTGAAATTCACAATTCTAAGTTACCATAAAATGTATAATGGCATGTGCTTTGTACTTTTTGGATAACTTTTGGATAACAGTGATCACAATGCAGTCATATAATGTGATTTTGTGTTATTGGGAATGTAAGCACTAAGGGATTAAATCTTATTTCTACTGTAATAATTAGAATCACTGAGATGTTTGTTAAAAAATCATGTTACATGGTCTCACTCTTAGTGATTTTGATTAATTTGTTTGGTTTCTTTACTCAAAATATGCTGTTTACTACATATGATCATATTTAAATTAATATGTTTAATGCATCTTGTCTAAGAGATAATTTCTTTTTCAATTTGCTTTGAGTTCATTCAAATCATTTTACATATGGATTAAAAGTAATTGAAAATCTTTGAGTTTATGTAGGGCAAAGTAGAAAAGAGCTGTTAGATTCTATTTTTGTATACTTGGTTTGACTATTTCAAATTTATTTTAAAAGAGTAGAAGTGAACCAGAAAGAAGTATACACATGATCATTTTCCTCAGTCAAAGAGAATAAATTTCAACTTATTTCATAGAGATTTGACAACAACTGAACATACTTTAGAGATAATTAAAATATTAATTGAAATTGTATCAACAATTCTTATAGTCAAGTCTTCTCTCCAATTTCAAGAATTATATTATATTTTAAAACTTTAGCAAGATTCTTGTTAATATTGTGATGTCACTTGGCCTATGAATAAGTACTTCCTGTGCTTAAATGATAACACTGTGCATAGAAATGGAAAACACCTGAAATTTTATTATTTAGAGAAGACTTTTGATATTTGATGAATATTTTCAAAAATACATATGTAAAAATATATATTACAAAGATAATACAATGTTCTATACATAATATAAGAATTAAGTCACAAAATATAATTTACAGAGTTCCATTTTCATGGCAACATGTATCCAAAGAATAAATAGAATACTAAATCTATAAGATAGATTGAGCATATTTAGTCTTGTTGTTTACTATGCATCATTTCCAAATCAAATAACTGTACTAAATGAGTTAATACATATTGAATACTTGAAATTTTCAAGAATATACTAAGTACTCATTTAATTATAATTATTTCAGTATATGTCTCACAGATATTTTAGTCTCTTCATACTAGTGAAAGTTATTAATTCCATGGATAAGCAGATGACATTACACCTTTCCTGATTCATCTTATTAAAGCAGCAAAGATGCATATTAATCAGTATAAAATTATTTTGTCATGCATGTTAGTCTGGAAAATATAAATTCATCTCAAAAAAGTCAAAGGATCAAAATAGGTTTTTACTCTTAATTGGAAAGAAAGTGTCATTGGTGTCCTGATTTAAAGGGCACTCAAGTACAATTAGCCAGTTTAAAAATGAGTAAAAGGAAAAAAGAAAAATGAGTAAGGTTAAAGTGAAGATATTATTAACCTTCATTTCATTACACTCGTTTCTTCATAGCCTATGGCAACAAATAAAATTAAATATAGAAAAAGTCTTATTATTCACAATGATATCCTCAGTGTTAAGACAGCTTAAAATCAAATATCCATTACTGAAAGCATACTTCAAAATTATTAATTATAATATTTTTGTAACCAAAAAGCATTTAAAAATTCAGAAATGAACAACTGGAGGATTAGATACTATTTATGGATTTAGAGAGACTTAGTCACTTTCATAAGTTAAAATACTTTCCTCTTTAAGCCACCTGTTCTCTTTTCCAGCTCAAAAATGGTTTTGTTAAAAATAATCTAGTGGTTTTGAATATTCTAAGGGAACTATAGCAAGATCAAAGTAGGATATTTTTCTTAATTCAGAGAAAGACAAGCCATCAATTTGTTACCCTCTTTTTCATAACAATTTAAAAAATAGTTGGGAACATTTCAAAAGAAATACTGCCAAAACAAAACAACAGCAAAATCAAAACAACTGGACACTAACCTAAATTCAGTGAGATGATGAAAATATGTGTTATCTCAAATTCTAGAATAATGAGCTTCTTAATTATAAGTAATTTACTACCTAATTTAAGGCACAGAAATCCATATGGGTGATTTATTTTAATTATTTTATGATTACATACATTTGGTTAGGAATCATCATTATCATTTGGGAAAAATCTGAATTAAAAATCTACTTCTACTTACATAACTAAAATATGTCTAAGAAAGAATTGTTAATATGATTTTATGGTAAATCTTCGACACATATAATAAAAATTATATTCTCCAAGTCCAAATTTAAGTAAATGACCAACATTAAAAGAAAATAATTGTTTTATTAATTTTGAGATTATGCTGTTTCTATTTACCATCCCTCTTCACCCTCCAATCCTTACCATATACCCCTTCCTGCTTTCCTTAAATTTCATGACTGCCTTTTTATCAAATGGAATGGTAAGTGTATATGCATTTTATATACCTATATATTACCAAATACTACCTGTTAAGTCCAGATAATATTACATGTATATAGATTTTCAGGACTGAGCATCTAACACTGAAAATTGGTGTGTTTTTCCAAGAGGAGAGCCATTATTCTTTCTCCCAGTTTTTCTAAGTTGCCTATAGTTCTTTGTGTATGGTTGAGGCTCCCTGAGCTTTTCTCCATTTATTTTGGCATGTACATAAATGTTTTTGCTCACCTTACACTTGGGCATGTTGGAGAGACTGTGGATGAAGCTTCTGGTATTAGTAGAAGACGCAGTCTCATAGCAACATCCTGGATCTCCTGGCTCTTATAGCCTTTCCACCCTGTCTTTTGCACTGTACCCTAGCTTTAAGTGTGGCAGGCACCTTTGTGCACACACACACATATGTATATATGTGTATATATATTATGCATATATGGATCCCATATGGACTGAGGTTCACAACTCTTCATGTTGATTGGTTGTAGCTTTCTGTAGTGGTCTCTGCTGAAAAGAGTTTACCTTGATTAGGACGTGAAGACTACAACTATTTGTGGGTATAAGTATAAATATTTATTGTTACTAAAGATCTTACTAGTTCAAATAAATTGCTTAAAGTAACAGAAACTTATGAAGGAAGAGATAAAATATTAAAATGTCATAAAAGAAGAAAGGAAAGAAGTAATTAAATGAAATATATTATGTAATAATTTAAAAGTAGACTGATTACTGCCAGCTAACATGTTTTGTTGAGTGAATCAGCAGGAGTTGGTGGTCACAGACTACATTGAAATAAGTTTATCTTCCTGTTATTTGTATGACTCTGAGGCAGAATAATGGCCAGAGGTTTAGTAGCCTCCACAGGAGTAAGTTATTGTTCACCAGAATGAGTTAATATAGAATATAGGCCAAGATCATTTTGTGCCAATAAAGCATGTTGATATTCAGTTTCTTTCCCTTTAACTCTTTCAGAATGGAAAGTCCCCATCTTTCAGTTAGGATATCAAAGTGACAAATGCTGTTTTACTTGCTGTGGTATTATCTCACAGACCTATCCATCTGCCATGGAATTCTATTACTCTATTTTAGCTATGAAGTTCCACATGGTTAACCTGATGCTTTGCTTCTACCTGTTTGGGAATAGAATCTATTCTTTCATTTTTCCCTCTTCTGTCATTTGTCCATTTAACAGATAATTTCAAATTTTCACCTTACTTTATATATTAACTCTTATCACTGCTGTTTTTATTTTAGCCATTGCTTTGGAGTTTGAAAGTATATATAGACATTTAAGAAAAGTCCACATTTCAAGTCCTTCTATACCCCAACTCTTTCATTGGTCTCTTTTTGTTCCACCCAAAGTTTGTTTGTGAGTCTCAGCATTTGCTTCAATTCCCATCTAGGTGGAGTTGTTAAGAGAACCTCTGTGATAGGCTCCCTTCCTTTTCCTTATCTTCAACCACTTCCAATGTCTATTTATTCTATTTGCCCTTCTGAATGAGAATTAAGCATCCTCCCTAGAGTTCTCCTTGTTATTTAGCCTCGTTAGGTCTGTGCATTGTAATTTGGTGATCCTGTATTATGTGGTTAATATCCACTTATAACTGAATATGTTCATGTTTGTTTTCTGGGCCTAGGGTAACTTCCCTGAAGGTGATCTTTTCTAGTTTCATCCATTTGCCTGCAACTTTCAAGATTTCCTTCTTTTTAATACCTAAGTGGTATTCCATTGTGTAAATATACCACAGTTTCTTTAGACATTCTTCTTTGAAGAACTTATAGGTTGTTTCAGATTATGTATATTATGAATCAAGATACTATGAACATAGTTGAGCAAATGTCTTTGTTGTATGATGGAGCATCTTTTGCGTATATGTCCAAGAGCGGTATAGCTGGGTCTTGAGGAATCACTACTCTCAAATTTCTGAAAAAGCACCAGATTGATTTCCAAAGTGATTGTAAAAGTTTGCACTCCCACCAGCAATGGAGGAGGGTCTCCCTTCTCCACATCCTTGCCAGCATGTGCTGTCACTTGGGTTTTTTATCTTAGCCATTCTGATGGGTATAACGTTGAATCTCAGAGTCATTTTGATTGGCATTTCCCTGATGTCTAGGAATGTTGAGCATTTCTTTAAGTGCTTTTTTGGCTGTTCAATATTCCTCTGTTGAGAATTCTCTGTTTACTTCTGTACCCCATTTTAATTGGATTATTTGGTTTAGTGGTGTTTAATTTCTTGAGTTCTTTATATACATTTGAATATTAGCACTTGTTTAGATGTAAGGTTGGTGAAGGACTTTCCTAGTCTGTAGGCTGTCATTTTGTTCTGTTGACAGCGTCCTTTGCCTTACATAAGCTTTTCAGGTTCATGAGGTCCCAATTGTTAATTGCTCTAAACTCAGGCTCTAAAGCCTGAGTTGTCTGACTTTGGTTCAGGAAGTTGTCTCCAGTGCCAATGAGTTCAAGAAGTCTCTTCCACACTTTTTCTTGTGTCTGGGTATTTTTTTGGCGGGGGGAGGTTTGAGACAGTGTTTCTCTGTGTATCCTTGGCTGTCCTGGACTCATTTTGTAGACCAGGCTGTCCTTAAACTCACAGCAATCCACCTGCCTCTGCCTCCCAATTGCTGGGATTAAAGACGTGCGCCAGCACGCTTGGCCCTAATGTGTCTGGTTTTATGTTGAGATCTTTAATATGCTTGGGTGTTAGGTTTGTGCACAATGAAAACTAAGGGTCTATTTGCATTTTTCTATAAGTAGACATCCAGTTAGACCAGAACTATTTTTTGAAAATGCTATCTTTTTTTCCATTGTATGGTTGTGGCTTCTTTGTCAAAAATCAAATGTCCATATGTGTGTGGCCTAATTTCTGAGTCTTCTATTTTATAAAATTGATCCACCTGTCTCTTTCTATGCCACCATCATGCAGCTTTTATTACAGTTGATCTATAGTATATCTTGAGATCAGGGATGATGATACCTCCAGAAGATCTTTTACTGTATAGGATTGTCTTAGCTATTTAGGGATTGTTGTTTTTCCATATGAGGTTAAGAATTGTTCTTTCAAACTCATTAAAGAATTCTTGGTATTATGTTGAGAATTGCATTGAATCTGTAGATTGCTTTTGGTAGGATGGCCATGTTTGCTATGTTAATCTTACTGATACATGAGCATGGGAGACTTTTCCATCTTTTGATATCTTCTTCAATTTCTTTCTTCGGAGACTTGAATTCTTTTCATACAAGTCCTTCATTTACTTGGTTAAAGATCTACAAAGAGAGCAATGGGGCCAAGAAATTTGGGTCTGTGTGGTTTTAGGGGAGAGCCCTAGTGCCTCATGTACCAACCAAGGACCATGCATGGTAAGTACTTAGATCCCCTTATCAGATGAAGTTGATAGGCAGTACAGTTTTCTTGTAGGTCTCATAATATGGGGTGTAGAGGCTACCTCTGACATGTACACTGGTTCCCACTTGTTGATCACTTCTGCCTGGCAGGGCAGCCTTTCCAGGCCATAGAGGAAGAGGCTACAGTTAGTCCAGATGAGACCAGATAGGCTGGGGTCAGATGATAGAGGAGGAAGGCTCCTGTTTTCTGAAGACTAGAGGAAAGTTGAGCAGGGATGAAGGCAGGAGGGTTGGACCACGAGGATATGAAAGAGGTAGCTAAAATTAGGATATAAAGTAGAGTTAAAACTCAAAAAGGAAAAGTATACATTCAAATATTAGTATCTATTCCACAGAGAATACAAATCATACATAATACCAAAATATTACTGAATCCTTCTTACTTTTCATCGAATGATTTTGTTAAGTTAATTTGTACATCAGATTCCTGTATACTGTTGCTCTTACTGTTTTTGAAATATAATTTTCCTTCTTTCTAAACTTTTTTAGCTTTTTCTTTCATGACAGGTCAATGATTCTTATTTCTTAAGGGTCATTCTTTTTCATATGAAGGGTCATTTATTACCACAAAAAATTTAGATGGTAGACTTTTCCATTTATTTTGAATATCTCCACATTTTTTGTGTATTTTTTAATCCCCCTCAGGAACAGCCATAGGGGAGGGGAATAAGGGGAAAATGGGAGGGAGGGAAGAATGGGAGGATACAAGGGATGGGATAACCATTGAGATGTAATAAGAATAAATTAATTTAAAAAATTTAAAAAGATAAAGAAGGGCCATCAAAATATTATTACATTAATTATTCTTAACAAAGTAAGATGGTTTTCCCTCTGGCTTCTTCCAATCTTTTTTTCCAATTATTTTTATTATTCTGAAAATTGAGTATAATATACCAAGTACATTACTATTTGCCGTTTATCTTACTTGGTGCATTATTTCCTACTTCAGTGTTAACTTGATGTCTGACATTAAGAGGATGAAATTCTCTCTTATTATTATCTCAAATATTGCATTGTTCATTTTTCTGTATTTTCACTATATAAGGTTTTTCCATCCCTTTTATAGTTGTGCTTTATTATATTATATATTTATAGTATATATATATATGTATGTATGTATGTATGTATATGATGTGACCAGGAGCTAGAATAAATAAAACAATGTTAGCTGCAAAAAAAAAATATATTTTTCTTATTTTTCAGCCTTAAAAGTTTCTATCTTCAGCTTGAATTCAGTGTTTGCTTAGATTCCCAACTTCTTGGAAGGCTCTGACTGGGGAATCAATTGACTGATGAATCCAAAGCTAGCCTAGGTACCATAGAGAGACTGTATGGAAAAATAAGTACTATCTCCAATAATATTCAAATTTACAGACTTAGTAATTCAAAGAACTCATCAAAAGCATGGTCCTTTTTTGTTTTTGATCTGTAATTTATTTTTTGTTTTTTCTTAGATTTCCATTATTTCATTTATATTTCCCATTTTTCCTGTGATCATACTTTTCCAACAAGTGAAACAACCGTCGAATTTTCAATTTTTGGATTATTTTTACTTGTTAATTTAGAATGGAGATTTCTAAGCTTCTTATTTTCAGAAAGTAAATGAATTCAAATTACACTTATTCTTCATACACATTAGCTATATTTCTGCTCTAATATAAGGTATTATATCTATACAACTCAAGTGGAATGCAAGGTTTACCTCCAATTCTTTGAAAGAGTTATTACAGGCTGTTTAGGATAGTAATTATACAAGTTATGTTAGTTGATGAAATCATGGTCATGTGAATTACTATTCTATTTTTATCACAGAAATATATACCCTAGGCATAACACATTGATATGATTCTATAGAAAGATAAGGTAAAATAGTTAAATAAGGTTTTCGAAAACCTCAGAGTCTTACAGAATATGGCATTTGAAGATATTTTTATTGTTTTAAGGATTCTTTGATAATAACACAGGTTAGCTGCTGGCAACACTCAGCCTAACCACCTCAAATAAGATGATGAACATCACAGAACTGCCTTATGGAGATGGCTTCAAATGTAGCAGAGAAGCCACTGGGCAAAATGTCTTTGTTTCTACCACAGACAGAATTCTGCCTAAAAAAGGGCAAGCTTGGATGCAGGCAGAGTCAATGGCCAAACTCTACCAAAACAGGGCAAGCAAATCCTCAGTAGTTCCTGCCTCACAAATATGTCTGTCAGATATACTGAGACAGAAGGCTGAAGATGATGCATCAATGTTTTAGAGTTTTGGTGAATGTTCAGGCTGCAAACTGTTGCTGTCATTTTTTTCACTTTGGAGATTGTTAACCTGCACTTCCTATATACTCAGGTAATTCATTTTATTCTTTCTTAAGTCTCTGATGAGAAGATAATTAAGCTTAGTTCTTTAAGGGTTAAGATGTTTTTAGGTCTAGAGAGATGTTTTAAGTTGATAGAGATGATATATGATAAATATTGATTTACATTCAGAACCTTAGACTCACTAAGATAAGAAATATGTTTTCATCAAAGTTGCCAAATATAAATAGCCGAAACACTATGAATGTAATGTTAATATAATTCCTGATTGTTTCATGGTTCTTCTTGCTGTATGCATTTTTATATGTGTGTAATAATATAAATGTATATATAAAAGAATAAAAAAATATTTAAAATAAAAAAGAAAGTATAGTGGCATATGTTCTTTTTTAAGACAGTAGTATATTTTCATCATAAGTATCTGAAACTTAAGTGTTAAGTCTTTTTTGAGGGTTATATAAAATTTTATTTTCTTTTTTTCCTCATTTCTTTGTTGATTTATTCACTTTACATTCTTGTAGCAATGATATCCCTTCTCTCCTGCTGGGCACACCCTCCTAATCTCTTCCCCCTTTTCTACCACCTCATCTCCTCAGAAAAGGGAAACCCACCCATCCCTTAATGACCTGTCCCAGCACATCAAGTCACATTAGGACTAAGCACATAATCTTCCACTGAGGCCAGAAAGGCAACCCAGCTAGTGTAAAGTGATCCAAAAACAGGCAACAGAGTCCATGTCATAGATAGCCTCCACTTCAATTCCTAGGAGACTCACATGAAGACCAAGCTACTCATCAGCCACCAATGTGTAGGGAGCCTAGGTCCAGAATATATGGTTGGTAGTTTGGTCTCTGTTTGTTCCCATGGGCCTAGGTTAGTTGACTCTGTTGGTCTTCTTGTGGAGTTCTTGTCTCTTCTGTTTCCCTCTATCCTTCCCGCCAACTCTTCCACAAGACTCCTCAAGCTCTGCCTAATGTTTGGCTGTAGGTCTCAAGATCTGTTTTGATCTACTACTGGATGGAGCCTCTCAGAGAGCAGTTATGTAAAGTTCCTATCTGTAATCATAGCAGAGTATCAATAATAGTGTCAGGGGTTGGCTCTCTCCCATGGGGCTGGTGTCAAGTTGAGCCAGTCATTGTTTGGTCATTCCTGCAATTTCTCCTCCATTATTTATCACTGAAAATCTTGTAAGCAGGGTAAATTTGGGCTGAAGATGTTGTGAATGAGGTGGTGTCCCTCTTCTTCCTTTGGAAGTCCTGCCTGGCTATAGGAGGTGGCCACTTCAATCTCGATATGCTCTACAGCTAGGAGTCTGTGCTAGAATCACCCGCATATTCTACGAGGAGCCTATCCCATCTGAGGTCTCCATCTTGTTCCAGAGATGCAGCCCCATCAGTTTTCCTTCTTTATCTCAATCTTATCACCTCCTGTCATGCCAGTCTCCTGCTCCCCCAATACCTGAACTTTACCCTCATTCCCCTCCCCAGCAAGTTCTCTCTGGTTATCCACTCCCAGTGACTAATTTATTTCCCCTTCTGAGTGAAAGTCAAACATCCTTATTTGAACCCTCCTTTTTACTTAGATTCTTTGGGTCTGTGGATTGTAGTATGGTTACCTTGTACTAGATGGCTAATATCCACTCATAAGTCAGTACAAACCATTTATGTATTTTGGAGTCTGGGTTACCTCACTCAGGGTGATATTGTCTAGTGCTATCCATTTGTCTGCAAATATGATTTCCTTGTTGTTAATTGCTTAGTAGTATTCCATTGTGTAAATGTACCATATTTTCTTCATTCATTCTTCGGCTGAGGGACATCTGGGTTGTTTCCAGATTCTGACTATTATGAATAAATCTGTTTGAATATAGTTGAGGAAATGTCCTTGTTGTATTGTGAAGCATCTTTTGGGTATATGTCCAGGAATGGATTAGTTGGTGAGGTAGCACTATTCCTAATTTTCTGAAAAAAGCACCAGATTGATTTACAAAGTGGTTTTATGAGTTTTCACTCACAGCAGCAATGGAAGAGTGTTTCTCTTGATCCACATCCTTGCCAACATGTGTTGTTACTTCAGTTCTTATCTTAGCCATTCTGACAGGTGTAAGATGGACCCTCAGAGTTGTTTTAATGTGAATTTTCCTGGTGACTAAGGATGATGAGCATTTTTTTTGTGTTTTAAATGTTAATTTGTTATAGTTTATTCAGATTACCTCCCAATTGTTATCCCTTTGCTTGTGGAGCTCCTGACCCCTCCAGATTCCTCTATTCCTCAAATCTCCCACAAGACTCCCATGTTCCATCCCAGAGTTTGGCTGTGTGTCTCAGAAACTGAATCTCCTGCTTTGTGGAGTCTTTTAGAGTACCTTTATGGTAGGCTCCCTTTCTCTTCCTTCTTTTCAGCTGCTTCAGGTGTCTGCTCTATTTGTTCTTCTGAATGAGAATTAAGCTTCCTCCCTAGGGTCTTTCTTATTAATTAGTCTCTTTAGATCTACATGTTGTAGTGTGATTATCCTGTATTATGTGGCTAATATCCACTTATAAGTGAATATATACCATGCCTGTCTTTCTGGGTCTGGGTTACCTCACTCAGGATGAGCTTTTCTAGTTCCATCCATTTGCCTGCAAATTTCAAGATTTCCTTGTTTTTAATAGCTGAATAGTATGCCGTTGTGTAAATGTGCCATAGTTTTTTTTTTTAATCCATTCTTCTATTTAAAAACATCTGGGTGTATTTCTGGATTCTGGCTATTACAAATAAATCTGCTATAAACATCAAATTGACAAGAAACACTTAAAGAAATGCTCAACATCCATATTATTCAGGGTAATGCAAATCAAAATGATTCTGAGATTCCATCTTACAACTACCAGAATGGCTAAGATCAAAAACTTAAGCGACAGCACATGCTGGTAAGGATGTAGGGAAACGGGACCAATCCTCCATTGCTGGTGGGAGTGAAAACTTCAACCACTTTAGATATCAATCTAGATAATTAGGAATATTTATACTTCAAGACCCAGCTATACCACTCCTGGTCACATACCCAAAAGATGCTCCATATAACAAGGACATTTTCTCAACTATGTTCATGTACTGGGCTTTTTATTTTTCTATATAAAGTTGAAAATTGCTCTTCCAAAGTCTGTAAAGAATTGTGTTGGAATTCTCAAGGGACCTGCATTGAATCTGTAGATTTTTTTTAGTAAGATGGCCATTTTTACTATCTTAAGCCTACTGATTCATGAATATGGGAGACCTTTCCATCTTCTGAGACCTAAAATTTTTGTCTCATAGATCTTTCACTTGCTTGGTTGAGGTTGTACCTAGATATTTCATATTATTTGTAACTATTGTCAAGGTTGTTGCTTCCCTAATTTCTTTCTCTATCAGTATAAAGTAGGCCTACTGATTTTTTGAGTTAATTTTGTATCCAACAACATTGATGAAGGTGTTTGTCAGAAGTAGGAGTTCTCTGGTACAATTTGGGGTAGGGTTCTCATGTATACTATCATGTTGTCTGTGAATATAGATACTTTGACTTCTTTCTTCAAACTTTGTATCCCTTTGATCTCCTTTAGCTATCTTAAATCCCTAATTAAAATTTACAGAGCTGTATTGAATAGATATTGAGAGAATGGACATATTTGTCTTGTCCCTGATATTAGCAGAATTGCTTTAAGTTTATTTCCATTTAATTTGTTGTTGTGTATTAGCTTGCTTCATTTTGACTTTACTGTTTTTAGGCCTTGTGTCTTGTATCTGTATTTTCTAAAAAAATTAACATGAAGAGGTATTGGATTTTGTCAAAGGCCTTTTCAGCATCTAATGAGATGATCATGTGGTTTTCCTCCTTCGGTTTTTTTTTTTTTTTTATATTGTGGGTTAAGTAGATGGATTTTAATATGTTGAACAATCCCTGAATCCCTGGGATGAAGCTTAATTGATCATGGCAGATGATGCTTTTGATGTGTTCTTGGATTCAGTTTGCAAGTATTTTTGCATCAATGTTCATAGGGGAATTTAGTCTAAATTCTCTTTCTTTGATTAGTCTGTGTGTGCTTTAAGTGCCCAGGTGACTATGGCCTCATAGAATCAATGTGGCATTGTTCCTTCTGTTTCTGTTTTGTGGAATAATTTGAGGAGTATTGGTATTAGTTCTTCTTTAAAAATCTTATAGACTTCTACACTACAACCATCTGGCCCTGGAAATTTTTTCCATAGACTTTTAATCACTTATTTTATTCTCTTGGTGGTTATAAGACTATTTATGTTGTTAACCTGATTTTATTTAATTTTCATATATGGAATCTATCAAGAAAAGCATCCATTTCATTGAGAGTTTCCATTTCTGTAGTGTACATGATTTTAGAGTAAGACTTAATAATTTCCTGGATTTCCTCAGTGTCTGTGGTTATGTCCCCCTTTCAATTTTGATTTTGTTAATTTGGACATTATCTCTTTGCCTTTTAGTTATTTTGGCTAAAGGTTTATCTATCTTGTTGATTTTCTCAAAGAACAAGATTTTATTTTCATTGATTCTTTGTATAGTTTTCTTTGTTTCCAAGTTACTGACTTCTGCTGTGAGTTTGGTTATTTCTTGCCTTCTATTTCATTTGTTCTGTTTGTTTCTTTTTGTTATAGAATTCTTAGATGTGCTGTTAAGTTGCTATTTTGTGATCTCTTTAATTTCTTTATGAAGGTGCTTAGTGCTATAAACTTTCATCCTAGCACTGTTTTCATTGTGTACCATAACTTTTGGTATGTTGTGCATTCATTTTCATTGAATTCTACAAAGTCATTAATTATTTTTATTTTTTCCTTGAATCAGTGGTCATTACATAGAGAGTGGTTAAGTTTCCATGAGTTTGTAGGCTTTTTGATGTTGCTTTTGTTGATATAGAGCTTTAGTCCATGGTGGTCTGATATGATATAAGGGATTATTTCAGTGTTCCTGTATCTATTGACGTTTGCTTTGTGACACAGTGTATGGTCAATTTTGGAGAAAATTGTGAGAGAAATGTTCTTTTTTGTGTGTTTGGATGAAATGTTCTAAAATGGTCCATTGGATTCACAATGCTGGTTACTTTTATTATTTTTCTATTTAGTTTATGTCTTGCTGACCTGCCTACTGGTGAGAGTTGGGTTTTGAAATTTCCCACAATTGTTTCTCAAGACATGGTTTCTCTGTGAAGCCTTGGACTCACTTTGTAAACTAGGATGGTCTCAAACAAGGTAGGAGAAGAAAAAACACAAGATATAAGGTTGGAGACTAGAACTGGAGAGAGTGGGGACAGGAAGATAGAAAGCCTGTAGAGAAAAAGAAACTGTGGGCAAGTGCATCTCTGTGACAAGTTTGAAACCTAAGTGAGGATAGACTGCTGGGAGGATATGAGGATGACTTTAGCAGAGATGCCTAGTAACAGAAGTCATAGCAACTGAAGAAGACACCCTGTAACTAGAGAAGTCTAGTAGAGAGCAGAGAATACCAACCACCCACAAAAACTTTGTCCCAAAATTCACCTACCTAAAAGATGTGCAGAGATAAAGATATAACAGGGCAAAGATTGATGGAATGTCTAACCTATGCTGGGCCCAACCCAAGACCCAACCCATGGTAGAGCACCAACCCCTGACACTATTAATAATACTTTGCTCTGCTTGCAGACAGGAACCTAGCAGAGTGGTCTTTTGAGAGGCTTCACCCAGCAACACTTTGAAACAGATGTTGAGACTTATAGCCAAACATTGGGTAATGCATAGGGAGGCTATGGAAAAGTGGGAGAAAGGAGAAAAGGGCCTGGAGATAACAGGAGCTCCAGAAGACCAACAAAGCCAACTAACCAGGGCCCAGAGGTTCTTGCTGAGAGAGAAGCACCAATCAAAGACCTTGCATGGACTAGACCTAGTTCCCCTACAGAGATGTAGCTGATGGGTAGCTCAGGCTTCTTGTGGGTCCTCTAGTAATTTGAGCAGGGGCTCTCTGACATAGACTGCCTGCTTTTTTTAATCATGTCTTCCTGGCAGGACTGCCTTTCCAGGCCACAGGGGAAGCAGATTTGTTCAGTCCTGATATAGCTTGATGAGCTGAGGTGGATATGAAAGGGTGATTCCCTTTTCTGAGGAATAGGGTAAGGGAGAGAGGGAGGGAGAGTAGGACTTGGGGGGGGGGTAAGGAAGGATCAGGTTATGACCAGAACATAAAGTGAATAAATAAGTGGATAATTAAAAAATGTTTCTCCTGATTGATTCTTGGGTCCCTTTGCTTAGAAAATATTTTTTTCTACAAGACCTAGATCAAATTACAGGCATCAGAATTCAGAAAGGGATGCAGGCTATCCAGATGAGACCTAATAGACTGTGCTCATAAGGTGGAGGAGGAGGACCCCACTGGTCAGAGGTCTAGGGAAGTTGTATGTAGAGAAAAAGAGAAGGAGGATGGGAATGGGAGGATGGAAGTGGGGTGTGGTGTGGTGGTGGATTACAATTGGGATGTAATGTGAAATAATAATAATAATTATTATTATTATAATAAAATAAATAATAATAATAAAAGAAAAATCTTTTTCTACCCCTTTATGTTGAGGTCATGCTTATCTTTGTTGCTGAGGTGTGTTTGCTGTATGCAGCAGAATGATGAACCCTGTTTATGAATCCACTTTGTTAGCCTGTGTCTTTTAATTGGAGAATTGAATGCAGGGAGGTGGTAGTGTCTCTGTGTGTGTGTGTATGTGTATGTGTCTTCTTTTGTATTTGGTTGTGTAAATTTTTTTTATTTTTCATTTTTTTCTGGGTGTAGTTATACTCTGTGTATTAGCGCTTTTATTTCTAGTGTCCTCTGTAGGAATGGGTTAGGGGAAAGAGAGCATTTAAATTTAGTTTTGTCATGGAATATCTTGTTTTCTCTATCTGTGGGAATTGAAATTTTTGCTGGGTGTAGTAGTCTTGGTTGTCGTCTGATGTCTCTTAGTGTCTGCCCAGGCTATTCTGGCTTTTACAGTCTCTGTTAAGAAATCTTCTCTAATTCTAATAGGCTTGCCTTTATATGTGACTTGGCCTTTTCCTCTTCTAGCTTTTAATACCCTTTCTTTGTTTTGTACATGTAATGTTTTGATTTTTTTCTTTTTTCTTTTTCTTTTTTATGTATTTATTTTTGTAAGCTTCTTGCATACTTTTAGGCATCTCTTTCTTTAGGTTAGGGTAATTTTTTTCTACGATTTCATTGAAGAAATTTTCTGGGCCTTTGAGCTATAAATACTCTATTTCTCCAATTTTAAGTTTTGTCTTTTTATAATGTCTCTAATTTTCTGGATGTTTTGTGTTAGAATCCTTGTAGATTTAGCATTTTCTTTGACTCAAGTAGCAGTGTCTTTTATTGTATCTTCTATACCTGACGTTCTTTCTTCTATCTGGTAATGATTCTTGTGTCTGTTATTCCTGTTCTCTTCCCTGTGTTTTCAATCTCCAGGATTGTGTCAGTTTGTTTTTTCTCTATTGCTTCTATTTCCATTTTCAGGTCTTGAACAATTTTATTCATTTCCTTCTCATGTTTGTTTGTATTTTCTTATATTTCTTTAAGATATTTATTTCCTTTAAACATCTCAATCATTTTTATAAGATTAAATTTAAGGTAGTTTTTTCATGCTTCAGGTATGTTAGGATATCTAGGGCTTGCTCAAGTAGCATAGCTGGGTTCTGGTGGTGCCTTAATGCTCTGAGTTTTATTGAAAGTGTTCTTATGATGGCCTTTAGACAAGTAGTTGTAATTGGTGTTGGCAAACCTGGTGGTCCCTGATGGCAGTAGGCCTCTGGGGTTGCATGTATGCACTGATGGCTGCAGGACTCTGGTGATCCCTGATGGCAGTAGGCCTCTGGGGTTGCATGTACGCACTGATGGCTGCAGGACTCTGGTGATACCTGATGGCTGCTGCCCTCTGGTAGTTCCTGATGGCTGTCAGCCTCTAGGATTGCAGGTAAGGATGAGGCCTGGGAAATGGTGCATGGAAGGCATTGGGCAGACCTCACAGGTGCTGTTTTTACCCAGAGGAACGATGCAGAATAGGGATTGTGGGAGTGGTCTAACATGGTAGTGTCTGATCGCAGCTGTGTCTGCATTTCAGGCAGAGCTTGGGCTCAGGAAATGATGTGTGGTAGGCATGGAGCAGACTTCCACATTGCTAGGCTTTAGTGGGTATTTTTCTTTGCAAATAATATTTCAGTTTTATTCTTCTCCAAGTTAAATTCATTTCAAGTGATTCTATAACAAAATTCTCCCTCTGATAAAAACAATTAAAAAAATATTTTCAGTCTTTTCATCTTGCCATCCTTAGCAGGCTGAAGAGGAATGTAACACCTACTATGACTAACTGGCCAGTCAAATTTCAGAATGAGCTTGAGATTCAATGGACTTAATTTTTTGTTTTTCATAATATCATTATCATTACTTTTTGTTATACCATCAAATTTTACTTTTCAATTTTTATCCACAGTGCCACACATAGTGATCACATTTATGAAAATGTATGGTCAATACCTATCATATTCTTCAATTTTCTAGTTTATGTTCCTCAAAACACTATTATAAAAACAATGGCAATATTGGTGTATGCTAAGGAATACTTCATTTTCATCTTTTCAGATTAAAAATATAGTCTACCGATAATTTTGTCATTGCCTATTCAGCATATCATTTTAGTGTGTTTCACCATAACCACAAGAAGGATCCATGAAAGGATTACATGAGAACATATGATCTTACAACCCCAGGGAAAATACAATAAAAAGGATAGTAGAACACAGTATATAAAATGAATAACTGTGGATGGAATACTTGGAGCTAAAAGATTCAGAGGTGCTGGAAGCAGGAGTGTGGGGTAAGGGAAAAGTACAGGGTGGCTTATATAAAATTAAGGATGTGTATAAGGAAGGCTTATGAAACACTATTAACTTTTATGGTAATTAAAATAATTCTTTTCTTTAAAAAGTGTTTGAGCAGAGCTCTCTCCCAGAATATATAGATTATTATGTAACTATCTCAGTCAAGCATGAATAACCTCTTGAGAGGTTGCTTGTCAAATTGACTTCAGGGATACCAAAAACAATACAAGGTATTGACATTGCTTTTGGTTACCCACTGTAAATAAGTGGTAAGACCCAATTCCTAAAAATACCACATATTTCGATAGCAGGACTTAGAAAAATCAATCTAGAACTGTGCTAGAAGTTTCATCTCTGATGTATAGCTTTCATAGTTCTATAAGGTATTATTCAGAGCATTGAAGTGAAAAAGAAATAAATGATCTTACCCTGAGATGGGCCTAGTGTGTACTGGTGCACTAGTGTCAAGGTGTTTACTGGCACAACCTTATTCTTTCTTGACTGGATTTGAAGTTATATCCTCAAGAAATTGTTCATTCCTAATACTGTAAATATAGTTAAAACACATGGCTATAGAAACAATAGGTACTAGGAAAAAGCCTATTGATATTGTTTTCCTAAATAGTCATGTTCTTAAACTGTGGTCTATACTTTGATGTTTATACAAGTATATATGTGTTGCTCCCAAACTTGTTAAGAGATGCTTCCTATTGTGGAATATAGTGGTTAGTGTACCTACTCACAGATGTTCATAAATGATGAGTTTAATAATCTTTTAGTTCTCAGCCTTATGTGAAACATGTGTATTAATTCCTCCTTGCTCTGTGTTTCAGGAAACATTTCTGAAGAAGAGGCAGAAAGAATGTAAGAGCCAGAAGATGAAGACGAGTACTGTGAAATGCTGGCTTCTGTACATGATATGACTGTTGTACACAAGAACTCACAGCAGCTGATGTTATGTGTACAAGATTTAGGTAGTTAGAAATTTCATTATAGAATGAGAATGGGCTCATGAATGACAAACCCTAACTGAGGAGGTACTGGCTTTTGATAGCTTCTGAGGAAGTCATTTTTCTTTGGTGGAGGTAGCCTTACATAGCTTTTCCATGTTTTAGTGGCTGACCCCACACCCATAAGAATATGAACAACACTAACTGAACTCATTGAGCAATTATTAAGAAAGAAGACATGGATGAGGGAGCTAGATGCCTTAGAAACAGGTAGAGGTAAAGGGAAGGAATAAGGATGAATATGTCCAAGATGTAGTGCATTCATGTATGAAACTCTCATAGAATAACATAAATAAGCAAGAAACTATGTATCTAGTTTTGTTCTAACCTAGCTGTAATTAAAATATCCATAAAGCTAATAAAAGGTTATTATGAAATCAAGGTTATACTCAGCTATACATAGATATCTAGCCAACTTCATGCTCCATAATGGACACTCCTTTGAAAACCCAAGGGTGGGATGCAGGTAAGATTGCTCAGTGGGTAAAGGCACTTTCTGTCAAATTTAAGACCCAAGTATGAGCCCAAGAATGTATGGAAGATGAATTGACTTGCTAAAATTATGATATGATCTTATGCTCTGGCATGTGAACATACACATATTCACAAATTCTTGTGCAAAATAAACATAAAAATGAAAACATTAAAGTGCTGGACATGTATCACAGAAGTAGAGTCCTTGGATATTGTGAAAAATCCACTAAACTGGATCTTCAGCACCACCACAAGAGAAGAAATATTATATTTTCCATTTGCTGTTAAGTTCACAAACACTAGCATATAATACAGCTCAACCCTGCCTAGGTCAACATTATCCTCTTGGTAAAATTTAGTTTTTACTAATAGATGGTGCGATTTCCTTATATGCTACAATATTTATGCTAATTTAAGTGAAGTTAATCAATGTCAGTATTTTTCAATTAATAATAATTTAAAGTGAGCTAAACTTTGCTATAGACATTGGAATCTCATTTAAAATATCCACAATATGAAGATACAAATGGGCAAATTAGTGAGGAGGATATGGATTGCTAATGTAACTGAATCAGTGATTTTCAGATCCAGTGGTAAATCCTGATGAAATATGATAGATATTGATTTACATTCAGAATTTCAGACACACCAAGATAGGAAAGATGTTTTCTTCAAGGCTGCCAAATACAAATGACCAAAAGATTATGAATTTAACATTTATATAATTCCTGATTGTTTCATGGAACTTCTTGCTGTAGGTAGTTTATTATACATATGTGTGTGCAATAATATAAAAGTATATGTAAAAAATAAAAAATACAGTAATAAAAATATTATAAATGAGGCACTACTAAAGACAGTACCTGATGTCAACCTCTCTCCTCTACACACATGTACACACATTATTCAGGCACACACATACATACATATTCACATAGTAACACATACACACAAACAATAGAGAAAATGATTTAAAATCTGAAGAAATGGAAATGTTACTGTTTATTACCAATGACTTTGGATATCTTTTTTATTTTCAATTTAAAGATGTCTCTTTATTTTACAGATATGACAGAATAACTGTGAACATAATAGTTCTAATAATTTTTGGTTTTTTATAAGTTGTTTAAATGGGTCCCAGAAGGCTTGTTTGTTGATGTACAACTGTCAATTATAATTAATGGTGAAAATAAATTTTCAATTCTTTTAAAAAATAATTTATTCAATTAAAAATTTATATCAATTGGTGTGAGACTGTCAGATCCCTTGGAACTGGAGTTACAGACAGTTATGAGTTTCCAATGGGTGCTGGGAGTTGTACATAGGTCCTTCAGAAGAGCAGAGAGTGCTCTTAACCATTGAGGCATTTCTCTAGGCCCCAAAATTTCAATTCTTTAGTGTCTGTCATTTGATAGCTATAGTCTTCAATATTGTTACCTTCAAGCTCCATTCCATTTAACTTTTAAATAGGAAAAATGGCTTATAACTAGGTCCTTATGATGCTTTAAAAAAATCTAGTACTTTGGAACTAGCATTTTACCTAAGTTCTAATTTTCCATGTCACAACAACCAATTTTATGTCACATGGAGGAACAAATGCAGATCCATTATTTCTGATCTGATACAATTATCTATAGTGTGTAAGTCAAAAGTAAACTCATGAGTGCTCTAGGGTAGCTGTCAATATTGACTGAATGGTCAGAGCAGTTACTTAGTGTTCTATTTCATTTGCCTTTGTGCACATAGCCACAAATCAACTGGCTCAGTTAACATACTCTGAGGAATTAATTTTCTATGAAAAGCTAACTTTTAACACAATGTAGTTTAATAATAGAGTAGACCCTTTCTCAATAGACCAATCTTGAACATAAGGATAACAAATTTGGTACTTAGCAATAATGTCTACTTTCATTTTAACCATTTCAATGACTCAGGCAGATTTATTCACTTAGAAAGCATTCATTGAGGCCTGCTATGTGTTTTTCACACTACTTGTTATGTGGATACAATTTAAATGTCAAGTATCAGCTTTCTGCAAATCCATAATCCACTGAGAAAATTCAGACAAGGAAAGAGATAATTATATGTCAGTGAGATAAATTTAGTCAGTGATAAGGATGTATAAAGTGTTCCTTAGAAAATTAATGTGGTAGCACCATGTAAAGTACACTTGACATAAAGCTGTCAAATTAGTAATGTCAAGTATATATTATTGCTATTTTTTACATAAGGAAAGTTTAGAGGTCCCAAGATTTAAATAATAGCCTGGGATGACTCAGTTTATTCATTAATGTATGCATACAATTCATTGATTCTACCATGCATTAGTGACCATTCTGTCAGCCATGAATAGGATGGTAATAAAGCCACAGGGGACCCTACCATTATCCATTTCCTAATATATATGAAAATGAAGTTAGAATTCAGAAAATAAGAAAATAAACTATTTTACGTAGAATTCTAGAAGGGGCAGCACACAGTACATACTCACTTGCCCATTAAGGATGAGGGTTGTTCTTGTACCACTTCTCTCCTATATTCTTTCTTGTGAAGGATGAGGATTTTAATGATGGAACTACCACACTTTTTGGGAATTTACATGAAAATCTACTTTAACGTGTTTTAAATCTGTAAACAAGAGGTGTGATGAATATGAAATGAAACAAATTTTAATTAAAATTTCATGGGTTAATAATTAAGATTGAATGTGTCTTTCTGAAGCAACTACCTAATTAAGAGGTGAGGTATCTTGTATAAAAATATCATACCATCAATGATAATAGTTTGTCCAATTTACATCCTCAATGATAATAGTTTTAATTTAAAAAAAAACAATACTGTTGCATTTTGTGGGGGAATACTACAAGAAGACCAACATTTTACATGAGTCAGATTTTGAAAATCTGCAAACCCTTGAAGTCTGTGTCCTCAGTATACTTACAGGACTGAAGTATGTTGATACTCTACATAATTTTATTAGAAATACTATTGATTGATTGATAAGACTATAAGGCTTTATATCCTGGTATTTAGTACAGAATATATAATTATTTTTTTCAGAGTACGTCATGAAAGGTGGGCTTGAGGTCTATAGAAGAGCATTGTCTAAAATGAGCTACTAAGAAAACAAATCTTTTAGTTGGAACTTCGTTTGAGAATTTTTATTGGATAGTCAAGTTTGGGAGTTCAAGAGAGTCTCCATTTGTTTTCTGATCATTACAGACTATGTGTGTATGAGTGTGTGTGTGTGTGTGTGTGTGTGTGTGTGTGTGTGTGTGTGTGTCCATGTGTAGGGGTTCATGTGTGTTGGTCCTTATGTTTATGTAGGCAGAAGTAGAAACTGCATGTCTTCATTAATTGTTCCCAAATTATTTATTTTTGTGACAAAGTCTCATTGAATTTGGAGCTTGGCTGGCCAATGAGTTCCATAGATCCTCCTACCTCCACTTCCCCAGTGCTGAGATTACAGGCACCATACATTGCAGCGCTCAACATTGTAAGTGGATGTGGGGCATGTAAGACCAGGCTTTCACGCATGTATTACAAAGACTTTATAGATTTGGCAATCTCTCCAGAGCCCTTGGAGAAATCTCTTCACAGATTTCAATCAGAACTACCAAAATTATTTGGATATATTTCTAGTAGGGGAAATCTGTTGCTAAAGAGAATATAGAATCAACAATTTCCTAAATGTCAACTCATGGAAAGTCAAAAATAAGGATGGACATAATCTTATCAAGAGAGATTTATGAGACAGGCCTATGATTTCTATACACATTTGCTTTTGAGACACTCAGAATGCAGTAAAAATATTTTCCATTTATTTTTTCATGTGACTCAAAGATGATGTGTGTTCATTTCAATTCACCCAGTCTTTATTCTTTCTGATTAGGGGTGTTTGTTATTAACCTAAATATCATTTAATGCTAATGTGTTGTTGAGTTTGATTTTATAAGGACATCAAACTTGTAGATTATATTTACAGTATTTCATATCATTGGCGATTTAAGTTTTACTAGTAGTCTTATTATTTCAATTTTCCCTTACTTGTTTTATAACATAAATTTTCTTTCTTCTTTGCACTTTTGGAAATTATATAACCTTAAATTCAGGACAAAAAAATGACTCCATTGTGTTAATTGACAAAATTTCACCAATTCAGGAAGTATTCTATCTCTTCACTCTTCAGTAAGCTTCAACATAGCCTTAGGTGCTTAATTACTTCTGCTTTCACTAATTCAGACCATTTTTGGAGAATGTAATAACTTAAAACAGGTAGCTATTGATGTCTAGTTGGACATAAGGAATCATATAAAAGCAGAATTAGGCATATTGCCAAGGGTACAGATTGCCAACTTATATTAGTAACACTGTTGAAACAAAAATTGAGACTAGAAATATATACAATAAGCAGTCAGGATGAATGAGACTGTGTTCTGCAATGCTATATGACAATTGTTTGAAATTATGTGAGAATAGATTTCTAGTAAGAAAACTGCTTAATAAAATCAGGAATTAAGGCTATCAGTATTAGCACTAATATCCTGGAAATTGTTTAAGAAAATAAAGTTACAAAAAATATTTATCTGCACAATATACTGGTCAACTAGCTGCACTTCTTAAGGTAAGGCATTCCTAACTAGCGCAAATATTCTCATTTTCTGGATGATGGGTCACCTAGTAGACAAACTGCTTGCTTATCAAATTGTTACTTACTGAGACATATTTAAAAATGTGCCTGTGAAGCTAACCTTTAATGGCTGAGCCCTCTCTATGTCATGTTTGTTTGATCTCTCTCAGAAGCCTGACCTTTTCTGAAGGGAAATGTAGGTGGAGTGAATTTACGTGGGTGGTGGAGAGAGATGGGAAATTGGAGGTAGAGGATAGGAGGAGAGGAAGGATGGGAAACTGTGATGAGGATGTTCTATATGAAAGAATAAAAAATAAGATAAGAATATATAAATAAACAAATATAAATATATATTAAACATAAGTAAATATAGTGGTAGCTTGCTCACCAGTATAAAAAAGCAATACTACATCTCTAATCTATATTCGTTCAGGTAAATATATGTATGGACATCTCATAAAGTAATCCCACAAATTATATCAATGTCTAGCATCAATCTGCCAAGTAATGTATTCAGCTTTAGTTGATTATCAGGATATTTTTTTTATTTATTTATTTTTAAATATATTTTATTAATTTATTCATATTACATCTCAATTGTTAGCCCATCCCTTGCATCCTCCCATTCCTCCCTCCCTCCCATTTTCCCTCTACTCCCCTCCCCTATGACTGTTCCTGAGGGGGATTTCCTCCCCCTGTATATGCTCATAGGGTATCAAGTCTCTTCTTGGCAGCCTGTTATCCTTCCTCTGAGTGCCACCAGGTCTCCCCATTCAGGGGACATGGTCAAATACGGGGCAGCAGAGTCATACCCCACTCTCCACTCAACTGTGGAGAATGTACTGTCCATGGGCTAGATCTGGGTAGGGGTTTAAAGTTTACCGCCTGTATTGTCCTTGGCTAGTGGCTTAGTTTAAGCGAGACCCCTGGGCCCAAATCTGCCCATCATAGGATATTTTGATAGGTTTTCTTTAGATTAACATCACAACAATGATAGTTAAATTAAAGAAAATAAGTAAAATGTTTGTGAATGAATATGAGACTAGAGTCCAATTAAGGAAAAAAAGAAAAAGAAGATTCATCTCAGAAAACAAGGGGTATTGTATTATTGTACATCACAGTCAAGAAATGAGAGAGGGTATTTTCTTTGTGTGTGATCATAATTTCATGCATGAGAAATTTAGAGTAAAAATAATATTAAAAAGAAACTCATAAATACATTTAAGAGAAGTTTTGGAAACTTCAAGAGTACAATAGATATGAGGTAGTTATTTGGTTATAATGGTGGCCAATTTAACTATGAAAATCTAAATAAATGTAATTGAGAAAAACAAATCAAATTAAGTTTGTGATCCTTCCTTCAACTGGAATAATAGAGATTCAGTATATTTGAAAAATGATACAGGGCTCTGAATGATCCAAAATACAAATCAGCATTTCTTTAAAGAGTCATATTGGTGAGTTAAAGCTGTTGATTTCTGTGATATGTGTAATATCAACTGATAGTTCTACAATGCAACTCTTATATTGAAAACTTATAGAAAATTGTGGGAGAGGAGAGAGAATGTAAGAGCCAGATTATCAGGACTTCCTTTAAGTTCGTATTTCAGACATGAGAGCAATGTTTAGCCATGGAATTTCAACAATAAGGTTGCCTAATATAAACCTGCATAAAGATAACACCAGTTGACTTACCAACATGTAGTGAAGATATTTAACATAGCGTCACTACTACATGAAGAGCTACAGGACATTGCTAGTTGCCTAAAGAATAAGAACAATTCTTTCCAAAACAATAAGTTATCAAGTACTAAGTGGTCAGTTTTACATTCAGATATGTGAATAATACTAAAGAGATTCAGCAGTATGTGAGGGTGTATGTGTGTGTGCTTGTATGTGTTTGGTGTTTAACAAATAATAATTTTAAAAGAAGACATCATTAATTTAAGAGTGATTGGAAATCCTGGAGGACTTGGAGGAGGAAAGAAAAAAGTGTAAATTATTTAACTATTATAAAATTCTCCAAAAATTAATAAGTCTCCCCAAATCTAAAAGATGATGAGTGGACTAATGATGTAAAGAGAAAGTTCTTAAATTAAAAAATCCCTGCCCAACAAATGGAAAAATATTCATCCAGGCATAGTATCTCATACCTGTAATCCCAGCATTTAAGAGGCAGAGGCAGGCAGATCTCTGTGAGGTTGAGTCCAGCCTGGTCTACAAAGGGAGTCCAAGACAGCCAAGGCTACACAGAGAATTGCTGTCTTGAAAAAAACGTATTCAACATCATTTGTCATCTGAAAATTGAAAATTAAAACTATTTGGATAATTCATCTGTTCCTACTTAGAACTGATACCCTAACAAAGGACAGGAAAATAAGAAATAACAAATGCTGGAAAGGAAGTAGAGAAAGATAGAGCCTTATTCACTGCAGAACCAAATGTAAACTGGTTCAGCCTCTCTAGAACTAAATATAAATGTATGGTAAGGACATGTATGCAAAAACACTTAAATAAAAATTAAAGGATACACAATGGGGAGGATTTCTACAGAACTGGCCAAGAAGTAATGTAATTTCCTGAAGTTTTCCTCATTGAAAAGATGAATTCACCTAGAACAAAAGATTGCTAGTTATTTTCTGAAGAAGTATGTGTTGTAAAAATGTTGAATGTTGAGATATTACCAGAGAAACTACTTGATTTGCCTTCAAATTTGAATAGGAATATACACCCAGCCTGCATAACTGAAATGAATAAGTTCTTGAAATAATAATTATAAAGAATTATTGGGTGCTAAAGTTAGTGATAGAGTACTCATATAGCATGTGACTGAGTTAGTCTATATC
Source organism: Acomys percivali (assembly GCA_907169655.1). Taxonomy (NCBI): domain Eukaryota; kingdom Metazoa; phylum Chordata; class Mammalia; order Rodentia; family Muridae; genus Acomys; species Acomys percivali. The sequence goes on from OU015760.1 coordinate 92,300,802, forward strand.
CCAGTGCTTCTGACAGGGATAAAAGAAGGAAATATAGAAGAGAGTGAGAGCAAGAATGAGGGAGAGAGAGGGGGGAGGGAGAGGGAGAGAGAGAGAGAGAATATCTGGAACTCATTAAAGAAATATAAAATTATTTGAGTTTATGTTAATTTCTTGGGAGATTTAGTGCTACCATGAAAAGCAGAATGGAAGGGTATTCTAGCTTCACTTATCAATTCTGTGTTTACAGGTTCCCTCTTTTGTCTTGACTGCGTTTCAAAACTACACAAAAATTAGAATTACTAGATGATCCAGGTAAATTATTTCTGAGTGTATACTTGAAGGACTCTAACTAGTTTTATAGAGACACTTAGATATCTATATTTAGGCTACATTATTCACAAAGGCAAACAAAAGGAAATATTCAATGTACCAATGAGTAGATAAGGTAAATATATTACATATGCACAATGAATTAAATTTGATTTAACCTTGAAGAAAAAGGAAATGTTTGCACTTACAGGAAAATGAAGATAACTAAGAAATAGTTTAAAAGGTTATCCTAAACTCAAAAAGATAAATATCACATTTTTTCAAATACAGATCTGAGATTTTACATTTTTGTATGTAAGTATAACATATTTCTTTCAAATGAAGATATAGATTTTAATTATTGTATGTGGATATATGTATGTATATATGTGTGTGTGTGTGTGTGCGTGTGTGTGTGTGTGTGTGTGTGTGTGTGTACTTTATAAACCTAGAAAGAATACTAAGAAAGCAGAAATTTATGTTTTAGGAGAGGTTTGAGGAATGAGAGGGGAACAAATAAAAATAGAATTTATGTGAATGGAAAGCAGAAGCAGAACTGTTAGTGGGACAAAGGGAAGTAGCAAGTGGGTAAAAAGGGACAAAGGGAAAGGAGATGGAGAAGTTGATCAACAAAGATATAATGAAACTCTTTACTATGAATGGTAATTTTAAAAACTTATTTTTTTTGGTTTTTCAAGACAGGGCTTGCTATGTGTAGCCCTGATTATCCTGGAGATCTTTCTCTGTAGACCAGGATTGCCATGAACTCACCGAGATCTAGCTTCCAGCCTCTGCCTCAATAGTGCTTGGATTAAAGGAATGCACCCCTACAGGCAGGATAAGAAACCATACCAAAAAAAAAAAAAAAAAAAAAAAAAAAAAAAAAAAAAAAAAAAAAA
>OU015760.1:92302001-92349379 GCA_907169655.1 Acomys percivali
AAAAAAAAAAAAAAAAAAAAAAAAAAAAAAAAAAAAAAAAAAAACAACAACAACAATGAAATCAGATAAATCAAGGCACAAATTTTATGCAGTTTATGTGAGCAAATACATACTCTTGCCTCATGCAGGCTCAAACTTGAATTTGTTCATGAAGGGAAAGGATATTGTCAAAATATATTGTATGCAAAAAATAAGTAAAATATTAAAGGAAGTGCTATGAGGAGGCTTTTTATAGAACCTACAAAGAAGTAAAGCAATTATCTGAAGTTTTCTCATGTAAAAAGTTTATTCACTTAGGAATACAGATCCCTAATTATTTTCTGAAGAAATATTTGTTTAAAAATGATTACTGTTGTGATATTACCAGAGGAATTACTTGATTTGTTTTTCATATGTGTGTAGGAATATATACCAGGTCTGCATAATTGAAACAAAAAAGTTCTTGAAATAGTAATTTTAAAGAATGTTGAGGGTTTTTCCCTGTCCTATCTGTACTGCAATTCCTGGCCCACAGCTCTAATTTACATTTCCAGAGGCATGTTACAATCATGGACTACCATGTGAGATGTCTCCCACCAATCCCCATTCCTTTCATGCCCCTAAAGCATACCCAACCAACATCAGTAAAATGCATATGCTCCATTGTTCTAATTTTCTGGCCCAAAACTATGCTTGCATTACCTGAAGCCTTCTCATACTGGAGACAACCAGATCAATAAAGCCAAGCACAAAAAACACATTCAAAAAGAGCCATAGCAATAAGGTACCACCAGAACCCAACTATCTTACTACAGCCTTTGTGGAGCTGGATTTGTAGAAAGATATTGTTTAAATTTTGGTTTTTGTCATGGAATATCTTGTTTTCTCCATCTATGAGGATTGCCAGTTTTGCTGGATATAGTAATATGGGATTGCATCTGTGGTCTTCTAGAGATTGCAAAACAACTTTCTCAAGTTAAATCCAGAAGGATAACAATTTAGAAAGACGTATAAGCCCTAAGAAAATAGAAACAGCCATTAAAATCTCCTAAGCAAAAAAACCCAGGACCAGATAATTTTAAAACACACTTTTACTTTACCTTTAAAGAAGAGCAAATACCAATACTTCTCAAATTATTCCATAAAACAAAAACAAATGGATCATTGTTGAACTCATTCTATGTTAACTAACCACACAAAGAGTCAACAAAGAAATGGAATTCCTCACGAATTTCCCTTATGAGTAATGATGCAAAAATACTCAATAAATTACTTGCAAACTGAATTCAAGAATACATTAAAAACATCCACTGTGATTGTTAAGCTTCATCCCAGGGATGCAGGAATGGTTCAACATACAAAAATCTATCAATGTAATTCACCATATAATCAAAAGGAAAGAAAAAAAAACCCTACATGATCATCTTATTAGTTGCTGAAAAAGCCTTTGAGAAAATCCAACATTCCTTTATGATACAAATGTTGGAGATAAAAAAAGCAAAGATAAATAAAAAAATGTTGGAGAGATCAGGCATACAAGATGAATACTTAAGTGCAATAAAGCAATATACAGAAAGCCAATAGCCAGCAGCAAATTAAATGGAGAGAAACTTAAATCAATTCTACTAGAATCAGGGACATGACAAGTCTGCCTAATCTCTCCATATCTATTCAGCAGAGTACTTGAAGTTTTAGCTAGAGCAATAAGACAATTTAAGGAGATCAAAGGGATACAAATTAGAAAAGAATAAGTCAAAATATTTCTGTTTTCAGTTGATATAATAGTATACATAAGTGACCCTAAAATTTCTTTATGTTATTTTATGTTATGTTATTTTATTTTATTTTATATATTTATTCATATTTGACAAAGTCCCCTGGATGGGGAGACCCGGTAGCACTCAGAGGAAGGATAGCAGGCTACCAAGAAGAGACTTGATAACCTATGACCCTAAAATTTCTATGAAAGAACTCCTACAGTTGATAAAGACCTTCAGTAAAGAGGTTAGAGATAAAGCTAACTATAAAAAAAAATAAGAAAAAGAAAATCAGTTGTCTGTCTGATTACTAATTATAAGCAGACTGAGAATGAAATTAGGGAAACAACACCCTTCATAATAATCACAAATAATATAAAGTATCTTAGTGCCACTCTATCCAAGCAAATGAAAGACCTGTATGACAAAAACTTCAGATCTTTGAAAAAAGAAACTGAAGAAGGTATAAGATGTTCAAAAAATCTCCCATGCTATTGGAACAATTGGATAAACATCTAAAGAATAATCATTTTACCAGAAGCAATCTACAGATTCAATGCAGTTTCCATCAAAATTCCAACACAAATTTTTACCGACCTTGAAAGAACAATTCTTAAGTTCACATGAAAGAATGAAAAAGCTGTATCTTAGCTAATCAACTTAAAACACTTTGTTTATCTAGATACAATGTACTCAAAACAAAGTTTATTCTATTTAGCCAGCCAAAATAACATAATGCAGCCCCATCTCTCTACACCTGGTTACCTAGTTGTTCCCTGGTTACAGTTGTTCTCTTTTTATTTTAGTTAATTAATTAAATTTATTCAGATTACATTTCAGTTGTTATCCCTTTTCTTGTATCTTCCCTCCCTCCCTCTTTCACCCTATTCCCCTCTCTTAAGTCTGTGACAGAAGGGGACCTTTTCCTCCACCATATGGTCAAAGCCTATCAAGTCTCAGCCTGGTAGCCTGCTTATTATTTCCCTGAGTGCCACCAGGCCTCCCCACCAAGGGGAAGTGGTCAAATATGAGCCACCAGAGTTCACGTCAGAGTCAGTCTCTGCTCTCCTGCAACTGTAGAGAATGTCCTGTCAATGGGCTAGATCTGAATAGGGGTTCACAGTTTACAGCATGTATTGTCCTTGTTTGGTGCAGTAGGTTGAGCAGACCTCCCTGGGTCCAGATCTGCCCATAATGATGTTCTTCCTGTATGTTTCTAGGACCCTCTCCATCCTTTTATTTCCCTATTCTCCCACACTTCTCTCACTTAGAGTCCCAGAGGAAGTCCTCGCATCTATCCCAATCTCCTGGTAAGTAAAGACTTTCATGGGACATCCCTTTTTGGCTAATGTCCAGTTATTAGTGAATATATATCATGTGAGTCTTTCTGAGTCTGGGTTAACTTACTCAGGATGATCATTTCTAGTTCCATCCATTTGTCCCCAAATTTCAGGATTTCCTCATTTTTTAATAGCTGAGTAGTATTGCATAGTGTAAATGTACCACAGTTTCTTTATCCATTCTCATAAAAAGCCTACTTTGGAAACAGAACTGTGTCACAGTCTGGCTACCAAGCACAGACTGTGTACCTGACAGTTTAGTCTTTATGCAACACTCAATAAACTTTCATCAATCTGAGTCTGATGTTCAAGTGCTCAATGTCTAGCTATTATTGAACCCACAATAGGAGGGTGTTTTCCTAGTCTTAAAGAAGCCCTGGCTTCCATCTAAAGCACCACATAAAATTATTGAGATCACACACACACAAGTAATCCTAGGACTCAAGAACTTCAAATAAAATGATTAGGAGTTCTAGGTTATCCTCAACTACATAGTAAGTGTGAGGCCAGCATGGGATTATATCTCAGAACAAAGAAATATAGCAAGGATTAAACAAAAAGTTATCAAAGCAGAATTTCAATATTTTATATATAAGGCGTCTTTTCATACTTTTCTATAAAGTAGCATTTCATGTTGTTGAGTCTAAAGAATAAACATAGCTGAGTCTCTTATGGAAGTCTGTGCTAAAGCCTGAAAGCATTAAATACTTCGAAATCTAAGCAAGGAGTGGTGGTACACACCTTTAATCCCAGCACTAGGGAAGTAAAGGCAGGTGGACCTCAGGCCAGCCTGAGCTACAAAGTGGGTTCCAGGACAGCCAGGGATACACCGAGGAAATCCTGTCTCAAATGCCCCTCCCCCTGAATAAAACAAATGATAACAATAAAGCTGTGTAATCCATAGCACAGAAACTAGTTTGGGCACCTTTTGTAAAATGCCATAACTCAACATACCAAGAACTTGGCTAATGAGACCATCTATCTACTCAACCGCAGTCAACCTTTCCCTAGCAATGTAATGTTGTTCTTGATAATATGTCAGTTCTTATCATGCATGTTACTAGAATATAATATTGATTTGAAATAAATTTGGTTTCTGTTTCACTGCCATGGGGAAAAACAAAGCAAAACAAAAGAATGAGGAGGCACGGAACTGAACTGCAGAATAATCATCTAGCCTGTGAATGACTTTGTATCCCAGCACTTCTGACAGGGAAAAAAAGAGATGTAGAGCAGGAATAGGGATAGAGGAAGAAGGAGGCAGAGGAGAGGGAGAGAGAAAGAAAGGAAGAGAGAGAGAATATGAATGCTTTTTCTAGAATCCATTAAAGAAATATAAAATGACATGTTCCCATGTTAATTTTTCATTTTTTATATCAAGTACTGTGACATAGAAAATGTAGTAGTTCCATGAAAAGCAAGAGGGAGGAGTAGTTTATTTCACTTACCTATTCTATGTTTATAGGTTACCTTCTTTGTTTTGACTTCTTTTCAAATTCTGGCTTAAAGATTTAGCTTTAGTACCCCTCCTCCATTAATATTTTTATGACACCCTTGAGGAGAATTAAGCATTCCTACATCTCTGCTCCAATAGAATATTAAGGGCTTCACTTGTACAGAATTTACTACCTTGTATTTAATTATCTGCTTCTGGGGAAATTTCTCCCATTAAGAAAGAGCCCCTTGGGAACATGAATGTGCTTTATTATGTCTGTTTTCTTTTAGTGCCTAACACAGTGCTAGGTATGTAATGAGTAATCAATAAACAAATAACATTTGTTATAAAGATGAGTGGAACACTAAATCTACAACTACTTTTTGTCATGAGAATTGCAAAAATGAAGCAAGCACCAATTGTCTTTCACTTTTCTAAAAAAAAAATCACATTAGGTAGCCTTAGCTTCCTTCTGAAATACTACATGTATCAAACTGCTTTCTAAATGTTGGTGGTGAGTTCACCTTATTCCACATTATTAAGTTCCTTGTTCTATTCTAACCTTTCACTTAACAGATTTGTTTTCTTTAAAGTAGATGCTCAACAATGCAATAGTTTTGATACCATGTTCCAATATTATAGTACACAACAGCAGAATTAAAGTGCTATAGAAAATTCAGTATTTTAATATGAATATTACATATTTACTCAATGTGTTCAAAGATGAGAATGTCTCTATAAGTTGAGTTTGTTGATACCAACAAATTTTGTAGAGCTTTAGATATATGTGTGCCCCTTTATCCCTGAGAACTTCAGTGCACAGCACTATCCTGTGAGTGAAATAGTCACTATTTTCAGGAGTTTATTTCTGGCTACTTGTTAAAGATCATCACATCTGAGCTTGATGGTATTTATGTTCCATCACAGAAAGAGAAGTAAGAGGTTCATGCATTCCTCACCTGAGTATTCAGCCCCTTGTTGTAATCAGCTGATGGTAATTCTGACCTAAGTATTGATAATCTCAGGGTATTGGAGAAAGGCTAGAATATATAGGCTAGGAAAGACAGAAAAGTGGCACTTTCATGATACTATGGTGAAAGCAACCACAATGCTGGTGGAGACCTTTTAGTTTGGCTGCTTTGGGATTACTCACGATCATGTCAGTAATGCTCACCCATGTGCCATTAATAACACCAATATTCCCATTGATTTTCCAAGGTGATTTGGAAGAAATTAAACTTTGTTTTGTGTTTGGAAATGTAAAAGGAAGGGTAGACATTGCCTGTCTACTTCTTCAAGCCAAGAGAAGATTCTCCTCACAACAAATTTAAGAAACAGAAATAAGTTTAAACTTAGACCCATTGAAAGTAAAATAAAATTTTATGTTGCAATTTTGTATCTATTATTGATATACAATTAATATAATCAATTCATTTGATGTAATAAAAATATCTACACTGGAAAGTTTTCTTTTTTTATAAAGAAGAATAAAGAGTGCTTTGCTTTACGTCAATAAGTTCAAACCAGGCTCAGTGGCACATGTCTATAATCCCAGTACTGAGGGAGGAAGAAGCAGGATGATCTTTGTGAGTTCAAGACCAGTCTGGTTTACAAAGCGAGTCCAGGACAGGCAAGGCTACACAGAAAAACCCTGTCTTGAAAACAAACAAACAAGGAAACAAACAATCCAAAAACAATAAAAGAAAAAAAACCAAGAAATTTAGTTCTTTGTACTGAAATGTGCAATTTCATAAATTATTGGTTATTAGTTTGATATAATGGTTAACTATAAATCTAGTATTTAGGGTTCAACATTGTTAAGATTTAATTTTTTGAAGTATATAATGTAATATAGTTGGTACATTGTGCATATTGACAGTGTTTAAATAATTACTTTTCTTTTGCTGTTATGCTCTATAGCACCTCATTTTGAACTATTACAATGTATTCTGGTGGTACAGACTTAAAAAGATTTACTTACTTTTATTTTATATGTATGAGTATTTTCCAGTTTGTATATACATGCATCATGTGTATGTAGTGCCTATGAAGGCAAGAATGGTTACGAGATCATCTGGAGTAACAGAAAATTTTGAGCCAACATGTGGGTATCAGGAATGGAACCAAGGTCTTCTTCAAAAGCAGCAAATACTCTTAACTAATGGTCCATTACTCTAGCCCTTACTTTGAGTTCAGCAAAATATAATCCAACACTAAGAGTACTGTCCACCAAAGATCACCATATTTTGTGGACCTCTTCCAATCACATACTCATGTCTAGCCAACAAAGTTAATTTTGTACTAGCATGAATCACAGAATTCAGAAAGTCTTATTCTTATTATTACAGTTTTTGTTTTGTTTTTGTTTGTTTGTTTCTTCAAGACAGAGTTTCTCTGTGTAACCTTGGGTATCTTGAACACACTTTTTGGACCAGGGTTTCCTAGAACTCACAGCAATCCACGTGCCTTGGCCTCCCTAAATTCTGATATTAAAGTATGTGTCCCTATACCTAGCTTTGAGGTTTTTAAATAGTAAAATGGATTCTAGACTAAATGATAGAAGTGTCATGTGATCTAATGTTTGGAGAGTCTTGAGGTTTAACATTATAGTGGCCTCTCTTAGTGAGTAGAAGAGATTATTGTATAACAATATACAATGGATTAGTGGCTAAGTACTGTTTAAACTTGGTTTTGTCATGGAATATCTTGTTTTCTCCATCTATGGTGATTGAAAGTTTTGCTAGATATGGGAGTCTGTGTTGGCATCTGTAGTCTCTTAGTGTCTGCATAACATCCATCCAGGCACTTCTGGCATTCATGTCTTCCTTGAGAAGTCATGCTTAATCCTGGTAGGTTAACCAATATTCTTTCTTTGTTCTGTACATTTAGTGTTTTGATAATTATGTGGTGGGAGGATTTTCTTTTATATTTCTTTTTGCATAAATATCTATATTCTTATCCATAATTAAAATAAATTACATACAGCAAGAAGAGCCATGAAACAATCAGGAATTATATAAATCTTACATTCATAGTGTTTATGCTATTTGTATTTGGCAATCTTGAAGAAAGCATCTTTCCTATCTTGGTGCATCTAAAATTCTGAATGTAAATCAATGTCTATTATATCTCATCATTATCAACTTCAAACATCTATCTAAACCTAAATATATCTTTATTCCCAAACAACTAAGCTTAATCGTAAAACTAAGCTATCTGGTCTTCAACCCCATCAGAGACTTGAGAAGGAATAAAACTTAATTACCTTAGTAAACCAAAAGTATAGGTTAGCAGCTTCCAAAATGAGAAGATTAAGAGACAGTTTTCTACCTGATCAATCACCCAAAACTCTCTATAACATTGGAGCATCATCTTCAGCCTTCTGGCCGAATATATCTGACAGACATACTTGTGAGGCAGAATCAATTGAGGACTTGTTTACCCTCTTTTGGCAGAGTTTGGTCACCGACTCTACCTGCATCCAAGCTCTCCTATTTTTTTAGACAGAATCCTGTCTTTGGCAGAAATAAAGACCTTTTTTCCCAGTGGATTGTTTATCACATTTGAAGCCATCTCCAAAGGAGGTTTTTTGGTGCTCATCCTCTTCTCTAAGATAAGCTGGGTGTTGCCAGGAGTTAACCTGCCCTGTTGCCAAAGAATCTTTAAAATAATAAAAACGTCTTTAAATGCCATATTCTGTAGGTCTCTCAGCCTTTTGGGGACCTTATCTAACTATTTTACCTTATCTTTCTATAAATTAATATTTGTCTATTAAACCTAGGATGTATATTCTTGTGATAAAAATAGACTAGTAATTGGTATGACCATGATTTTATCTACCAACAATTAACTTGTATTACTTAATTATCCCAACGAATCTGCAATAGAACTTTCAAGGTATTGGAAAAAACCTTGTATTATAATTGAGTTGTATGAGTACAATATCTCATATTACAGTATATATATATATATATATATATATATATATATAGTGAAGAATAGACTTAAATTTCAATTCTATATCAATGTATCAAAATTAAACTTATTTTCCATCAATATACAATATTCTATAACAATGAGTTAAAAATAACCATATTTGTGATTAACAAGGCCTTTTGAGTAGATTCAATAATCAGCTTTTTGTCCTATCATCCCTCTATATTTCTATACACCTTCTTTTCAACCCCTATCTCCATACTTATGAAAAAAGATAAAGGAAAAGGAAGACATCCCTGAGACCAACCTCATTTTATCTCTGAATAAGACCAATAATAACTTATAACCAATTTCCAATGAAAATAAGCATCTGTAACCCAAGAGAGCAAACAAAAACCTACCCAATCATCTTAGGGGAAATAGGGCATTGTTCTCTTAAGGTTGCTTCTGGCTGATTTGGGGTAAATAATAACTTTGTAGGCACCCATTTAAAATTTGGAAAAATGGTTTAACAAGATAGGAAAAGCAATATCTAAAGGTTGAGAAATTCCAGGCTTAATAGGACTGTGTGGGAAAGTCTGAAAGCTGGGCCAATTGGGATTGCAAGCTTTCTTCAAAGCAGTTCTGATGAGTAATAGCAACTGAAGTGCCTGGGCCTGGAACACAAGGGATGGAGGGTGTTACTGTCCAGCATGCTGAGAGGATTGAATCCTGTCAAGTCTCAAGTCTGATCCAGCTTCAGTGTCCGGTTCTTTTTTTTTTTTTCCTGAAAACATATAATTTATCACAAGTATTATACAGTCCTAAAATTACAAATGTATGAGGAGTGTGTGATGCACAGAGAAATTAAGGCTGGTTCTCTGCTTTTTGTAGGAACATAAAAAAAGACATCTGCAAATCTTCATTCATGCCATAAGAAAAATGGCCTCTAATAATAAGTCACAGGGATTCTGTGACCAACAAGAAGCCTTGTCTTGGCATACACATTCATGTCTCATCCAGTCTCAGAGTTATTCCCATGTAGTGGGATTAGCAATATAAGTTACCTGCTTGTTCTACGGTTTGAATTTTTAAAAAACCCAAATTATCAATTTCTTTAGTTTCTCTTATGCTTTGCATGTTAATCTCTGACTGTCTCTAACTAGAAAGTATGAGTTAAATTCCAGTTCTTCTGCTCATTAGATGTTTGAACTTTTTGTAATTCCTTGGCTTCCCTATGTCTCAGTGTTTAAAATCTATGAAACAGGGAGAACAATAGTATTTATCTCACAGAATTTTAATGAATTACAAATAAACAATATACTAAAAATAATGAATATGTTAACAATTCTGTAGTCTTAATCTAGTAGGAGTTCTGGTAGTTCAAGGGTAGCACTTGCTGTATAGAACTAAAAGGTTCCATAGAGATCACTTTGTTCACTTAAGAAATCTTAGCCTAAGAAATCTTCAAATAAGAAATACCTAAAAGCATTTGTTAGTTTCATGTGTATGTTTACACTCTCTTTTCCAATTGTGAAATAAGAAGATGCATTTGTTTATAATAAGGGAACTGAAGATCAAGGGAGGAAAAGTTATTTAAGATTACATGGTATGTGGCAAAGTTGTTATTTCAAAGCTAACTTCATATTTTTAAGACTGTAATAGTTATTTTTATCATCACTGTGACCAAATACACAGCATAAAAATGTCAGGGAAAACTACTATTTTGGCTTACAGTTTTAGAAGTTTCAGTCCATAGTCTCTTACAACAACCTACTTAGGCAATATATCACTATACTAGCAGCACCTAAAGTTATTGTGATGGCTATCGTTAACCCACTATAATATTGATTAAAGATGCACACATGTGATAGATTTTTAATAAGCCTTATTTTACCTGGGGCTGGACAGATACTAACTCCTAAACTTCCTAGTTATCTCCCAGACCTACATCCCATGCCATTTGCTCTAATCATTCTTAACTGGGCTACTTTCCTTCTGAAATAATATAATACTTTCACATGCTTTCCATCTGGGCTGCTTCTCTCCGGCCATACCGGTCTTCAGAGTAAATTCCTCCCTGCCACGTGGTACTTTTTCATGTTAAAGCATGTCAGTCTTCCCTTCCTTCTCTGTAATACATGTCTCTCCCTTCCCATGATCTTTCCTCCCTCCAGCCTATGAATCTTAGCTTTGCCTACCTCACTCCTGCTTTGCTAAGGTGGTTAGGCATTTATTCAACCAATCAGGGAAAATTTGGAGGCAAAGATAAGATGTCATTTTTGAGTATGTGAGTGTCTGCTCATGAAAGAGAGCAAACAGACCTCAGGTAGCAAAATAATTAACATTGGAATACATAGCACCAGACAAACCTTCATCATAAGGTGAAAATATTACACCTTATATCAGACAAGAAGCATAGAACAAGACAGAAAGTAAAGAATTCAGCAGAAAATAAACAAGAATAATATAGTCCCAAGACCTCCAAACAGTGACCCATTATTATCAACTAGACCTCATCTCCTGGTGATTACAGATATCCACAAGTAGCACCAATAGCTCAGGACCAAATGTTTAAAATATGAACTTCTGGCAATGGGGATTCATGATCACACCACAACAAAGCTCAGTGTTCTTCCATCATATTGTACTGCATTTAATTAAAAGTTTATGGTTACTTTGCTCAAAAATATTGGGAAAGTTTTAAGAATGATGTTTTAAAGAAATACTGACTAAGAAATAATTTTACTAAAATTTTATCTTACGTTTGCTTCCATTTCTTGAATATTGTGCTAGAACTATAATTAGCTTGGATGTATGAGTATCTTTGTAGTAAAATAAAGAAAACCTAGAGTTTCATAGTCAGTGAATGGTTAAAGAAAATGTTGTACATATTCAAAGTACACTACATTTTACTATAGAGATAGCTATTCACTCATGTTCATGGATTCATAATAGGGAGAGACTGGGAAAACCTAGATGTCCATCAAGAGATGACTGGATTGTGGTAATTTGGTGCATTTTATAATGGAATGTTATTCAACTACTAATAAAATGAAATTATGAAATTTATGAGTAAATAGATGGGGATAGAAATAATCATCCTGAGTAATGTAACCCAAACTCAGAAGAACAAACATTGCATGATTTCTCTTACTTGCCAGTATTAGCAGTTAAGCCTTGGATTTGTGTGTTTCATTCAGAATATCCATAGAAATTATCTAGCTAGTAAGGAACCAGGTAGGCAGAGGGAACTGTCAGTAGAAAGGGAAATAGAATATAGTGTTAAAATGGATAAAGAGAGGAAATAAAATAAGATAGGAGTATTAAATGAGGATATTGATGGGAAGGCAGGATAAAGGACGGATATGAGGAGGGGTAATTAACAATAAGGGCCATTTAATAGCTGTGTGAAAACTTACTACTCATATATACTTTGCAAAGACAGGGTAAGCAAGCCATCAATAGTTCCTGCCTCACAAATATGTCTGTCAGATATACTGGGCCAGAAGGCTGAAGATGATGCTCCAATATTATAAAGAGCTTTAAGTAACTGCTCAGTTAGCAAACTCTGTTTGTCACCTTCTCACTTGGGAAGCTGCTGCTCAGGTAACAAACTGTCTCTGTCATTTTTTTTCGTGTTGGAAACAGCTAATCTGCACTTCCTGTATACTCAAGTCATTAAATTTATTCCTTCTTAAGTCTCTGATGTGGTTAAAGACAAGATAGTTTAGTTTTACAATAAAGCTTAGTTATTTAGGGTTTAGGATGTTTTTAGATCTAGATAGATGTTTTAAGTTGATAATGACTAAATATGATAAATATTGATTTACATTCAGAATTTTAGACCCACAAAATTAGGAAAGATGTTCTTTTCAAGGATGCCAAATACAAACACCAAAAAACACTAAGAATGTAGCATTTATATAATTCCTGATTGTTTCATGGTTCTTTTTGCTGTCAGTAATTTACTGTATATATATGTAAAATATAAAAGTATATGTAAAAATAAAATATTTAATAAAAAGAAAAATAAAGATTAAAAAAGAATTCCAATACATTTGAAAACAATTTCAATGGAATTACACTGTAATGTGAGACAATGGTTTGACTAAACGCGACAACTGTCAGATCCCAAAGAAACTTAGCACAAATAGCTTCAGGGAGTCAAGAGTTGGATCCACCTGACAAAGGCCAAACATACTACAAATAAGTACTCCAGTCAATAAACAACCTGACCTTCCTTACTGGCTATTCCTGAGAGTTTGATGACTCTCTCCTCCCCTCTCCCTCTCTTTCCACACTCTGCCTCTACTTCTTCTAGTCTGGGGACTTCTTTCACAGTCTCTAACTATCAGGACCACAGGCCATGAAGTTTCAAGTATATATTCAAATAAAGATTTTCCCCTAAGATCCTTAACTTTATCTTCTATTCCTAGTCTATATCTGTTCCAGGCAATTTTCAATCAATTGAAGACTGAAAACTGCTCCAACTCTAAACGTGAGCAAGTCCTTGAACTTGCTCAAAATGAGATGCTTCTCATGGAATTTCCAACCAGCTAGAGCTTCTGGCTTATACCACCATTTCTAGCCTTTTCCAAAGCTGCCTACACTTCATTAGCCCCAGGCAATCTTATCAAAGCAGGGCTGATGTCAGTTAGACTGTATTCCTTTCTCCACTTGTGGACTTTGATCAGCATTCAAGTCTTCCTGGGCCTTGACAATGATGGTCTAATTTTAGCTGAGAAACAGTTACAGAAGAGATGACTTTGCCCCTTATCAGCAAAAACAGGAAAATGGCTACCTGTGGTGCCTCTTAGCATATCAAAGTGTGTGCTAGCCTCCATCCTCAGTATGAGTGGCTTCTCTGTTCTTCTTACCCCTCCCCTTCTCCCAAACTTCTCTAGCCTATGTATTCTCCTAGCTCTTCATTCTTTCCATTTCAGCCATGCACGCTCTTGGCACTTGGTACCCTATCATTGTCCTCTTTGTTCTTTGCTTTCTCTTCTCTTTCTCTCTCCCCTGTCTCCTCTCTCTCTCCCCTCATGGCCCAGTTTACATTACTAGCATATTCAATGTACTACTTTCTATCCCTGCTCTGTATTGTTCTAGATGCTTCTGGCTATACTGTCCCTCATATCTACAATAATAACCTTTCCTCAATCATATCTTGGAGTATTCTTGTACTCATTTTATATAACAGCAACACACAAACAAGTAAAACCCCAATGTGGTGGTTTGAATGAGGCTATTCTTTTGTAGGCTCATGTATTTGAATTCTTGTCCCACAGTTGTTGGAATTGTTTTGGAAGAAATATGTGGTGTAGCCTTGTTGGAAGTAGGGTTTAAGGTTTCAAAAATCCATACTATTGTCAGCTAGATTCTCACTCTGCACCATGATTATTAATCAGATGTGCTGCCTGTTGCCACACACCTTGCAATTGTTGTTTTGGACTCATCCTTTAAAACTCTAACTCAACCTCAACTAAATACTTTCTTTTACAAATTGTATTGGTCATGATGTCTACTTTTTTCTTTTCTTTTTATTAAAAGATTTTTTCTCACATAATATATTCTGACTATTGTTTCTCCACCCTCTAATCTTCCTTGTCCTTTCTCACTTCCCCTTCCAACCACTCCTTTCCTTTCATGTTTTTCACTAGAAAACAAAGAGACTTCTAAGGGATTACAATACAATACCACACAATACAATACAATACAATTCAATACAATACAACCTCAAAATTGGATAATACAAAGTAATAGGAGTAAAAGAGTCAAAGAGAAACCATGAGAATCAGAGACCCACTCAGAGAAACTTTGGACTTTGAAACAGTGTTAGTACTTTGAAAGACTAGGGATGTTTAAAGCTGTACCAAATGCACCTTGTATTATAACATACCTACATACGTGTGGGGGCCATGGGATGGGATATGGTGGTTTGAATAAGAAAGGCCATCACATGCTCATATATTTGAAACTATGCTTCCTAGATGGTGGGGCAGTTTCTGAAAGATTAGGAGGTATGATCTTCTTGAATGAGGTGTGTCACTAAGGCTACGTTGGCTTTTAATAGTTGGGAGAATAAAAGTCAGTTTTCTAGGTGTGTGCCCACTTACAGGGTGATCATCATCCTAATTAAGTTTTCTATTGCTGTTATAAACCATCATGACCAAAAACAACTAGGTATAGGAAGAGTTTATTTTATCATACAGCTTGTAGTCCATCATCGAGGACAACATAGCAGGAATCTAGAGGTATAAACTTTAACAGAAGCCCCAGAGTAAAACTGCTTATTTTATTTCCCTTCATGGCTTGCTTATATATCCAGGATCTCCTTTACTAGGGTGACACTACCTGCAATGGATAGGGCCATCCTACATCAATTAATGATTAAGAAAATGCCCCACAGGTTAGTCTGTAGGCTAATGTGATAGAGACTTTTTTCTATTGAATTTCCCTTTTATCAAATGACTTCAGTTTGTGTCAAGTTGACAAATCATTAGACAGCACAACCACTATCCATGGCAGGCCTCAAAACTAAGAGTATATGCACAACAGAAATTGTTTAAAAGAGAATAAAAGAGAGTGTGAATTTGGATGGTAATAAAGTAGGGTTGAATCTGGGAGGAGTTGGGTGTAGGACATGAATGTGATTAAAAATACTGCATCAAATTTTCAAGCAAATAACAAAATATTTACAAATATGAAAAGGAACATTGAAAAGCCTATATCATTCCTTAAAATGTGAGTATACATGTGCTTGTGATTAAAGAAGTATTAGTCATCTCATGGTGAATATACATTTATATTTATTTTTCTACATGTTATGAAATTATTAGTTTATTTTGTAAAATATTGTAATTCAAAACTTTGCCTTTAGCTTGTTTACAGATTTATTTTCAATTATGTATAGCTCACTGGACTTCCAGTGACATACATCCTCCTGCAAGGCGATATTTATCCTGTCACTGAGCGTTCTACCAACTAGGGATCCAGCACTGCAATATAGGAGATTATTGGGGTCACCAAAATAATAGTACCAGAGTTATTGTACATATGTCTCATTTTGATGTTTTTAAGATAGAGGTTACTTAAATTGACATGTATGTTTTCACTTGTATATTTTATGACATGTGAATATTTATATAACTTGAGACTATGAATTTTATGAATCATTTTTTATTTATGCTACTCTATGACTAAAATTTATAATTTCTTCAATTATCACACATAAACATAAAAAAGAATATTTAATAGTGACTAGCTTTTTATGTAAAGATATCACATAATGATCATAGAACTCTCAAGGGAACATTTATGTTCAGCAGTTCTTCAAAATTACAGTAGTTATGACTGGGTCAATAGCTCTAGCTAGTTAGTGTTTTGTGAACATATCATGACTCTTCTATAATTTTAAAATATGTTGTTAAAGTTATTTCAATATATTCATTTTCCTTGTAATATTCTGTATTTTGTTTAAATTTTTTGTTTAAATTTTATTAATTTATTCTTGTTACATCTCAATGGTTATCCCCTCCCTTGTATCCTCCCATTCTTCCCTCCCTCCCATTTTCCCCTTATTCCCCTCGCTTATGACTGTTCCTGAAGGGGATTACCTCCCCCTGTATATGCTCATAGGGTATCAAGTCTCTTCTCCATGACCTGCTGTCCTTCCTCTGAGTGCCACCAGGTCTCCCCCTCCAGGGGACATAGTCAAATGTGAGGCACCAGAGTATGTGAGAAAGTCATTTCCCACTCTCCACTCAAGTGTAAAGACTGTTCTGACCATTGGCTATATCTGGGTAGGGGTTTAAAGTTTACCGCCTGTATTGTCCTTGGCTGGTGCCTTAGTTTGAGCGGGACCCCTGGGCCCAAATCTGCCTATCATAATGTTCTACTTGTAGGTTTCTAGGATCCACTGGATCCTTCTAAAATGCTATTCTCCCATGGTTCTCTCATCTAGAGTCCCAATAGGATGTCCTCCCCTCTGTCCCAGTTTCCTGGTAAGTGAAGGCTTTCATGGGACATGCCCCTTGGGCTAGTATGCAGATATAAGTGAGTATATACCATTTGAGTCTTTCTGCTTCTGGGTTAATTCACTCATTATGATCATTTCTAGCTCAATCCATTTATCCACAAATTTCTGGAATTCCTTGCTTTAACAGCTGAGTAGTATTCCATAGTGTATATGTACCACAGTTTCTTTATCCATTCTTCTACAGAGGGACATTTAGGATGTTTCCATGATCTGGCTATTATGAATAAGGCTGCTATGAACATGATTGAGCAAATTTTCTTGTTATGTGTTGTTGCATCTTCTGGGTATATTCCAAGAAGTGGAATAGTTGGGTCTTGAGGAAGCCCTATTCCCAGTTTTCTGAGATAGCACCAGGTAGATTTCCAAAGTGGCTGTACTAGTTTGCATTCCCACCAGCAATGAAGGAGTGTTCCTCTCTCACCACATCCTCTCCAGCATGTGGTATCGCTGGGGTTTTTGATCTTAGCCATTCTGATGGGTGTAAGATGGAATCTCAGAGTTGTTTTGATTTGCATTTCCCTGATGACTAAGGAGGTTGAGCATTTCTTTAGGTGTTTCTCAGCCATTTGAAATTCTTCTGTTGATAATCTGTTTATTTCCAAGCCCCATTTCTCAATTGGGTTATTTGGTTTGGTGGTATTTAATTTCTTGAGTTCTTTATATATTTTGGATATTAGACCTTTGTAAGATGTAGGGTTGGTGAAGATCTTTTCCCAGTCTGTAGGCTGTCGCTTTGTTCTCTTGACAGTGTCTCCAGCCTTATAGAATCTTCTCAGCCTCATGAGGTCCCATTTATTAATTGTTGACATTAAGGCCTGGGCTGTTGGTGTTCTGTTCAGGAAGTTGTCTCCTGTGCCAATATGTTCCAGGCTCTTCCCCACTTTTTCTTCTAAGTGACTTAGTGTCTCTGGATTTATGTTGAGGTCTTTAACTAAGCAATTGAAGGACTTGTTTGAAAAAAATTTCAAAACTCTGAAGAAGGAGATTGAAGATGACATGAGAAGATGGAAGGATCTTCCTTGCTCATGGATCGGGAGAATTAACACAGTAAAAATGACCATCCTACCAAAAGCAATCTATAGATTCAATGCAATCCCTATCAAAATATCTACACAATTTTTTAAAGACATTGAAAGTTCAATTCTGATCTTCATATGGAAAAACAAAAAACCCAGAATAGCAAAAAAGTTCTTGTACAATAAAAGGTGCTCCGGAGGAATCTCCATACCTGATCTCAAATTGTACTATAAAGCAATAGTAATTAAAACAGCATGGTACTGGCACAGCAACAGGCTGGTTGATCAGTGGAATCGAATTGAAGACCCAGATATGAATCCACACACATATGGTCACTTGATTTTTGACAAAGAAGCCAAATCCATTCAATGGAAAAAGGATAGCATCTTCAACAAATGGTGCTGGTCTAACTGGACGTCTATGTGTAAAAAAATGCAACTGGACCCATATTTGTCACCTTGCACAAAACTCAAGTCCAAGTGAATTAAAACCTCAACATAAAACCAGAGACACTAAATCAGTTAGAAGAAAAAGTGGAGAAGAGCCTGGAACACATTGGCACAGGAGACAACTTCCTGAACAAAGCACCAACAGCCCAGGCCATAAGGTCAACAATTAATAAATGGGACCTCATGAGGATGAGAAGCAGGAGACACCGTCAACAGAATAAAGCGACAGCCTACAGATTGGGAAAAGATCTTCACCAACTCTACATCTGACAAAGGTCTAATATTCAAACTATATAAAGAACTCAAGAAATTAAACACCACCAAACCAAATAACCCAATTGAGAAATGGGGCTCAGAACTAAACAGAGAATTCCAAATAGAGGAATATTGAATGGCTGAAAAACACTTAAAGAAATGCTCACCCTCCTTAGTCATCAGGGAAATGCAAATCAAAACAATTCTGAGATTCCATCTTATACCCATCAGAATGGCTAAGATAAAAAATTCAAGTGACACCACATGCTGGTGAAGATGCGGAGAGAGAGAGGAACACTCCTTCACTGCTGGTGGGAATGCAAACTAGGACAGCCACTTTGGATATCTATCTGGTGCTATCTCAGAAAACTGGGAACAAATCTTCCTCATGTGCCAAATTTTATTTATCCATTTTTTTCTGTTGAGAAATTTCTAAGATGTTTTCAGTTTCTGAATATTATGATAGAGCAACAATAAGCATGGTTGATCAAGTGTACTTGTGATAAGATGAAGTATCCTTTGGGTATATATGCCCAAGAGTGTGGTAACCAGATCTTGAGGTATATTGATTCCCAACTTTCTGAAGAATTACCTTATTTATTTCATAGTGACTGTACAAGTTTCCTCTCCTACCAGCAATGAAGAAGTATTCATTTTATTGTACATCCTTACCAGCATGAGCTTCCACTTATGGTATTGATCTTAGCCATTCTGAACACAAGACTTCCACAACTCATTGAACATGAACAGGGACAGGGCAAGATAGTTCATGCATGGAGTCTTCAACCCTATGTACTAGTATCTTTGGTATGGAAAGATACTATTTGGGCTTCCAAAAGAGAAATTTACACATCAACCCAGACACAAAACCTTTGAACTACAATCTGTCCTGTCTGCAAAATATGGAAGTACAATGTGGCACAAAACTTGTGGAAGTAACTAAACAATGTCTGATTGACTTAAGGCTCACTGCACAAGATATACCCCATACCCAATACTGCTTAAATGAGTAAGAATCAGAGTCCAAATAGCTAAGAGACCTAGGGTTAAAACTAAATCTTGTCTCAAATTACTCCTAATATTAAGGCCCTTATATGTCAGTGTTTTACTTAGGCATCTTCAGAGAAGCTTCTTCCTTTAGAAGATGTGAACAAATGCAATGATGCTAGACTAGACATTAAACAGAGGGAGAGAACAACCATGGAACACACAACTGTAAATGGAATGTCTTTATCAAACCTCCTCAGGGCACAGGGACCTCAAATGAAGAGGATGCAGAAACAGTGTATGAACCAGAGGGGATGCAGGACAACAGGAGACAAAGGCCTTTAAATCAATTGAGATAAGCTCATATGAACTCATAGAGACTGAAGCAGCAAACATAGGACTGACATGTGTCTGCATAATATCATTTTTATATATGTTATAGTTTTCAGTTTGTTATTTTTATGTGACTCTGGGATGTGTCAGTGAGTGGATCTCTGATTTTTGTGCCTGCTCTCGGGGCTCTTTTCCTTCTGTTGGTTTGTATTGTCTAACTTTGATATGATGATTTTATCTTATATTTTAATTTGTTATATTTGTTTGTTAGAAGCCTGTTCCTTTTTCATGAGAGGGAATAAAGGAATAAATCTAGATAGGAGAGGAAGTGGAGGAAGAACTGAGGGTATTAGAGAGAGAAGAGACCGTAGTAATACATTTTATGAGAAAGGAGTATATTTTGGGTAAAAATGGAAAAAACTAAATTTAAATTTTGAGTTATGGAACAAAATAGGAAAATTCTCAAGAGAAGAAATGCATGTGGCTAGGAATCAATATTCCTAAGTATCAGGGAATAGCAAATTAAAACTACTTTAGGATTCTATTTCACTCCAGTCAGAATGGTCATTATCAACAATACAAATAATACACATGCTTGCATTTGGGGATTAATAACTGATATGTATTTTTCATTGAAATTGAAAAATTGATATTTTGTCTGGAAGTTTCTCAAAAAAATAAAATTAGGACTGCCGTATGACCCACTTATACCACTCCTAGGTATATACACAATTTACTTCTAACAACCAAGATACATGTACATCTATGTTCAATGTTGCTTAATTAATAAATAGAAAATGAAATCAGTCTACATGTCTATCAAAATATGTTTAGATAAAATTTACCATGTATACATAATAGAATATAACTCAGTTATAAAGGAAAATTAAATCATGATATTTTCATGAGAATGGATGAAAATACAAAAATAGTTTACTGAGTGAAATATTTCATGCCCTGAAAGACAAACACCTTATGTTCTACTTCATACTCAGATCTTAGCTCAAATCTTTGTTTTGCGTATAAGATAAATCTTTAAAAATAACTCATTGGTGAGTGTGTGAATTTAGATAAAGGAGGCAGTGTAAATGTAGCTAAGTACATAAGAGATAAAACACGTGAAAAGGAATGGAAATAGCTCAGCATTTCTTGAATGCAGGTAGAGGAATGAATAAAAATGAGATAGTCAAGGCCACTACAAAATCTTAAGAGAACCTTCATATGATATTAAAGAGTTTAGGCATTATTGCATAAGAAACAATGGATATTTTAAGCATAATACGTATGCGAATTTTGTCAGTAGATTTATCTAGACATTCTCTGAGAAATGAATTCAAAGAGAAATATATGAAAGTGGTAGAATAACCATGAAGTCATTGTACTAAGAAATTATGACAGTTGCTTTTGGAAATGGTGGAATAAATGTAAAGATGGTGAAAGGCTAAGGGAATAATAAGAATGACATAGTGCTCAAGTAGAGAGAGGGGAATGGGAGGAGCAAGGAGATCACTGCCTTTAAAATTTCTAGTTTGGGTAACTGAGCAGATGATGGCAAGAGATAACAAGTAACTCTAGGAATTGAAGATTTGGTGATTTAAGTTGTATTTATTAAGGTTTATGGAAAAGATTTGGGAAATTCATTATAGTACAAAATTTAAACTTGAATAAGAGACTGTGTTTAGCATATAAGCAATGTAGAAATGAGCATCACAGAGGCAATATTTGTAAGCTTTAGCATGAATTTGATGGCCTAAGAAAAGATGTTAAAAAATAATATAGAATTGAAGGAACATCAATATATATTAAACAAATGTCAGAAAAGTAATTCATGTTAAAACACAAAAATAATAGTTGGGTGCATACATATTGATTAGATAAGTTGCTGTCAAAGTATTTAATATTCAGAAAGTGAAGAGTAGATAGTTTCAGGAAAGAGATTGCGATTGTCAGTACCAAATACGACTCAAAGGTCAAGTAGTAAAAGAGTTTACAGTCCTTCAAAAATACCATTATACAGCATTATGTGAATGTAGCAAGATTAATTAGGGTAGACTAGTGGATAAAGTATCTAGAACTCAGTAAATTAAACATTGAGTTGGAACTCAGGAGGGTAACAAGGCATGAATAAAAAATGGAGAATATTGGAATTTCTAAGTTTCATAATTTGATCCTAGTTGAAAAAACTCTTAAGCTTTGTAGATAATTTTGTAAATTGTGGCTGTATAACATTTATTAATTGAAGATTATTTATCAGCACAATTAATTTATGAAAAGAATAGATAGAACACAAACTTTTATTGTATTTATCCAACATTCACTCATACAGTCATTTGTAACATGGCCTGTGTTGGTTAATGGATTAACATTGAATTAATCAGTCAATATAAAAATAAATATAATAAATTAATAAGTTTAAGGGATTAATATAACACATCATTTTTGCCACACTGAAGAACAAATGTAAGTTCACAGATAGGGAACATGAATGAATCCTTATTGTGTGACAGTCAAAGCATACCTAATGAAGGAGAATGTAACATTTTTAGCTCATTCTCAATGAATATTGAGAGAGAATAAAATAAGAAGTAGTAGATTAGAAACTGACACTTTGGGAATCATAATACACTAGAACCAGGAACAGTGATCATCAAAACAGGTGGCTTTAAGGCAACAGTAATCTATTAGGTTTATCTATAGTTGTGATAGTTGTGAATATCATTTACTACACATACACAATTAATTTCTTAAGTATAATGGTGTAGTTGCTTTAACGTAATGTCATCATGTAACTTGACATTTTTTTGACAATCTACAAAATGTTGCTATTTATACTTTCAACAGTATTGCCTAGCCATTACATAATAAGAGATGGTAACTGTTTGTGTTATATTTGCCATTTAATATGTCTAACAACACACTGATGGTTCTCATAATAGTTACTCAAAACTGGTACAAGCAATGAAAGGTTATTTGGGGAGAAGACTTACATATCTGTTTATTTTTACAGATAACATTATTAAATTAATAATACTTGATGGTCATATTAAATATTTCCATTTATTTTAATTTTTATGGTAAATACACAAAAGAAAATATATGATATTATTAACATTCATTCATAATTCCTTTAATATTTGCTTCATATCTCCTAATAGTCCATGCTTCAGACTAATTCCCCTTATAAAGCACAATATGTTTTGTTTCAGATCAGAAGCAGATGATGTTTTCAGCACCCAGAAGGCATCATTGTAGATCCTCGAAATATCACAAATGCCAGTATACACATGATGCCTTTTTGGTGGTATCAGATGTGTATGTAGATTGTGTCTCTAGCAAAGAGCATCCATGGAAATATCTGGAACGTTTGGAGGCCAGATGTAAGCTTCTAAAAACATAGTAGTATAAAAACACAAGGGAAATTTGTCTTACAAATTGAGTAATATGATTTAACTGGATATGGCAGAACACTATGACCCATTCCAGATCTTACCTAATTGGTAAATAACACAGAAAGATCTATTTAACAACTTTAGATTTGCTTTCATCCTCAGTATCCTTATGCCAATCTTAGTACATATTGTTCAAATCCCAGCTTAAGTCCCAGCTTCTAAAAAAAAAAAAAAAAAAAAAAAAGACTTATTTACTCGTTATAAGGGAGGTCATGTGAAAATGATAGTTACTTTTACAGTATTCTATTCCTCTTCATAATTTCATTTCCTGGAGTTTTCTATGGTATGAAAATATTAAGTGCACATTTTCAAATGTAAAATTAAATTTATACTGAGCTCTAACCAACGTGATGGAATTCCACATCATTCTGCTTTTTCCTACTGTGGACGTGGATCATCCCTTTGTCTAAAGTATGCACACAGTATATATTACCTATTAGTTTCTTAGTAGTTGTCCAGTTATGTGATAGTATGCTAAGTATCATAATGCATGTGTTCAGATAACCCTTATTTTAATTAATAGAGTCTGTGGTTTTGAAAAAGAGGGAGAACATTGATTTTAATGTGGGCATAGTAGACTATTGATTTTCATTCTTTATGATAGCTCATTCTTAATCTTTTATCCATATCTATGCTACAGAAATGTCAATTAAAATTGGGTATTTGGAATCTTGGATTATTGTGAAGGGATAAGTTGAAATTAAAGAACAGAAAAAGAACTCAGAAATATTATGCAGTATGGGAGAAACTTGAATAACTTCAAATAATTCTGAGAAAAAAGCTGGTGGAAGGATACATGGAAAATATGTCAATAGAGATATAAAGTCTGGTATGAGCTCAAGAATTGGGACAGAAGGTTCTTTTTTGTGTGAGAGAGAGACTGAGACATGAACTATATAAGAGTTAACCAAAGAGTGACTCTTCTCTCTCTCTCTCTCTCTCTCTCTCTCTCTCTCTCTCTCTCTCTCTCTCTCTCTCTGTCTATATATATATATATATATATATATAATTTTGCCTGTAGCTTACAGTAGCCTTCAGGAGGCCCAAGAAACTTCTGATATCCAATATCCACCTCTTCAGCTACAGAAAATTCTAGTTTGGACAGTAAAATTCTGAAATTTCCTATCCCGTTTTCACTGAATGAAGGCATGTACCTTTGTTGTAGTCTCTTGTCTTCCCAGATAACCTCCTCCTGGCTCTCTATTTCTCCTCACCAAGTCAGCTGAAAAAAATGGTGTTGTTCATCATCATTTCTTTTATAAGTCTTTAACTCTCATTTGGGACTTGTCATGCCCTCAAACTGCTCTCTTCTCATTCCACTTATGTACAGATACATAAACAGTCTCCTTTCCACTATTAAATCACTGTGTGCCCCTATTTTCTAGTGTTCTTGGTGCTAGCTTTGCAAACCCAATTCTGTGTTTCATATCTCTGACAATACATTCTTTCATCTTTTCCTCTCTCAATTTAGGCTAAAAATATTTAATACTTTCAATCTCCATGAGTTAGAAGGCATAAAACGCCACTTTCCTTAACTTTACTATGTGTCTAGCCCATTTTATCTTGCCCCCGCCCCGCCCTTTACCCAGCCTAGAAATTTTACACTGTTTATTAGCAACAAGTATGTTGTTGAAGACCTCATTTTTACCCACTACCTTATGGTCTCCAGAAATACTTGTTTCTATATATGTATCCTTTTCTGTGATCAATTCCCACAATATCTATCTTGGCTGTACTTCTTGTAGGTAATTTAAAGACAAGTACGCCTGTTCCCAGCATGCCTTGCAGCAAAACTCAATTTCCTCCCACCTTTGTGACCTGTCCTGTGGAGTGTTCCTTAGCTACCAGGTAGTCACAATTGAGTACAGTAGGCTTGGAGAGAGGATCTACTTGGCTTTTTACAGGAGAAGGAAGGAGGTCGAGGAGGAAATGAGGATTCAACAAGGACTGAAGCAGTACTGAATCTGGAGGGAAGGAGGTAACAGTTTGTCTAAATGTGTGGCCACTGTGTCCATGACCATAGTGGAGGTTTATGACAGTATTACTTGGCTAAGCTGCAACAGCCATGGCAGTTGAATTTGGAGACATTACCAGTGGCTTCCGCCATAGTGAGGTAATCAGATTCATTAACAATGAAGTCCTTATGAATGGAGGGGGTCCTGAGTTCTATATGACCTTTCGTTCTCGGTCTTGGAATGAGATAGAAGATCAGCTTCATACCATCCTTGTCGACCCCAAAGTGCCACGCACCCTTAAGAGAGCTTGTACCTGGAGCGCTTTGGCTTTGAGTGTAAGAGTGGCTGCCAGGCAGCGTGAACAGCAAGCACGTAGAGTTGGGAGACTGCAGGGCCAGGTGGGAGAGCGTGAGTCAGCTTCTTGGACTTTGGTTTCCGAACTACAGCGGTTGCGAGAGGAGAGGGACCAAGCAGCCGCTCAACTTGTTTCTACACAGACTGCCCTACAAGAGGCAATGGATGAGCGTGAAGTACTTCTTGGGAGGTTGTTACAAGCAGAGAGGTCTGCACTAACTGATGTACCTGAACGTAAAGCAGAACATTATGGAACATCACTGTGGTCCCATGAGGAAGAAAAACAGCAAGAATTGGGATTAGGAGAGGCTCACAATGCTCCCTATTTGGATGGCCAGATGCCAGCCCCACCAATCTTGTCTTATGTGCCAGGAATTTCAGGCTCTTGGGCCCAAGCAGTGAATCCCGTCCTTCAAATGCCCGTGCCACAGTCACTACCACTCAATACACCACTCCCCGGGGGAATTCCATATTCAACCCCTGTACCATGTCCAGTAGTAATGGAGTCAGGAACAACAGCAGCAGCCGTGACCACAGCTGTACCTCAGATGGCTTCTCCGGGAATATACCCACCTGGCATATGGGCTGCATTGGGGCACCAGGAAGCAGTGCCTTCTGCTTGGGGACAAATCAGCCATAGGCAGAATGAATGTCCTGAGATCCAGGATGTAAATCACCCGGGATACCGGGTAAGCCAAAGCAAAAACGGTCCAGAGAAACCTTATAGAACAGCGCTTTGTGGGGATAGCAGAGGGAACAACCACAAGGGAAGTCTTGTCACACCCCAGGTGATGGCTGCCACTGAGAAGAAAATCCCAGAGATGAACCAGGAAGCAGTCACACTGGAGAACAACAGTAACCATGGTGAAAAGGGAGATTCGATAACTGCCCAGGGCATGGCTGCTCAGGGGAACAAAACCAGCTTAACCCAGAGGAAATATCCAGGGATTTCCCGAAGGGTGCTTGATAC
The DNA here is from genome assembly GCA_907169655.1 of Acomys percivali. Lineage (NCBI taxonomy): Eukaryota > Metazoa > Chordata > Mammalia > Rodentia > Muridae > Acomys > Acomys percivali. The sequence continues at coordinate 92,328,238 of OU015760.1, forward strand.
GGGAGTTGACATCAGCCACAACATCAAAGAAGTTTCAGTAACTCCCCAGGAGACAGCTACCCAGGTGAACAAGACCAGCCCTATTCTGAAAAAATATCCAGGAATTGTCCTGAAGAAGCCTGACGTGGGAAACATCATTAGCTGTAAGCAGAAAGAGGACCCAAAGACATCCCAGGGAACAGCTGCCCTCAGAGAGGCAACCAAAAGTTGCCAAAAGGAAGACACGATTACTTTTCAGCAGATGACACCCCGGGATTCTGGTGGGAGCCGTAAGGAGAAGAGAGTTCAGATGATGCCACAAGGGACTGACAGGTTCCAGAGCCAGAAGGAAGAGCCAAACACTCTCCAATCAAGGCCCCTAGGAAAAAGTAAAAGTTATTTTATTAATAAATGCCCCCCAAAACAACTGCCTCTAAAGCAGAAGTCCAAGCAACCTCAAGGGATAAAGGCCCTCGAATCTAAGCAACCTCAAGGGACAAAATCCTCTGACTCCAAGCAACAGGAAAAACCTCTCTCACACCGTACTCCGGTGAATTGGGTCTGCCCAGTATGTAAAGCTGTGAATCGCTCATGGTGCAAAGGCTGCTCTAAATGTGCAAAAGCAGGTGCTCAACTTGAGAGAAAAGATTTTTACTGAAAACAAACATGTTGATTTCAGGAAAGTAAGTAATAGAAACACTCCAAAGAGAAAACTAACTTCTTAAGATCCAATCCCCTCGCCACCCCTCACTTCTGATTCAAGAGTAATGTCACAGAAAAATTAAATGCAAAAATACAAAGAGAAAAATGAAATGGCTGTTATACTATTTTCCAAATTAACTAACATTTCCTCATTGTGGGAAAGGACACATACATGCCAATATGCCCATGTTTATATTCTTATCTCATTAACTTACTGAACTAAGAACTATTTTGTAATGTCACATCAACTTTTTAAATTGTGAATTTCTCATAATTTTATCACTGTCTTGCAGATGGTCCAGTTGATATGTCTATTCATGATCATATGACATACTTGAAGAAGCTCATCATGAAGCTTTAAAAATTTTCACTCTTTTATAATTAAATTCTTTTTCTTAAAAAGAACACATTCAATTGCAAGCAGTCATATAATTTTACAATAAAAACAGTACTGATTTTTACCATCACTTTTCCTTGAAAATGACTTTATTTTTATAACTATTGCTGTGTTTATGTTTGCTTTTTTTTGTATTCTAAGTATAATGTGAAAGTCCTATTTAAGTGTCTCAGTTCCTCCAAAGTTGCTGTAGCTGAAGAAGCTTCACATACTCCATGGATTAATTTCCAAGAGCTAAAAAAATCTTGATTATAATTGAACGTCTCCAGAGTGGCTAACATTGGCTTGAGACAGGAAACATGATCAATTGGGAAAGAGAAGTTTTTTGGTACTTATTTGGGTGGGGACTGGAGAATGAAATAATATTTTTGGGTGGGAATTCCCAGAAATTAACTTGGAAGAATATGCATAAATACTGTGCAAATTTGATAAAATTCATGCAATTCATGAAATATTTGCTATTGTTTAGTCTTTGCTGGGAGATGGAATGTTATGATATTTTCTGGTGATCACTTCATGATCATTTTTGGTGAGCTGGTTAGATGACATGTGAGAACATAATTTGGAAAAAATGACTGCCACATATTTCTTGCATAAAAAGAAATACAGATACATATTTGTAGTCACATTGAAGGGAAAAATTCAAGTTTCATAATGAAACTTTTTCTCTTTTTGCTCCCAAGTGGTACAAACTCTTAGGGACATGATCAAGAAAGTAGACTCATGAAAATGCACCAGGGCATTTCTGAACCTCTCTCTCTGATGTTACAGATATTTTCCTGGCTACCCACTAGGCTGCCTACATGAGTCTTCCTGAACAAAGTACTTAGATTTATATTTTTTGCCCTCATTCCCAAACTTCCCCTATCCTAAGTCCGTCTCCTGTTAAGAATGGATGTAAAGCAACATCAGGAACATCATAATACTGTTTTCAATTTTTCCTTCATTAATTTATTTAATCATTTTATAGTCCTAAAAACCACCAGGAGCCTGAAGCCATATGCAAAGGAAAGTGGATCAGTAGAGGAGACAAAACTGTCATTAGGCAGGGGTTTTATCATGGTTATTGCAAGAACAGGAGTTTCCATTTTGGCAGTTACAGGATTGGTTGACATTTAGCAAGGTTGGGGTGGTGCTAGGGGATTTGTGGAGCCTGACCATGAATGCTTAACATCTGAGGACATTAGTTACTTTCCTGCTGTCCCCTGATTGGCTCAGGCCTAAGGTGGTTCTTTTCCTGGAACAGTTTATGTTTCTTTCAGTAACAGGGTGACCTTAAGGACAGGCCTAAGGACAGGCTTAAGATGAAGGCTAGCATCAAGATGCAGTCACAATGGCTAGAGGTCCAAAATAGCAGAGCTTCTTTAATAGTGTCAAGGGTTGGCTCTTTCACACGTGGTGGGTCTCAGGTTTGCCCAGACATTGGTTAGTCATTCCCTTAGTTTATACTCTATCTTTATCTCTGCACATCTTGTAGGTAGGGTAGATTTTGGTTTGAAGGTTTTGTAGGTAGATTGGTGTTCCCCTCCTCCTACCTACAGGTCCTGCCTGGCTAGAAGGTGGACTCCTTAGACTCATGTGCCCTGTTGCTAGGAGACTCAGCTAGAGACATCCCCAGATCCTCCCTGTAGCCTACACTGTTGCAGGTCTACAGCTTGTCTCAATGATTCCCCTTCAACTCCCACCTCTCCACTCCCCTCCTTTGGTTTCCCCTTTCTCTCAAGGCCCTCAAACCTCCTTTCCTACTCTCTCCTCACCTGATCCCATCTCCTTTCTATCCCCATACCATGTCTTGTCCAGTTACCTCTCTACTTCCTCATTCTATTTTCTATTTTATTTTTCCATCTGAGTGAGTCTTTTTAAAAATTGGGTTATTTGGATTGTTGATTTCTAATTTCTTGAGTTCTTTATATATTTAGGATATTAGCCTTCTGCCATTCTTTAGGCTCTTGTTTTGTTCTCTTTACAGTGTCGTTTGCCTTACAAAAGTTTTTCAGTTTCATGAGGTCCCATTAATTAATTGTTACTCAGCACCTGAGCTGTTGAGGTTCTGCCTAGGAAGTTGTCTCATAATGAGTTCAAAGCTGTTTCCCACTTTCCCTTCTAACAGATTTAATTTATCTCGTTTTATGTTGAAGTCGTTGATCTAGTTGCACTTGAGTTTTGTGCAGGGTGATAATTATGGATCTATTTGCATTCTTCTACATGCAAACATCCACTTAGACTGACTCCATTTGTTGAAGATGCTTTCTATTTTCCATTTTACTCTTTTGGTTTATTTGTAAAAAATAAAATAAAAAAAAAACAACAAGTGTCCATAAGTGTTTGGGTTTATTTCTGAGTCTCTGATTTGATTCCATTGATCATACTGTCTATTTTTATGCCAATGCCATGAGATTTTATGGATATTGTTCTGTAGTATAACTTGAAATCAGGGACAGTGATATATGCAGGAGTTTTTTTTTTTAATTGTACAGAATTGTTTTAGCCCTACTGGGTTATTTTATTTTATTTTTCTATATGGAAGTTGAGAATTGCTCTTTCAAGGTCTGTATAGAATTGATTTGGAATTTTAATGGGAATTTAATTGAATGTGTATATTGCTTTTGGTAAGACAGGTATTTTTACCATGTTAATAAGATAGATCCATGAACATGGACTATCTTTCCATCTTCTGATATATTCTTCAAATTCTTCCTTTAAACACTTAAATTTCTTGTTGTACAAGTGTTTTACTTGTTTGGTTAGATTTTCACCAAGTCATTTTATAGTATTTTGTGGCTAATGTGAAAGAGTATTTTTCCCTAATTTCTTTCTCTGCCCATTTATCATTTGAACACAGTAGGACTACTGATTTTTTTTGAGTTAATTTTTTATCCAGCCAGTTTGCTGAAGGTCTTTATCAGCTGCAAGATTTATCTGGTAGAATTTTTTGGGTCACTTATGTATACTACCATATCATTGGCAAATAACAATATTTTGAATTCTCCCCTAACATTTTGTATCCTCCTGATCTGCTTTAGTTGTCATATTCCTATAACGTCCAAGACTATGCTGCATAGATATTAAGAGAATAGACAACCTTGTCTTTCCCTTGATTTTAGTGGAATTGCTTTAAGTTTATCTCCATTTAATTTTATGTTGTCTATTGACTTGCTGTTTATTGCCATTACTGTGTTTAGGTATCCAGCTTGTATCCCTGATCTCTCCAAGACTTTTAACATGAAGGGGTGTTGGATGTTGTCAAAAGCACTTATCAACCCAAATGAGATGATAATTCAGTATTTTTCTTTCAATTCATTTGCATGGTGGATTATAATGATGGATTTTGTATTTTGAACCATCCCTGCATCCCTGGGATGAAGCCTACTTGATCATGGTGGATGATTTTTTTTATGTGTTCTTGGATTCAATTTATTAGTATTTTAAAAGTATTTTTGTATCATTGTTCATTTCGGAAATTGGTTTGAAATTCTCCTTCTTGGCTGAGTCTTTGTGTGGTTTAGGTACCAGGGTAACTGTGGCCACATAGAATGAGTTTGGCAATGCTCCATCAGTTTCTATTTTGTAGAATAGTTTGAGAAGTATTGGTATTAACTGATATTTCAAATCCTGGTAGAATTCTGCATTAAACCATCTGGTACTGGCTTTTATTTTGGTTGGGAAAGTTTAATGACAGCTTCTGTTTCCTTTGGGGTTATTCTATTTAAATTTCTATCTGCTCTTGATTTTACTTGGGTATGTGGCATCTATCAAGAAATTGGCCATTTCATTTACATATTCTAATTTTGTGGAGTACAGACTTTTTAAATAAAACCTAATGATTCTTTGGATTTCTTCAGTGTCTGTTTTCATGTCTTCCTTTTCATTTCTGCTTTTGTTAATTTAGATATTATCTCTCTGAGTTTTAATTTGGCTAAGGGTTTGTCTACCTCTTATCTTTTAAAACACTAGCTATTAGTTTAGGTGATTCTTTGTGTTGTTCTATTTGATTCTACATTATTGATTTTCATCCTGACCTTGATTATTTCCTGCCTCATTCCTGTTTGGTGTGTTTGCTTCTTTTTGTTCTAGAGCTTTTAGATGTGTTGTTAGGTTGCTAGTATGAGACCTCTGTAATTTCATTATGAAGGCTCTTAGTGCTATGAATGTTCCCTTAGCATGGCTTTCATTGTGCCTCATAAGTGTAGGGATGTAGTTTCTTCATTTTTACTGAATTCTACAAAGTTTTAAGTCATTGTGTAGTTTCAGTTCTATGAGTCTTTAGGCTTTCTGCTGTTGTTGATGACCAGCTTTAAATCCATGTTTGTCTGATAAGATAATAGTGGTTACTTCAATATTTATGTATCTGTTGAGGCTTCCTTTTTGCCTGAGTATATGGTCAGTTTTGGAGAAGGTTCTGTGTGGTGCTAAGAAAAAGGTATATTCTTCTCTGTTTGGGTGAAATGTTATGTAATGACCATCTGATTCATAACATTTGTTAATTTCACTATTTCTCTAGTCTGTCTTATTGTTCTGTCGTTTGTTGAGAGTAGGTTGTTGAAATCTTCCACTGTCAATGTGCAGTTTCCATTGTGTGTTTTAAGCTTTTTAAGATTATTTATTTATTTATTACACATACATTTATATTACACATATATACAATAAATTACCTACAGTAAGAAGAGCAACAAAACAATCAGGAATTATACAAAATTTGTATTCATAGTATTTTGGCTATTTGTATTTGGCAGCCTTGAAGAAAACATCTTTATTATATTGGTGTATCTAAAATTCTGAATATAAATCAATATCTGTCATTCCTCATCATTATCAACTTATAACATCTCTCTGGACTTAAAAACCTCTTAACCACTAAACAACTAAGCTTAATTGTAAAACTAAACTATCTGGTCTTCAAACCTTTCAGAGGCTTGAGAAGGATTAAACTTAATTACCTGAGTACACAGAGAATGCAGGTTAGTAGCTTCCAAAGGTAAAACAAAAATGACAGAGATAGTTTGCTGCCTGAACAGTCACCCAAATATCTATATAACACTGGAGCATCATCTTCAGCCTTCTGCTCCAATATATATGGCAGACATCTTTGTGAGGCAGGAACTACTGAGGTCTGTCTTGGCAGAGTTTGGCTGGTGACTCTGCCTGCATCTAAGCTTGCCCATTTTTAGTCAGAGTTCTGTCTGTGGTAGAAATGAGAACATTTTGTCCAGTGGCTTGTATGCCACATTTGAAGCTATCTCCATAAAGAGGTTATTTGATGTTTAGCTTTTATAAATGACAGTGCCCTTGCATTTGGGGCATAGATATTAAGAATTGAGACATAATCTTAGTGTATACTTTTCTTTGATGAGTATGAAGTGTCCTTCCCTATCTCTTTTGATTACTCTTGCCAACAATTCTATATTATTAGATATTTGAGTGGCTACTCCAGCTTCTTTCTTGGGTCTGTTTGCTATGAAACACTTTTTCCAGCCCTTTACTCTTAGGTAGCATCTATATTTGTTACTGGCATGTGTTTCTTGTATGCATCAAAGTGATGGATCCTGTTTACGGATCCATTCTGTTAGCATATGTCTTTTTTTGGGGAATTGAGTCCTTTGATATTTAGAGATATTAATGACCAATTATTGTTAAATCATGATATTTTGATGTTGGAGATGTGTGTGTGTGTGTGTGTGTGTGTGTGTGTGTGTGTGTGTGTGTGTCTTCTTTGTTATTCTGGTATGGAATTATTTTCTGTTTTCTTAATGTTGTTAACCCCCTTGGGTTTTAGTTTCCCTTCTAATATTTGTGTGTGGCTGGGTTTTTAGATAGATGTTTTTTAAATTTTATTTTGTGGTATAATATCTTGTTTTCTCCATCTATGGTAAGGGAGAGTTTTGCTGGATATAAAATTCTGGGCTGGCATCTCTGGTCTCTTAGAGACTATAATATGTTTGTCCAGGACCTTCTAGATTTTAGAGAGTCTATTGAGAAGTGGTAGGTAATTATCATAGGTCTGTCTTTTTAAGGTACTTGGCCTTTTTCCCTGACAGCTATTAATATTCTCTTTTCTGTAGATTTCATGTTTGGATTATATGTGGCAGAAGGATTTCATTTTCTGCTCCAATATAATTGGTGTTCTGCATGCTTTTTATATGTTTATAGACATCTTTTTCTTCAAGTTGGGGAAATTTTCTTCTATACATTTATTGTATATATTTTCTGGTCACTGGAGATAGGATTATTTACCTTATTCTATTTCTATTATTACTAGGTTTGATCTTTTTATAATGTCAGATTTATTGAATATTTTGTGTTAGAAATTTTTGCGCCCTGAGCTGTATCCGGGACTCTGGGGTTGAACTGTCCGCTGAGTCCAGCTTGGGTCACAAAGCACCACGCGACCCAAATCCTGTCCAGTGTCCCCTCTCCCGCAGCTAAACTCCCACCAGCCACCACACTAACCGCCTCCACTGGAAGGCTCCATTATCATCTTTGTTACTAAGGATTTGAGGTCATTTCCTTGTATTTTGATTGTGTTTGAGTTCTCAGATTTGCTTTCTCTGGGATAGCTGGGATCTGGAAATGCCGAGTTGTTTTGGTGTTTGTTGTTTATGTTTGTTAGCTGTTCTTTAGTCATCTTGCTATCTTTGATGTTGGGTGGTAGCTTCTAGTGTCCCTCACTGGTCATTGACAGTGGGTAGTTTGTGAGTGATTACAGTTCATGTGTCCTTGCCAGTGGGGTGCAGGTGACATGGTTTCTGTTCCAGGAGCTTTTGCTCTATACCTTAAGCTCCTGGCTGAGTCAGCAGAGGTAGGCTTCTGCTTGATTCCATTCATGCAACTGAGAGGATTCAGACCAGCTCTGTTTGGGGTTGTTTAATTTTCTGTCCTGACCCCTTGGGGCAGTCCAGGTTTTAACTGCCCAATTGTCCAGGCCCTGATCGCTGTGGGCCTCAGTCAAGTTCCAGTCTGGAACAGTCTAGATATCAGTCTAGATATCAGTGGTTCAGTCCCACTGAGTTGTGGCCACAATTCTGACCCCCTTCCAGGCCGTTCAGGGCAGTCCTGCTGCTTCCAGGAGCTTGGGAATCCCTGCTGGGCTGTGTGGAATGACCTGGCTGAGTTCTATCAGCCCAATTTTGCAGGCTAGGTCTGCTGAGGCTGGCTTCCTGACTCTGGCCTGGATCTGTCCGGACTGTGTGTGCTGTTGCTGGACACCATTTTCACTGTCATCTGGGCTTTCCCACAGTCTTGGGGGCTCTCTGTGGACTGGCATGGGGCAGGTGGGGTGTCTCAGGATAGATTCACCTGTTTCCCTGAGACTTGCCCAGGTCAGGAGTTCTGGAGTTCCACCATCCCACACACTGAACCTGGTCTATAAATGCCGGCTGCATCTGCAGGTAGGTTCTGTTCCAAAGCCTGGGGAGTGTTTTCAGGTGCTTTGTGGGCTGTTGTTTGATCCGGGGCCAGACCCACCTGTAGTCTGCACTGCTTGCGACCCCACTCACCTAGTGTTCTCCATTTCATTCAATCTGTGGTTCTCAGTCCAGTTCCTGGTCTCTGTGCTGTAGATCAGATACAGTGTGTGATAGGTGCTGCCATCTTGGAACTCTTGAAGTTTTGTCTTCTGATGAGGACTGTCTTGTCTGATTTCAGAAATATGAAAACACAGATGACTGGATGCAGATTCTGATATAAAGTAATTATGTCTTTTATTTTGAATGTGATTTACTTTCACGTCAGTAAAACAAAAATATAGTAAAAGATAAAAGATTTTGCATAATAACAAGATTTACAACTGTTTATATTTTTATTCATATGTTCATTCTCTGTTTTTTATTTTTTAATGTTTATATATACATTTATATTAGTACACATATATACAATAGATTACCTATAGTAAGAAGAATCATGACACAATCAGGAGTTATATAAATGTTACATTCTTAGTGTTTTTGGCTATTTGTATTTGACAACCTTGAAGAAGACATCTTTCCTATCTTGGTGCATCTAAATTTCTGAATGTAAATCAATCTTCATCATATATTGTCATTATCAATTTAGAACACCTATCTAGAGATAAAAGTATATTAACCCCTAAACAACTAAGCTTCATTGTAAAACTAAACTACTAGGTCTTCAACACCAACAGAGACTTGAGAAGGAATAACCTTGATTACCTGAGTATGCCGGTAGTGCAGGTTAGTACCTTTCCAAATGAAAAGACGACAGAGACAATTTTCAACCTGAATAGTCACTCAAAACTCTCTATAATGTTGGAGCATTTTATTCAACCTTCTGTCCCAATATATCTGACAGACATTTTTGTTAGGCAGGAACTATTGAGGACTCGCTTACCCTGTCTTGGCAGAGTTTCGCCATTGACTGTGCCTGCATCCAAGCTTGCCTTTTTTTAAGGCAAAATTCTGTCTGTGGTGGAAATGAGGAGCTTTTGCCCAGGGGCTAGTTTGCCACATTTGAAGCCATCTCCATAAGGAGATTCTTTGATGCTCATTATCCTCTTTGATATAGGCTGGGTGTTGCCAGGAGTTAACCTGTCTCATTGTTAATGAATATTTAAAGTAATAAAAACATTTTTAAATGCCATATATTGTGTGTCTCTGGGGTTTTTGAAGACTTTATCTTTCTATAGAGTCATATCTGTCTGCTGCACCTAAGATGTATATTCTTGTGATAGCAGTAGACTAGAAATTGACATGACCATAATTTAATCTAGTAACAATTAATTTGTATAATGTAATTCTCCTATACAGCCTTCAACAGCACTTTCAAAGCATTGGAAGTAAACCTTGTATTATAATTGAATTATATGTGTACAATAATAATAATTTGTGTGAAGAATAATGTTACATTTGAGGTCTATACCACTGTGTCTAGAATTGAACTTATTTTCCATCTATATACAAAACTCTATACCAGTTAATTAAAAATACCTTGTTAGTAACAATTGAGACATTAAGTTGAGGAGTGGATTCACTAATCTACTTTTTGTTCTATCATCCCTGTACATTTCTCTATTCCCCCTTCTTTCTTTTCAACCACTATCTCCAAACAAGGTTTCAATGTCCAGTATGCTGTGAGGAATGCATCCTGTCAAGTCTAATCCAATGTCAGTGTCTGGTTCTTTTGTTCTGAAAGCAAATAATTTTTCACAAGTATTTCACTGTCCTAAAATTATCAGTGTATAAGGTGTGCATGACACACAGAAAATTAAGGCTGGATTTCTGCTCTTTATATGAGCTGGAAAAGAAGGCCTCTGTAAATCTTCATTCATGCCATATGAAAAATGGCATCTAAAAGTAATTCATAGGGGGTTCTTAAGTCAACAAGAAACAGTGTCTATACCTAGACATTCATGTTTCAGCCAGTCTCAGAGCTAGTCCCATATGGTAGGATTAACAATATAATTAATCTGCTTTTTCTGCAGTTTAAATTCTTCATAACCTGATTAAATCTCCTTCCTTCATTCCCTCTCAATACCCTTCCCTTCCTCATCCCCTCTCCCTCCCTCCCATTGTTTATCTTTTCATACATTTAAGTTTATATATTTGAATGCATAAAGCTATGTCTGATATTTACCATTCTGGAATAAATCATTTCCCATAAATATTATGCGTATATCCATACAAGCACAGATGATACATATTGCTTTTATAGGCCACTTGAAAAACTGTATTAGTCTATTAACTATTCAAAATAATTAGTTTCATTTTGACATTATTTACTCATATACAGTATATATTGATTATATTGACTCCGTCATTTATCTGTTTTATCATCTTCTCATTTTTCACATTTTTGTCAAGATAATAAGTCCCTTTATGCTTTCATGTCTCTCTCTCTTTTAAGAACTTAGATTTACTCTTTGAGAGAAAAGAAAAAATATTTGTCTTTCTGGTTCCTATAGCTTTTCCAAAGTTTCTTTACATGGAGAGGTCTATCTTCACAACCTTAAAAATATATTATCACTACACTTTTAATGAAATTTTGAGTGCACAGTTTAATATAATTAAAAAGTAAACATAATATGCAGCAAATGCCTAGAATATTATCATTGAATTTTATTGAAGTTTTATGTGTGACCATATTGTTAATTAGTATATTGAAATATTATGTTAAGTTCTTAAATATTAGGAATATGATGTTTTGAGAAAGTTTAGCTGAAGTGAGTTTCACTACCTTAGAGGCTAGCAATACTTTCCAAAGGTGGATGTTTACTGTGTGTCTCTTGAGGAGCATTCCTTTTACTTTATTCATGGCCTAGAAAGACCTGAGGAGGTTCTTCACATGGGACACTTGTTTACATTGAGAGATGTGTTATGGCTGTTCTCACCTGTGCATAGTTTATGCTAACTTGATTATCAGTCATGTGCTGGAAACTGAACATTGTGTTCTTTTCCATCAAAGATTGAGAAACTTCCTACTAGTAAAATATTTGGTTATTCAAGTAGAAGAATCAGATTTAATGTCTTTTCATAAAGAGAGACGATATGGAGTGACTATAGTGATATACATAAGAAAACAGCCCAGGGTCATTATGTTTCCAAGAAAATGCCTGGATGAGCCATTTAAAGGAAATAGTGAAATTCAAAGGAGGTTCAGTTATCTCATCATTCCATGTAGAAGAAACATCTCTAATTTCTTTTTGGCTAGAAGATAAAACCATTTTTGGATGAGTGTGTACAGAAAACTTCACTGTGCTATTTCTTCTACACTTGGTTTTTAATGGTTTATTTTCTTTATAAAATAAGAATTACATTTATTCAATCAAACACCTATTCATGGAAATTTGAATTCTTTATGTTCTGTTAGATGTAAGATGGAATCTCAGAGTAACTTTGATTTGCAGTTCCCTGATGACTAAGGAAGTTGAACATTTCTTTAAGTGTTTCTCAGCCATTTGATATTTCTCTGTTGATAATTCTGTTTAGCTCAGTACCCCATTTTTAAAATTGTATTATTATATTTGTTATTGTTTAATTTCTTGAATTCTTTATATATTTTGTATATTAGCCTTTTGTCAGATGTAGGGTTGGTGAAGAACTTTTCTCCATCTGCAGGCTTTCTCTTTGTTCTGTTTACAGTGTTCTTTGCCATACAGAAGCTTTCAATTTCATGAGGTCCCATTTATTAACTGTTGATCTTAGAGCCTGAGCTGTTGGTGCTCTGTTCAGGAAGTTATCTCCTGTGCCAATGAGCTCAAGGCTCTTCCCCACTTCTTCTTCTAACAGACTGTGTGTGTGTGTGTGTTTGTGTGTGTGTGTGTGTGTGATTTTGAGTTCTTAAATCCACTTGGACTTTAATTTTTGTGGGGTGATAAATGTAGATCTATTTGCATTTTTCTACATGTAGACATCCAGTTGGACCAGCACAATTTGTTGAACATGCTATCTTTTTCCCATTGTATGGTTTGGTTTTGGCTTCTTTGTCAAAAAATCAAGTGTCCATAGGTATGTGGATTTCTATCTGGGTCGTTGGTTTGATTCCATTTGATCAACCAGCCTAATTCTATGCCAGTACCATGTCATTTTTATTACTGTTGCTCTGTAGTGCAACTTGAGATGAGGGACAGATATTCCTCTGGCAGATCATTATTGTACAGGATTGTTTTAGCTATCCTGCTTTTTTTTCATATGAATTTGAGAATTGATCTTTCAAGGTCTGTAAAAAAGTGTATATGCATTTTGCTAGTGATTGCACTGGATCTATAGATTGCTTTCAGTAAGATGGCCATTTTTTACTATGTTGATTCTCTTGATTTACAATCGTGGGAGATCTTTCCATCTTCTGATATCTTCTTAAATTTCCTTCTTCAGAGACTTGAAGTTTTTTTCACATAACCCCTTGACTCGCTTTGTTAGAGTTACACCAGATACTTTATTTTTCATGATGATTGTGAAGAGTGTAGTTTCCCTAATTTCTTTCTCATCCCATTTATTATTTGTGCAAAGGAGAGCTACTGACTTTACTTTTAGTAGAATTTCATATCCAGCCACATTGCTAAAGGTGTTTATTAACTGTAGGAGTGTTTTTGTTTGTAGAATTTTGAGGGTCACTTATGTATACTATCATTTTATCAATGAATATTTTGATTTTCTGTGAATATTTTGATTTCTTCCTTTTCAATTTGTATTTCCTTGATCTCCGTCAGCTGTCTTATTGCTCTAACTAGAACTTCAAGTACTAAATTGAAGAATTATGAGGAGTGTAGATAGCCTTATCTTGTCCCTGATTTCAGTGTAATTAATTTATGTTTTTCTCCATTTAGTTAGATGTTATCTATACACTTGTAATTCTACCATTTTTAAGCAAGGGTATTACTGTTTCTTATCAGGGTTGATCTAATATCACCCCAATGTATATTTAAAGTAGAGCTAGGGGACAAAACAGTCAGTGTGTGAGTAATGCAGATGTGATGAAGATTCAGTTGACACAAACTTCCTTTTATGATGTTTGAAAGTAAGAGGAAGCAGCAATAGCATTTTCACTCTTCTTTATGGCTAAATAGCAATTCATTGTGTATGTATACTTCATTTGTCTCATTTATTCATCTGTTGATTGGCATTTGTGCTGGTTTCCTATTACAGTTATTGTGAATAATGTTGAAATAAACATGACAAAGAATGGTAACTTTAGTATTTAGTTTTAATTTCTTTTGATCAGATGCCAGATATACAGTATTTGGGTCATGTTGTAGATCTAGTTTTAGTTTAGAGTTGGAGAGAACTTCTCATAGTTCTGCATAGTATCCAAACTAATGTATACTACCACCAACATTATACAGGTATTCTGCCTGATCTCAATCTTCTTAGCATGTATTTTTTATTATAATAACCATTATGACCAGAATATACTATCTCACTGTAGTTTTTAAGTTGCATTTCCTTAATTAACAATGACACAGAACTCTCAAATTTATTGTTTGCTAGACATTCATATTTTAAAAAATATTTGCCCTGATACCTTTGATTAAAAATCAGCTAATTAGATCTTTCAGAACACCTATTAGAATAACCTCTTTATGGGTACTGATTGAGACAGATTTTAAGGAATTACACTGAAGTTTCAGACATAGCCAGATCTTCATCTACAGATAATACCAATTCATAGCCTGTTTTTCAGAAAGCACTGCCAGGGGCCCACTGTCAAATCTCTTGATCCCAGCTTTGGAAGCCCCAAATCTTGAGGGCACTGGTATCATGATACCTAAAAGACCTACCATAATTCTAATCCTGCTCTGCAAAAATGCTGTGATCACCTGCAATTATAACACAAAATTGCTCAGATATTTTTCATATACTCCCAGGATGATGCAAGGAATAAATTATCTCTGTTGAAAACCACTGCCTAAGGCCATAAGACTATAGTTGTGAAGCTAGTATTCAAACCATGTCTGATTTAGAATCATATAGTTTTTAATGGTATATGGCATTGTGTATTCCCTGAATTGTAAGCAGAAGAGAAAGAAGCATGGTATAATATCTATATTTTGATTCCAAAGAATATAAATTGCTTAATTTTTAGTGGAAATGAAAAATGATAGCTTTTAATAGAGCTTCACACTAAGGGACAGGTATCAAGTGCAAGTGATTAAGGCCATTCCAAAACCAAGTGAGAAGAACTACTAGAGAATGGGCACACAAAGTAAATTCCTTTAATATTTTCCAGATTTACTCCTGACATCTACTAAGATGTCTATACATACCCAATGTATTTTATCTTGGCTCATCTGACTAAAGGTAACAGAGGATCTGGCATGATATCATTTAATGTATTGAAAGTGATAGATAGATGTGAGAATCTTATGGTAATATGTTTATTTTCCAGAGGCAGTTATATTATAAATTTTCTTTCAGTCCTTGAGAAATACTGGAGGCCAAAATGAAAACAAAATGAAGGAAATTTTGGATCCTGGAACTCCTAGTCATCTTCCACATGATTTACTGCTCACAGTACAGGATACAAATAATGGCCATGCCAGCATGAGAAAGCTTAAAATACATTCTAATGAAGATCACATTGTGAACCTTGCCAAGGCAGAATAAAATTTAATCAGGACTTAAATGTGGTTAAAATAATAGCTCCTTAGATACAAGCATGCTTATTAATGGCAGAGACACTTACAAAATGCTGTTGTCTGGTCATCAGTGTTATTTCTTGTGGAATATTTTGTATAGGAAGCAATAAAGAAGGACTAATAAAGTAAAAGAATACCTTATTCTGTAAAATCAACATGACTCCCATGAAGTGCTTTAGATACAGATGAACTATATGCTTCAATATTGACAAGTTATTAGCATAACTTGCTTTGAAATATGCATATTCCAAATATTTTTGAAAACATCATCTTAACAGAGAAGATTTTTCTTGCCTTCTCATAGCTGCATATACATGTAAATTTTGTGTTTATTGTATACTTAGCTATTTTTTTTGTGTAGAGCCAAAATTAGCTTTTAAATGTAATAATTTAAAAAAAAGTCATTGAAGAGAAAGATGTATTTAAACCTATAAGAACAACATGAAAGCATAACTTTTAAGACCAATAAAGATCTTCCTGAAAAAAATAACAGTATGAAACTAAAAAGTTTCTATAAAGCAAAGAATACTATCATTCAAGAAACAGGTAGTATTTAGAATATTCAAAGAACATAAAATAGATAAACACCAAGGAAGCAAACAATCCAGCTCAAAGGTGGGGCAAAAGAATTAAATAGAAATTTCTCAGAAGAAATACAAATTACTGGAAAATATTTTTAAATGTTCAAAATCATTAGTTATTATAGAGTTATGTGAATTAAACTACTTCCAGATTTTTATCTTACCCAAATAGAATGTGGGTTTTTAATGACTGAAAATGACATAAATGTGGAGAAATAGGAGCACTTAATCACTTTTTGTGAAGCCAAAACTAGTGTATCCACTATGAAAATCAGTGTAAAGTTTACTCAAAATGCTACGCATCAATCTACTATGTGATCCAGCTGTACTTCTCATATGAATATACTCAAGGAATCCCATACCCTACTGTAGAGATACTTGCTCATCTTTGTTCATCAATGCTGTATTCACTATAGAAAGGAAATAGAAATACTCTCTATATTTTTCCATTAAAAATCAGGAAATGAAAATGTGGTACATGCAGTGATTCAAGATGGTGGCACCCACTAACCACGGTGTCTGAGCAGCAAGACAGAGCTTACAGACTGGGCTGTGAGCTACAGATCACTAGACCTGGAGAGAGCTCTAGGTGAGAGGGTAAATACACAGTGCAGAGCACAGGTTGCTGTGTCCTCCAGTCATCCATATGGTCCTTGGAGGACTGGTGTCCAGTCCCCAGAGACTGGCTGCATATCTGACTGTGATCTGCAGCTATGTTTATATCACAAACTCTGTATCTTGGACTGAACTGTAGGTGGTGAAGCACAAGCATTTGGATATGCTGGCTCAGGAAAGAATACAGGAGAATGGTGGATCTGATCCCAGACCACCCCACACAAGTCCACAGAAAGCTCCATGGTCCTATTGCAGGTAGCAGGCAGCACCTGCATTCTCTCTGGTTGAATATGGGTTATAGACTACCAACCTCAGTGGCTTCTGGCCCAGATGGGAGCCCAGAATGTGAATCTGGGATAGATCTGACTTCAGAACACCCTGCCAGTCCACAGAGGGACTCAGGGTCCATACCAAGGGCCCAGACTGCTGCTGACACGATCTTGGCTATAGTGTGGTTCTTGCTTTCTCTGTTCAACTGAATCTAGGTTGCAGAGCCTGGGCCAGAGCAAGAATGGGCAGGCATAAGCCAAACCCAGCAGGATAAAATGTTCTAGAACTTTGGTATAAAAATATAGTTATCATTCTTATGCTGTACATTTATAATTTATTGATGATAGAATTTATGCTATGTACTTTTACTGAGATAAAATAAAATTGGTATTCAATGTAAAAATTACAGATAAAAATCTTTATTTTTTATTATGCTTTATAATGGATAATAATGTTTATAGTATGCAAATCTTGATATAAAAAATTTCAGATTATGTTGTGTTAAATTTTTATCGTTTTCTTTATTTTTAAATTTAAATTTAATTATAGCAATGTTCCAATTCACCATTCAATATTATATGAATTACAAGCTTAGCATCTTAAAACCAAGTTATTTTGATTCATTCACCAATAGATAAATGTATATAAATAATTTCAGCATTAGTAGAACATGTGTTGTAATCCAAATTAACTATAAAACAGTGATTCAATTTTTCCTAAAACTCTATAAACAAAATACAAATTTTGGCAAGAAAAACAATGAATTTTTTTCTTTTACTTCCTCAAATGTTTTGCTTAGGAAGAACCTACTTAAAATTATGTACTTATAGTTTACTTGCCATTTTCGTCTTAATTATAGCATTCATTGTGACACTTCATTTTCTGACATGGAACATATTTCAATTTGTTTCTTTGTTAACTGCCTATTATAACCAGACTCTTCATTTATAAGAAACAGATGACTAATGGTCTAAAATTAGATATTGCCAGTAGATTTTGAAAGAAACAATGGGAAACTTAAAGAAAGCAATCTGCTCGTGCAACTTTTGATGGAGTTGTGGATTAAGCTCAGTTCTGATTTGGCGGTTCATCAGTAAAATAAACCCACAGCACAGCACTTAAAATTTAGGCTGAATTGTATTATATGTACAGTCTCTTAGAGATGTTTCCTATTTATTCGATAATACTTTTTCATGGACTTAATAAGTAAGAGGTGTTGACTTTTCAAAAAACAGAGGTAAAGGTTTATTAGAACTTTAGCACACTACAGTCCAGAGGTATTTTCTTCTATGCACAAACTAATTGCCCACTGAGAAAAATCTACAATAGAATGTCTACAATAAAGTACACATGAGCTGATACTATGAGTGGTTGTAAACAGCTGTAATTCTAGTGTTCTGGAGGCCTGGGGAAGAAAATTGAGCTACACTTTAAGGCATTTTGAGGTACATATGAGGGAATTCATGTCTTGTACTATAAATTTCCCAATTACTTGTGACTAGTAAAGTCATGAATTATAAAAGAAAACCTGCTACTACCACCACTTTACTAAATCACTATAAGTTCTAAGTGCATTCTAAATAATCATTCTTATACCCACAGATAAGTCTAGTGCTCAACCCTCATAAAAGAAGTTTCATTTTTCAGCAGACAGAGATAATTATAGAAATCACAGCTGTTCAAAAATACAAACTGAGCATGGGCACCCAGTCCCAACAGATACATCTACAACTACTCCTGCACCTAAGGTTCAGGGAATATTACAAAATAGCGTCTGAAAAGCTTGTAAGAGGCAGAGAACTAAGACATCTACTGTGAGTTACGGTAATCTATATATGACAAGGATGTGCCTTCATGAAATTTCAAAAATGCCATCCCCTAAACAATACTGGCTAACTGACCATACCAGTTGGCATACCAGAATGAATGAGAGAAATCTCATAAGGCCCAATATAAAGATTGGCCAGTAAGTAATGACAGCTGAGAGAGTGAGAATCAATTTTCTCCAGGGACAAGCCAGGTAATACGTTATCTATTTCTAAATGGAAAATCTTAAACAAAGTACACATATGAAAAAATAGAGTCATTAGGATATATATATTCATATATATGATATATGATAACATATAACTTGTAATATAGCATATAATATACAATATATAATATAAGATGCATAATATATAATGTATAATATATATTATAGAATGCAATATATGTTATATATCATAAAATTATATATGCTATAGAATATATATTGCAAAATATATAATATATACACTAAAATATAAATTATATAATATACAACTTGTACTATACAATATAACATATATTACACACAACTATATATTTATGAAATTCTAAAAAGACAGAGAGAGATAATAAAAAATATTATTGGTATGTTTGGTAATGTTTGAGCACTTGTGTAAGTTATTAAAGTCCTTGTGTTTTATTCCTAGTAGTGCAGAAAATAAAAACGAAACATATACAAAAGTACAAGCAGGTTCAATTGGGGTACAGTTGTATAGCTACTTTTGGGTAGTGACAGGAATTCTTGTCACAGTAGTTTGGCAATCTTTTGGCACCAAGGAAAACCATAACATACTATGTACAAGAGAAGATGGAACAAAGTGACATTTTAAAAGTAATAGTACAAAATATGATGTAGAGTGTAAAGCAGGGATTGATTAACACCCACTGGATGGGAAGCCTTGTGCTGGTGGTGCACAATTGTTTTATTCATTAAAAGGGAGATGAAAGCATTGGCAAATGAAAATGTAAATATGTCAATATAATAAAATATTTAAAATGAGACTATATGCATATAAATTATAGACTCAGGAGAGAATCATGTGATATACAAAGCTAGAACTTGCAGTCTTCATAAAATAGAAGGTAGTTACTGACATATTGATTGCTTATATTTAATTTCCTTTCCTTTTGATCCACTTACATTCTTATTTGTCCACTTGTGTAGTTTTTTTTCCTTCTCTTCTTTTTGTTTTGTTTTCCTGTAACAATTACTTGTGATCAGTCAGTTACAAACAGTGGTGCTGCACTACACAACAATGGTAAAAAGTATACCCTTGCCTTTTCTTTCTGAGCATTCTCAATGATCTTGAATAGCCTTTTTGACCTAATACTGGACATGTGGAGGCTTGATATCGGCAAATGAGAGGAGAGCTAGGAGGTTGCTGTCTGAGACCAGGTTTTAAATGTCCCACTTGCCTGAACTATGGATGTGGCTGTTCTTTTTTTATTAATTTATTAATTTATTCATATTACATCTCGATTGTTAGCCCTTCCCTTGTTTCCTCCTATTCCTCCCTCCCTCCCACTTCCCCCCTTCTCCCCTCCCTATGTCTGTGATTGAGGGAGACCTCCTCCCCTATATATGCTCTTAGAGTATAGAGTCTCTTCTTGGTAACTTGCTATCCCTCCTCTGAGTGCCGCCAGGCCTCCTCATCCAGGGAATGTGGTCAGAAAGGGGGCACCAGAGTTCATGTGAGAGTCAGATCCCACTCTCCACTCAATGGTGGAGAATATCCTGTTCATCAGCTGGGTCTTGGTAGGGGTTCGAAGTTTACTGCTTATATTCTCCTTGGCTGGTGCCTTAGTTTGAGGAGACCCCCAGGACCCAGATCTGCCTGTCATAAAGTTCTTCTTGTAAGTTTCCAGGACCCTGTGGATCCTACTATTTCCACATTCTTCCATGCTACTCCCTCCTAAAGTCTCAATAGCATGTCCTCTCCTCTGACCCACTTTCCTGGTAAGTAAAGTTTTTCATGGGACGTATCCCTTGGACTAGTGTCTTGATATAAGTGAGTATATACTGTTTGTCTCTTTTTGCTTCTGGGTGAACTCACTCATTATGATAATTTCTAGATCAATCCATTTGTCCACAAATTTCGGGAATTCCTTGTTTTTAATAGCTGAGTAGTATTCCATATTGTAAATGTACCACAGTTTCTTAGTCCATTCTTCTACTGAGGGACACGTAGGCTGTTTCCATGTTCTGGCTATTATGTATAAAGCAGCTATGAACATGGTTGAGCATATGTCCCTGTTGGGTGGTAGGGTATTTTCTGGGTATATTCCAAGGAGTGGAATAGCAGGATCTTGAGGAAGCCCTATTCCCATTTTACTGAGAAAGCGCCAGATAGATTTCCAAAGTGGTTGTACTCATTTGCATTCCCACCAGCAATGAAGGAGTGTTCCTCTCTCTCCACATCCTCGCCAACATGTGTTGTGGCTGTTCTTACTCATGTGAAAATCTATCCTGAAATTATCTAATCCAGATTCTTACAATGCCTGTAGTCACAGCACTCAGGGAGGCAGAGGCAGATGGATTGCTATGAGTTTGAGGTCACCCTGGTCTACATAGAGGGCAGGCAAGGCTACATAGAGAGACCATACTTGCCCCCCAAAAGGGCAAGATTCTTTTAAGAAATGTCTATTGCTGAGATAAAATAACTAAGAGATTTATTGAAAAACCAAATACGAGAGACAGAGGGAGAG
>OU015760.1:92349679-92379796 GCA_907169655.1 Acomys percivali
GAGAGAGAGAGAGAGAGAGAGAGAGAGAGAGAGAGAGAGAGAGAGAGTCTTTGAAGTGTTCATATAGCTTTCACATATCTCTTCTTTATGCTAAGCTCAATTCCACTTAACTTTTTGGGCATTCTTTACTTTTTATTTACATTTAAAAGCAATGTCAAAGTACCTTATTTAATATTTACTGTCCTTAATAAATAATAGTTGAATTAATGTTATATTCTTAGATTTAACCTGGGTGTGGTGGTGCACACCTGTAATCCCAGCACTCGGGGAAGCAGGGGCAGGAGGATCTCTGTGAGCTCGAGGTCATCCTACTCTACAAGGTGAGTTCAGAACAGGCAAGGATACACAGAGAATCCCTGTTTGAGAACACCAAAAAATATAGTTTCTAATAATTTTCTATACGTTTATTCTTCTTTTGCTAAATAATTTATGGAGAAGCTTTTCAACGATTTAATGGAGTGTGTAGTTGTAGCACAATTGCATAAGTTAAAGTAGGTACATTTTCCTTTGATTTACTCTTTAGTTCTTTTTCATAATGTTGGGAAAGTTTCTGGTTTCATATCTACTATCATGTGGTTTACTACCTTGTAAACCTATAAGATAAATTTGCCTAAGAAATGGAACCCCAAACAACTAAGGCATATGGGAAATAAATAATTTTACTTTACCTTTTTATAGAAAAGTATTTATTAAGATCATTTGCTTAAAATAATACAAAGATAAATTAGTAACCTCTAATATCTAAAGACTTTTCATACACTATTAGGGATAAGTACATATTATTATGAAAGAAATACATGGTGGTGTAAAAACACACAAAGAAATGTAAAGTTGGAAGACAGGGGGACAGGAGGTAATTTCCAGTTAAAATAGTTTCTCTCCATTTTCTATGTAAATGAACAATGTCACCCCATGTGTTGGGGGAATGTGCAGTAGTTTATTTAGAATCACATGAGTGTGCTTTCTTTCATGAAAAAACAAAAAAACAACAAAACAAAACAAACAAACAAAAATCAGCATTCTTCCCTGCTGCATCCTCTCTGGCCTTATTTATTATTTGTGATCTTTGACAACACAAAATATTAAGTTCATTGATGGAAAAGGTCATGTTTAAAATCTATCATAATAGTCAGCCAGTATATATGCTTTCAATAAGGAACATTTCAAAAGAAAGATTGATTCACTTGAAGTGCTTAAAGTAGAAAAAAAAAGCAACAGATTAAATTCAACTACAAACTATGTTACCTTCTTCTCCTTATTTTGGACTTGTCTATTATTCTTTCCTGTAACAGAATATTATGGCCTAGTATTTACACAAATTCCGTTATGGAATTTCAAAACCCAGAGTGGTTCTTTATATCTTACTACATGGCTAGAGAGAGTCTTAAACAACATAAATAAGGGCT
The DNA here is from genome assembly GCA_907169655.1 of Acomys percivali. Lineage (NCBI taxonomy): Eukaryota > Metazoa > Chordata > Mammalia > Rodentia > Muridae > Acomys > Acomys percivali. The sequence continues at coordinate 92,351,086 of OU015760.1, forward strand.
TAAAGCCTTCAGCCTCCAAGTCTACCTTGTCAAGAAACCAGATTTGAATGAAATTGTTGCTTCCTCTCCAAGTTAGTCCATGTGTTAATTAAATAAGATATTACTCCAGTCAATAGTTCACACGGGAGAATTATCAAATAAAATTTTCTTTGTATTCATGACAACAAACTTCATTATGTCAAATAAAGTGGCTAACATTTAACTAACATTATTTTTAGATAGTTGATTAACAGGTAATAGCTAAAAATTATGTTTCAGAACTATGTAATTTTCTCATATTATATAAGAAAAATTTAAATGAACAAAAAAGTATATAAAAAGTAATAAACCAATTGACATATCATCTAAACTTTGCAATTTTATTTCATTATGTGGTTATGAAATGATCTATTAAAAATTAATTTTGATATATTTCAAAAAATGTTGACATCAATATACTTGAGTGATGCTTTAGTTTATGTAGGTCCCCTCCTGGGTTCAGATCCTCATGCCTGATGGTCTTCTGTGGCTCTCCTAACTCTTCTGGGTCCTTCCATCTGCCTATTCTTCCATACAACTCTCTAACTAATGCTCTACCTAGAGTCCAGGATATGAGTCCCAGCATCTATCTAGATTGCCCTTTGGGTGGAGTCTCTCAGAGGATATCTATGTTGGGCTACTACACACTTATAAGTATATACCATGGGTCCGGGTTATAACCCACTCAGGATGATTTTTTCGAGTTAAACCCATTTCCCTGCAAATTTCAAGAATTCCTTGTTTTTAATATCTGTGTAGTACTCTATTGTGGTAATGTACCACAGATTCTTTATCCATTTTCCATTGAGAGACATCTAAGTTTTTTCCGGATTTTGGCTATTATGAATAAAGCTGCTATGAACATAGGTGAGCAAAAGTCCTTGTTGTGTGATAGACCATCTTTCAGGTATATTCCCAGGAGTGGTACAGCTGGGTCTTTAGGTAACACTATTCCCAACTTTCTGAGAAAGCACCAGATTGATTTCCAAAGTGGTTGTACAAATTTGCACTCCCACAAACAATGGAGGAGTGTTGCCCTTCCTCCACAGACTTGAGGTATGTGCTGTAACCTGGGTTTTTTTTTTAAGAAAGAATTTTTTTTAATTTTTATTTTATTTTATATTTTAATTATTATTATTAATTTATTCTTGTTACATCTCAATGGTTAACCCATCGCTTCTATCCACCCATTCTTCCCTCCCTCCCATTGTCCCCTTATTCCCCTCCCCTATGACTATTCCTAAGGGGGATTACCTCCCCCTATATATGCTCATAGGGTATCAAGTCTCTTCTCGGTAACCTGCTGTCCTTCCTCTGAGTGCCACCAGGTCTCCCCCTCCAGGGGACATGGTCAAATGAGAGGCACCAGAGTACTTGAGAAAGTCATATCCCACTCTCCACTCAAGTGTGTAGACTGTTGTGACCATTGGCTAGATCTGGATAGGGGTTTAAAGTTTACCGCCTGTATTGTCCTTGGCTGGTGCCTTAGTTTGAGAGGGACCCCGGGCACAAATCTGCCTATCATAATGTTCTACTTGTAGGCATCTAGGACCCTCTGGATCCTTCTACTTTGCTATTGTCCCATGCTTCTTTCATCTAGAGTCCTAATAGGATGTCCTCCCCTCTGTCACAGTTTCCTGGTAAGTGAAGGCTTTCGTGGGACATGCCCCTTGAGCTAGTATGCAGATATAAGTGAGTATATACCATTTGAGTCTTTCTGCTTCTGGGTTAACTCAATCATTATGATCATTTCTAGCTCAATCCATTAGTCCACAAATTTCTAGAATTCCTTGTTTTTAATAGCTGAGTAGTATTCCATAGTGTATATGTACCACAGTTTCTTTATCCATTCTTCTACTGAGGGACACTTAGGCTGTTTCCAATATCTGGCTATTATGAAGAAGGCTGCTATGAACATGGTTGAGCAAATTTTCTTGTTGTGTGCTGGAGCATCTTCTGGGTATATTCCAAGGAGTGGAATAGCTGGGTCTTGAGGAAGCCCTATTCCCAGTTTTCTGCAATAGCACCAGATAGATTTCCAAAGTGGCTGTACTAGTTTGCATTCCCACCAGCAATGAAGGAGTGTTCCTTTCTCCCCACATCCTCTCCAGCATGTGGTGTCGCTTGAGTTTTTGATCTTAGCCATTCTGATAGGTGTAAGATGGAATCTCAGAGTTGTTTTGATTTGCATTTCCCTGATGACTAAGGAGGTTGAGCATTTCTGTAAGTGTTTCTCAGCCATTTGATATTCCTCTGTTGAGAATTCTCGGTTTAGTTCCAAGCCCCATTTCTCAATTGGGTTATTTGGTTTGGTGGTGTTTAATTTCTTGAGTTCTCTACATATTTTGAATATGACATGAGAAGATGGAATGATCTTCCTTGCTCATGGATCGGGAGAATAAACATAGTAAAAATGCCCATCCCTCCACAAGCAACCTACAGATTCAATGCAATCCTTATCAAAATACCTACACAATTTTTTAAAGACATTGAGAGTTCAATTCTGAACTTCATATGGAAAAACAAAAAACCCAGAATAGCTAAAACAATCTTGTGCAATAAAAGGTGCTCCAGAGGAATCTCCATACCTGATCTCAAACTGTACTGTAAAGCAATAGTAATTAAAACAGCATGGTACTGGCACAGCAACAGGCTGGTTGATCAGTGGAATTGAATTGAAGACCCAGATATGAATCCACACATATATGGTCACTTGATTTTTGACAAAGAAGCCAAATCCATTCAATGGAAAAAGGATAGCATCTTCAACAAATGGCGCTGGTCTCACTGGAGGTCTATGTGTAAAAAAGTGCAACTGGACTCATATTTGTCACCTTGCACAAAACTCAAATCCAAGTGGATTAAAGACCTCAGCATAAAACCAGAGACACTAAGTCACTTAGAAGAAAAAGTGAGGAAGAACCTGGAACATATTGGCACATGAGACACCTTCCTGAACAGAACACCACCAGCCTAAGCCTTAATGTCAACAATTAAAAAATGGGACCTCATGAGGCTGAGAAGCTTCTGTAAGGCTGGAGACACTGTCAAGAGAACAAAGTGACAGCCTACAGACTGGGAATAGATCTTCACCAACCATATATCACCTGGGTTTTTTATCTTGTCATTCTGATAGGTGTAAGAGCCAATCTCAGCATTGTTCTGATTTGCATTTTCCTCATAACTAAGGAAGTTGAGCATTTCTTTAATTGTTTCTTGGCCATTTGGTTTTCCTCTGTTACGAATTCTCTGTTTAGCTCTGGACCTCATTTTTTAATTGGATAATTTGTTTTGGTGGTGTTTAATTTCTTGAGTTTTTTATATATTTGGATATTAGCCCTTTGTAGGATATAGAGTTGGTGAAGAACTTTTCCCACTCTGTAGGCTGTCATTTTGTTCTTTTGACAGTGTCCTTTGCCTTACAGAAGCTTTTCAGTGTCATGAGGTCCCGTTTATTAACTGTTAATCTTAGAGCCTGAGCTATTGGTGTATTGTTCAGGAAGTTATCTCCTGTCCCAATAAACTCAAGGCTCTTCTCCACTTTTTCTTCTCACAGATTTATTGTGTCTGGTTTTATTTTGAGGTCATTAATCCACTTGGACTTTAATTTTTGCAGGGTGAGAAATATGAACATATTTGCATTTTTCTACATGTCATAAGTCATGGGTCCATATATGTGTGTGGGTTTTTTTTCTGGGACTTCCTTTCAATTCCATTGATCAACCAGCCTATTTCTATGATAGTAACACTCCATTTTTATTACTGTTGCTCTATAGTAGAGCTTAGTATCAGTCATGAAGTTTCCTCCTGAAGATCTTTTATTATACATGATTGCTTTAGCTATTCTGTTTATTTTTTCATGTCAAGATGAGAACTGATCTTTCAAGATTTATAAAGAAGTATGTGTAGGTATTTTGATTGGTTTTGGGAAGATGGCCATTTTTACTGTTGATCCTCATGATCCATGATCATGGGAGATTATTCAGTCTTCTGATATCTCTTCAATTTCTTTCTTCAGACATTAAGTTTTTTTCATACAAGTCTTTCACATGCTTGGTTAGAGTTACATCAAGATACTTTACATTATTTGTGGCTATTGTGAATGGCATTTATAGAGATGATCATGTTTTTTTCTTTCAGTTTTTTAATATGGTGGATTACTTTGTTGGATTTCTGTATATTGAAGCACCCCTGCATGCCTGGGATGAAGCTTACTTGGTCATTGTGATTGCTATTTTTGATGTGTTCTTGGATTCTGTTTGTAAGTATTTTATTGAGGACTTTTTCCACAAATATTCACAATGGAAATTGGTATAAAATTCTCTTTCTTTCTTGGTTCTGTGTGTGGTTTAGGTATCAAGGTGACTGTGGCCTCATACAGTTCAGTAATGTTCCTTCCACTTCTATTTTGTAAAAGAGTATTATTGTAAGTTCTTCTTTGAAGGTCTGATAGAATTCTACACCGAAACAGATTCTACATACTTAGGAAGTATTTAATTTGCTTACTTGATCTTGATTCAACTTTGGTAAGTAGAATCTATCAAGAAAGTTGTCTATTTCCTTTAGATTTTCAAATGTTGTGGCATATAGACTTTGTAGTAAAATCTAATAATTCTTTGGCTTTCCTTGCTGTCTATTGTTATATCACCTTTTTCATTTCTGAATTTGTTGATTCAGATATTGTCTCTCTCCCTTTTTGTTAGTTTGTCTAAGTGTTTGTTGATTGTTCTCAAAGAACCAGCTCTTGGTTTCATTGATTCTTTTAAGTGTTCTTTGTGTGTCTAAATTATTGAACTCAGCCCAAAGTTTGATTATTTTTATCCCTCTACACTTCTTGGGTATGTTTCCTTTTTTAATAAAGCTTCCACGTATGACATTAAGTTGCATGTATGAGATGTTTCTAATCTGTTTATGGAGACACTTAATGCTATGAAATTTCCTCTTAGCACTGCTTTCATTGTGTCCCATAAGTTTGGATATGTAGTACCTTCATTTTCTTTGAATATTAGGAAATACCTAATTTCTTTCTTTATTTCCTCTCTGATCCAATTGTCATTGAGTAGAGAGTTGTTCTGTTTCCATGTGTGTGTAGGTCTTTTGATATTTCTGGTATTGCTGAGGTACAGCTTATAGTCCATGGGGGTCTCCTAGGATACAAGATATTATTTCAATCTTCTTGTATCTGTTGAGGCTTGCTTTGTGACCTACTATATGATCAATTTGGAGATGATTCTGTGAGGTACAAAGAAGAAGGTATAATCTTTTGTGTTCGGGTGAAAAGTTCTATAGATATCTATTAGGTCCATCTGATTCATGACATGTTAGTATCATTATTTCTCAGTTTATCTTCTTTTTCTTTGACCCATCCTAGCGTGAGTGGGGGGTATTTACATCTCCCACTATTAATGTTTTGGGATTGTGTCTGTTTTAGGCTTCATTAATGTTTATTTTACAGTTGTAGGTTCACTTGTATTTTGGGCATAGATGTTTATAATTGTGATGACATCTTGGTTGAATTTTCCTTTCATGAGTATGAAGTATACTTCCTCATTTCCTTGATTAATATTGGTTGAAAATCTATTTTATTAGATGTTAGAATGGATTTTCCAGCTTCTTTTGTGTCCATTTGCTGAGAAGAACTTCTTCTAGCCCTTTAGTGTCAGGTATTTTCTGTCTTTGTATTTGAGGTGTGTTACATATATGCAGTAGAATGCTATGTCTTGTTTACATATCCTTTCTGTTAGTCTGTATGTCTTTATTGGAGAGTTGAGATCACTGATGTAGAGTGGGCTTAAAAATCAGTGACTGTGAGGGCATTTTATTTTGATGTTGGTTAGGGTAGTATGGTTGTGTGCGTGTCTAATTTTTGGTTTGCTAAGGTGAAGTTATCGATTTTCTGCCTTTCCTGGGTGTAGTTAGTCTCTTTGGTTGGAGTTTTCTTTCTCCTATTGCTGTAGAGCTGGGTTTGTGGATACAGACTGTTCAAATTTGTGTTTCTTGTCGAATATTTTGTTTTCTATATCTGTGGTTATTTAATATTTTGCTAGGTACAGTAGTCTGGACTGCCATTTGTGGTCTCTTAAGGTTTGCAAGACATCTGCCCAGGTTCCTCTGGCTTTTATGGTCTCTGCTGAAAAGTCATGTGTGATTCTGATAAGTTTGCCATTGTATGTTACTTGGCCTTCTTCCTTTGCCACTTTTAATATTTTTCTTTTTCTCTACATTTAGTGTTTTGATCATTATGTTGTGGGAGGATTTTATTTTTTGATCTTCTCTATTTAGTATTCTGTAGGCCTCTTGTATATTTATAGGTATCTATTTTTCAAAATTGGGGAACTTCTATGATTTTGTTGAAAATATTTTCTAGGCCTTAAAGATGGGCATCTGTTCTTTCCTCAACTCATATTTTTCTTACATTTCATTTTTTCGTGGTGTTCTTGATATCTTGACTATTTTATGATAGGAATTTTTAGATTCAACATTTTGTTTGATGTAGTCATCCATTTATTCCATTGTATGTTCTATACCCGAGATTACTTCATCTCTTGTATTCTTTAAAGGATACTTACTTCCGTAGTTTCTGTTTTCTTCGCTATGGTCTCTCTTTTCAGACTTTGCTCAATTTGTGCATTTATTATTTTTTCCATTTTCATCTTCAGGTCTTGAACTGTTTTAATGATTTTCTTCACCTGATTGTTGGCATTTTCCTGATTTTCATCCAGTTATTTCCTCATTTCCTGTCAATAGGCCTCTATCATGGCCTCAATCTGTTTGCCTGTATCTTCTTATATGTCTTTACATATTTTATATGTTTCCTCAATTATCATCTTCATAAGGAAAGACTTGGGATTATTTCCTTGTGTTTCAGTTGTGTTAGAGTGTCCAGGGTTGATTGCATAGGGATAACTGGGTTTTCAAGATGCCATATTATTTTGGCTTCTTTTGTCTTTGTTTTTATGTGGTCTTTAGCCATCCTTCTGTCTCCAGCATTGTGTGGTAGTTTCCGGTGTCTTTTACTGGTTGTTAAAAGCAGCTCATATGTGAATGGCTATAGATTGAGACTCCTCACCTGCAGGGATCTGAGAATCTTTCTGTGGATCATCTAGGTGACCAAATGTCATACACAGGAACTTTCCATGGACCAGCCAAGTGACATGAAGTCAAATCTACCTGTATTTCACACTGTGGTGTTTCCTCTTGGCAGGGGGACTTACATACTGGTGTTTTGTGGCCCACAGTTCAGTCTTAGTCACAGCTCACAAGTGCTGTTCACAAGCAGGTGAATGGATAGACTTTGGAGACTGCCCACATGCCTGCAGTGACCCAGGGATTTTTCTATGGATTTTCCAGGTGGCTTGAGGCCAGACCCAACTATATTCCACACTGTGTGGTCCTATATCACTTGGGAAGCACCAGCACTGGTGTTTTGGTGCTCTCAGTTTGGTACTTCTTTAGGTGTGCAGTCATTTCTGTACTACTGTATGTGATCTGCACTGCCATATTGCATCCTCCTAGTTAGGGTTTTTATTGCTGTGACAACACACCATGACAAAAAGCAAGATGAGGAGGAAAACAATTATTTAGGTTACATTTCCATATCACTCTTTATCACTGAAGGAGGTCAGGATAGCAAGTGAAAAGGAGCAGGAACCAGGAAGCAGGAGCTGATGCAGAGGCCATGGAAGGGTGCTGCTTATTGGACTGCTCCTCTTAGTTTGTTCAACCAGCTCAGGGATGGCCTCACCCACAATGGACTGGGTCCTCCCCCATTGATCACTAAAGGAAAAACAATATCTTACAGCTGGATATCATGGAAGCATTTACCCAAACTGAGCATCCTTTCTCTATGATGATGACTCTAGCTTATGTCCAACTTGTCACACAAAACCAACCAGTACATACACTATTCTGGTTTTAAATTGAATTCTCTTTTAACAGGTAATATTGTAGAAGTGTTTATTTAAATGAGATACTTGGCATTTTATATTTATTTACCTCAAAAACTGTCTACTGAAGTCGTTTGCCCTCTGTAATCACATTTTTATTCTTGACTGATAGGGGCTTATTAGATACCTTGGGTATGTTTTTAGTCTGCACTATGAAAATACTTCTCAGCTTCTGTTTATCATATCATTTATTGTCATTTGGATGGGTGAAAGTTTTCTGTTATCAGCATTGCTTTATGTTTCTGTCATTTAAATAATATTTATTCTTTGAAATTTTCACACATATGTTATAAATGTTACCATATCAATGCATTACTGCTTCTGAATTGTGCCCTCACTCTGTTGCAGTATCAATTTATTGTCTTCTTTTGGTTGTTATTAATTACTTCTTGAGTCCAAAGAATGTTGGCCATATGGCCATCTGCTGAGAAATACACAATATACATGTGACCATACTTCTAAAAAAGTGATTCTCCCTCCTTTAGCAGGTATCAACTACAATAGCTCTTTTTCATCCTCTACTACAGGTGGGATTTAAAGGGCCCCTCCCTCATTTACATGTGAATTTTTACAGGTTTGATCTCATGCAGGTCTTGTGCAAATTAACATAAAGTCCTTGAGTTGCTGTGGACAATAAGTCTATTATGCCCAGACATTCTTTCACATTTTGCATTACATGTTTCCTCAGATCATTAAGGTTTCAAAGTTTCTACTTAATTTAATCAAGCTCATTTTGCATTGATCATATATTGCCTCAGGCAAAAAACTTTACCATATGGAAATTAGTCATAGCCATTTTTATTTAAATGTGATTTCCATAAAACACGGCGTGTTTGTGCTTGATCTGTACTATCCATTTCCCCAGATATGTGACCTTTCTGCATATTGGTATGCAATGAAGGATTTTTCTGTTATCAGAAAGAGAACATTCATATTAAGTGATTTTATGAACTATAAATAAGTGAATATAATAGCTATACTTTCTTGACTATTGTTCAAATATTACATCATTACAGACATTGGATGGAATAAAATATATAGACATAAATATATACACGTGTTATAATGAAAACCAAATTCTTGCATTTTATCTTGTTTTATTGTGAGCTTTGTAGAAAGATAAAATATTAATAATGTTTTAACTTGGTTATATATTTAAATAGTGAAAATATTTTTTTATAAAAAGTGAGTTTAAATTACTAAGTAATTACAATCTTAAGTGTAAAATTAGTAATTAAAGACGTCATTTTCAGTATAGATGCATTTCAATTGAAATCCTCAAAACACAATTCTCTTAAAGTAAATACTAATCTTATGTGGTTTGAAATTTTTTTACATTTTATGTGTTGTCAAATAAGGTTTTAACAAACAAAAGTGTTATTTAGCACAGAGTCTTGACACTGTTCATATTCAAATCTAATATCATGGAATTCAGAATATGATTCTTAAAATAAGCTCACACTGTAAATTATATATTTTTAGCACAATGTAAACAGGATGTGTTGTTTACAGCTGTTTAGATCCACTAAATATCTTTAGATTTGCTTCCTCAGCTAGAGCAGGGACTTGCTGGCTATAACTCCCACCTTGTTCAATAACTTCCAGTAATTATCAGGAATAAGATGCAGTAAATTTATGTAATAGACTGCCCCTTTGCTATAATATACAATCAGAGGCAATCAATTCTTCTTACAATAAGGAGAAGAATTACAACTGTGTTTTATTTTATAGCTTTGGTGATACAGCTTTGGAAAACACCAGAGGGAGTAGAGTTAAACTTCAGTGGTCAAATTCCAATGCCATAAAACATAGCCCCAGGCTGACATTTTACAAAGTAGCTACACAACAAGGGGCTGTGTACTTCTTACCAGACTATTTTATTTGTTCATGCATCTAGCTAGTCAAAGACCTCTATGTATTGGTGCTCCTGTCGTTCATATTTGTGGAATGAAAATTTCTCTAAATGATATAAATAATAATCAAGTATAACATTTGACCACATCATTAAAGGAAAGACAAGCTAGACAACTGATAAGGAAGCCTGTTGTATAGCAGTTGCCCACAATAACTTGTTCATTACAAAGTTATATTTGTTACAGTTTAAGAAATATAATTTTATTGTGGTTTAAATCAAAGGGTATTTTGAGCCTTGCCTAGTTATACTTAAAGTATAATTACACGCTACATATCTTGGTAAGTAAATGAAATGCTTTTCTTAGTTATTTGTTATAAATTTCTCCTCTGCCCATAGCTAAGTGAAGGCCAGGCCTCTAAAGTGTTACAAATATAATGCACATTGAATATAAAACAGTCCATTAATTGGGATAATAGGTTCCAGCATGTAATTGCATTTCTTAGGTACTATGGATAGCAACTGAGTGAAAGGGTATTTATTCAAAGTTGTTAGTCACCCGTGGATAACTTTATTTGTCCACTGATGCTTAAATAAATGCACCATCCATCAGTAAGAATATTTATGAAGAAATTTATAACAAAAATCATTATTGCTTCTCAAATTATGAAAGGAAACAGTATATAAAAGTTACTGAAGAATGTCATAATAAAATTTTCCAGTGCCTCAGGTTACTTATTTTTAGGTTGTTGGACAGTAAAATATTGTAGATACTGAAGAATGTATTTTTCTTGATGTGCTACCCATCAAAAATATTTGTAAGGCACAAAGTAAATTTCACCTAGCCATTTCCATCCCATGCCTTGTTTTGAAAGAAAAATGTGAGTATATCAACAATCTGTGAAAATGTCATAAACTTCTACAATCTCTCAAATATTTTGTAAGATATTTAACTCACAGTTGTAATAGTGTTTACTTTGATTTTCATTTTCCTACTTGGTTATATATTTGAAGGTATTAAAACATATGGTTTATTTTATCATGTGGAAATCTCTTACTTAATAACAGTCAAGAGAGAGGCCCAGATATATGATGGAATAATTCAAGACTATTTTCTTCTTTTGAAGTCATTAATAGGACTGAAGGCAAGGTTCTGAAACTTAGATTTTATTGATTGCAATAGTCATGAAGCTCTATGTCTTATCAAACAACTCATCAATCACCTCCACAAGAATTCCTGTTTCTTTGTTTTCTTTTTCCATATCATTCACAAAACTTTTTTTCTTAAGTAATCAATATACTTTCATATATTTTATAGCACATATTTTGAAAAGTATTTGTGAATGACTTTCAGAGTGACTCAGTGGATTTTTACCCTGTTGTTGATATTAAGTATTCATTTCTAGAATTGAGAATAAGTTATATTGAAAGAGGAGACTTTTATAAAACTCTAATGAAAAATGAGTTACTTACTTCTGATGATAAACTTTAAATAACCCAGACTGTTCTCATTTCTTTCTTATATGGAACATTTTGGATTTTGCTAATGTTATGGATAGTATCATGCGTAGGAATATGGAATTGGCTTATCAACAGCTTGAGTTTTTTGCCATCCCTTTTTTTCTTGTTAGTATATAATAATTAGTACTATGTAGATATTATTTCATTTTCTTTACATGTTCAATACTTTATCTACGTTTTGGCATATAGCCAAATAAAAACTAATTGGCCACAAAGTTTCAAAATTCAGTTGACATGGTAGATAATTTATTTATATAAAATCTTAACTTTATACTCACCAGCAGGACATCATAAAGATTATGAATGAAGAACTCAAATTGATTGAAATAAGTTTTTGAGTGTTTATCAAGTTATTAGGAAAATGTATAACTAACCAGTGTCCCATTTTCTTTTCATCTATGAAAGCAATGTCAATATATTAATTATTTGACAACTAAAAGCTTCAGGTGCAAATTATTTTAGAAAAGAAAACTTTCTTATTTTCTATGTTTAGCTAAGGGTAAATCTCCTAATTGTAAACTATACACACATGCTTGATTATACCACTAGTTATGAAGACAAATAAATTGAAAATATATTAGAAACTACTAACTTTGAAGTTATATTTTATTTATAACCTAGAATAAATAGCTATTCAACATAATTAGTGTTTCCTCACCTGTCCCATGACATGTCATGGGTCTGATGGGGTACATGGGTTAAAAATTAGTAGTAGAATTGACTTTTTAAAAATACGAAATTTTTAACCTTAGTCAGAATAAGTCTCCAGGAGTATATGAAGAGAACTATAGCAGAGACTCCTAGCAGTATCAAGGACCATGGAAACTGAAGAGGACACCCTTTACCTAAACAAAACTCTTAGTGGAGGGGTGAGAACACCAACCCACTCACAGAAACTTTAATCTGAAACTAATCCTGCTTACAAGACATGCAAGGATAAAGACAGAACAGAAAGAGAAGAAATCTAAGACCCACCCGATGGGTGAGAACAAACCCCTGACACTTGTATCAATACTTTCTTATGCTTACAGACTGGAGCATAACAGAGTTGTCTGAAAAGCTCTAACCAGCAGCAGCTCAAAACAGATGCTGAGATGCATAGCCAAACATTGGGCAAAGCATAAGGAGTCTAGTGGAAATGTGGGGGAAAAGATAAAAGAACCTAGAGGTGACAATAGCTCCATAAAAAGACCAATAGAACCAACTCATTGGGCCCAGAGAGGTCTTTGTAGTCTGAAATACCAACCAAGGACCACCAAGGACCATAGATGGACATGACCTAGGTCCTTTACATAAATGTAGCTGATGGGAAGCTCCAGTTGCATGTGGGTCCACTAGTAAGGGAAATGGGTCCTGTCTGACACTAACTTTGTTGCTTGCTTTTATACCACTTCCTCCTGATAGGACTTGCCAGGCCATAGGGGAAGAGGATGAATTCAGTCTTGATGCATGTTGATGAGCTGGGTGGGTAGGTAGGGGGCTTACATTTTTCACTGGAATAGGTGATGGAAGATGGCAGAAGGAGGGGGACTGAAGGAGAGGAGGATGGGGACTATGACCATGATGGAAAGTGAACAAACAAACAAACAAACGAATAAATATGAATTTTTGTTACATTTTCTTTTATTACTTCACCATGTGACAATACTACTTCCTTCTCCTTTCCAAATCTTTCTACCTATCTCTAAAGACTTTCAACCTGCAATAGTATTTTATACATGTTTACACCCTAAAACAAATGGGTGTGATCTCACTTTCATGGACAAATTCACTGGCAATATTATATTTTAATGCTTTATTATCAAAGATTACTTAATGTTCAATGACATGGACAGTTATGGTCACCACATATGGTGAAGTCACATCAGATTATGTATGCCATGGTGAGAATATTCTGTAATTATTCAAAAATATCTAATTAGGAATTACTTATCTTGTCTTTGATCATTCTCCATATCTTCTCTTACAACTATTTGCTAGACAGATAGTTTAGATTCCATCACCTATGTGCTACATTAGTAAAATGATCACATAAAAATTGGAGGCAGGAATGCAAAAGAAAAACTGAATAACAAAAGATTCAGAAAGAGTTTCCTTTTATCCACATTTTTGTTAACACCTGTAGCCTCTTGTGTCTTTAACAATAGATATTTAATAGGCATGAATAACCTGTATATTTTAATTTATTTGATTGTCTTGAAAATGAAATTTAGTACATATTTTTTCCATTTCATTTTATCTTTCAAACCCTTCCTTCTTATCCCCATGTCTTTTCTCAAATTCATGACCTTTACTTTTTCAGTTGTTAAGAGTCTTATAATGTTACTGATAGATATCAGATATATATATATATATATATATATGAGAGAAAGGAAGGTACTGTCCCCCATATAGGAGTCCCAGATATTTGTTTATTCACTAACAAGTGGTAATTCCTGAAATCATAGGCATACAAATAACATCATACAAAGTTATAGAACATGTTTATAAAACTTTATCAATTCTGCTTCCTTAAAGTTGAGAAAAGAAGACAAGTAATATGAAAAGATCATTTTTTGAAGTTATTAACTCTTTTCCTATCTTCCCTAGTAAAAGGTGGTCTTGAAGTTCATATGTTCTTGGTTTAGTCATCCATACATGAGAAGTAATGTTTCTCTTTCCCTACTGTCTGGGGTTTCTCTGAAGCCCTTACACAAATTTCTTGTCTTTGTTTTCACCTTCTCAGAATCTCTCACAATAGGCCTGGGGAAAGAATGGAAGATAAGGTATTTGCTGAAAATATAGAAATTCAATTGAAGTAGATATTGTCATCTGGTGTGTGATGATATCTTTGAAGGAAAATTGGACCTGTTGATCACTCCATGTTTGTGCTGAGGAATATGAGCCACTTTGACAAATTAGGGCACTGAACATAAAATTAGGCCAGAGGGGGGGAAAATATATATATATATATATATATATATATATATGATAGGAACAATACAAGACAGACAATCTGAGAAGAACTATGCAGGCACTAAGTTTTTATTTATGACTAATATTTAGGGCCAACACAACAAAGAAGTAGAAAGTAGGTAGAATGTTTAAAATGGTGGGTTTCTTGTGTTAATGTTCAATCCAAAGCTAACCTGAAAGTACCAGGAATATTTTCTTCCTTCTCGTCTACTTTCCTTCTTCCCTCCTTCTCTTCCTATCCTTCTTACTTCTGTTTTTATTCCTTATGTTTTTAAATAAGTCTTTGTAAAATTCCTAGTCAACAACAACAGAACAAATGAGAATTCAGAGACACAATAATGAAGTCTTTAAACATGGTAAGGAAAGTCACTAAATAAACAATTACAATCCAGAGGAACCATCAGCAGTAAATCCAGAGGGGGTGAAGAATCTGATTTTCAGAGTTACTACATTATAGAACTGTCCAATTTAAAGTACAATATTATAAAACATGCAAAGAAACAAGTCCATTTGGCTTCTGTCCAGGAAAGGAAACAAATTAATAGAAACTGTCCCTAAGGAACGACAGAAATGAACACACTAAAGAAAACTTTGATTCAGCTAGGTTAAATAAGCTCAATGAGTGGAAGGAAACTGAAAAAAAAAACTACAATAGACTGAATTCTAATGAGTAAAGTTGACAGAAGAAATGATTGGTATGAAAACAGATTCATTAGATTATAGAGTTCACAGTGCAGAAAAATATGCAAAAATATAGGAAAATGAATACATGAAGAGACGTATAGAACAACATCAAGCACACTAGTATATACAACACCAACAAATGGTGGAACACCTCAACTGTAAGATTTTTGGACCCACAGAGTAAAGTGATTTATAGGAACATTGGAATTTAGGTAAGATGTTCAAAGATACTAATAGAGGACCAGTGGGCTGTGCTTCTAGAGTTTGACTTAGAAATATTATCATTCCCAATGAACATGTTTTGCCTTGATTATCCAAGGAAAATCAGCAACCAAGATGGTCAATAAGGAGTCCCACATGCTGATGCCTCTTCAGAAAGTTTGGTCTATCTGCCAACAGTATTATTGAATTTGCACTAAAAAGTTACTCTAGGATTAAGACCCAACCTACCTTAGCCATAATCTTTACTCATTATTTATTCCAAAAGTATCAGAAAGGAGACTTAGCCTATCATCTACTACATGTTGTCTAGTGTGTGTTCCATAGCATATTCGAACAGAGCTCAGCTTTAAACCCTTAGAATTATCCTCCTCATACAGAGAACCTTTGCCTTTCATAACTGGCTTTCCAGGCTCTATCAAGTAGTTGATACAGAAGGAGTCCTCTAGTGATTCAGATGATGTAAGCAACATGTACTGAAGCACCACCTTAGTTCCTTCAGTATTAAGTGACAGCTATATGTAGGACAGCCACAACAAATTCAAACAGCCAAGACTGTAATGAATACCAAACACTTTGAATATCCAAATACACAAGCATCAATTGATCCACATTGATCAATAATAATCCTGGAATTATGACAGGATCACTATGGAATCAACTGGCCACAAAGAGACTGACAATTCAAAATAGTTATTTTAATTAAGCTAAGCATATTTTAAGTAAATAGAGAGGAACAATTTAGAAATTTATCAGATTGAAATAATATCTTGAAATCATATACTGTTTTTCTAAATATCAAGCATTCTATTTCTATTATCCACATCAGGCAGCTCACAACTGTATGTCACTCCAGCTACAGGGCTTTTCAGGATACCTGTTCTCATGTACACACACACACACACACACAAACTTAAAATTATAAGAATGAATATTTTTAAATAAACTATTAATGCAAAAACCTGGATAAACTGGTGCCACTTCCCAGGCTACAGCTCTATCTACAATTCCACAGGCCTGCATCCATTAAGGATTACTAGGTAAAAACTCTTCCCCCAATTCCTTGCCTGTCAGATTCCTCCAGGAAAAGCAAGCAGCATTGAGATCTGACCCTTGCCCTCTGTTCTCCAATTCCAGGACCCCAGTATACTGCCTGCAATGCCAACAACCAGCAACCACCAGAGATTACCAGCTAGGTCCCTCCGGGCAAATCCAATGGTATTATGGTCTTCAGAAAGCCCTCAATGAGTCAGTTTTTAGGACCCAGACCTACCTGCAATCCCAGAGGCAAGTAGCTAGCAGAGAGTAGCAGAGGCCTGCAGCCATCAGGGTCTAACTGCAATCCCATATGTCTAGTGTCATCAGGAACCACCTGGCCTACCAACAACAGGGGCAACCAGATGGCAAAAGCTGGGTGCTTTCTCTGCCTCTCTGAGCTAACAAGTTTCCACCGCAGCATCTGAGTCCTGAGTCTTCATTGCTAAAATCTAGTGTATGGGGTTTTCTTTATTATAACAACAGGTTGCTTGTATACACATTGATGTCTGTCCATAAAAGGTAATCTTCAGCAACAAATTGAAAAAATAGCATGAGAAGCACATGTCTCAAAAAGTTGCATACTACTGCTAAAATAAAAATGCATATACGGTGAAATAATCCTATATTGTTGTGTAATCCTTTTCTTCATGATTAAATCCTACCATATTAGAAGGAAGCCTTCTAAGACTAGATGTTAAAGAGATGTTAAACAACAGGATATATTAATATACAGGATGTTCACAGGGTGGTGAAACAACAAAGTGTCCAAAAGCAATTGAAACATTCCTATAGAGAAGTTCCTTAAGCTCAGCAAGTAATCAATTTAAAATAGCTTCAATAAGTACCTCAACCCAAACATCCACTAGGGCCTTCACTTCCCAAGTAAATATTTTATAAAGTCACATTCAACGTTGACTTCATGTAACAAATATTTTTGTTTCAAAATGATAGCATTATGATAGTTGAAAATGGCAGGTAAGATTTTAAAAACATAAATGATAAAGATCTACATGTAGAACATGTAATGAACTAAAATTCTAACAGAAAAATGATTAAAGTTTCAACTTTCTTCTTTTTTATGAAAATATCCTGTTAACCAAGTAGTCTTGTTGAAGAAGGTATTTTTTCAATGAATGTTCTTAGCATAATAGTAAAAAGTGATTTTCAATGTGTTTATCTACTTCTAGATTTTTAATGAATGAGAAGACAATTTAATTATCATTTAGAATGTGTTTTGATTTTTATCCATCTTTTGACATTGCATAACAATTTTAAGGTCAAGTTTTATATTTTTCCTTTAAATATATTGACACCACAACAGTAATTGTATCAGATCAATATAACCCTAAGGAGTCTATTTCCATCTTCACCTTACATTTATAAGCATATGTTGTATGACATTATTCCTAGGAAGATATTAACAAACTTTTGCTTAGCCCAGATAGGGAACCATATCGAAGTACAACACAGACCCTATGAAATTCAACATGGTGAACTAGTAAGTTGTGTTTGGGTTAACGTAAAGACAGTGATGGGTTACATACAGGAGCAGAAATTACTCAAAGACATCTGCATCACCAAAGTTCATGCTATTTATTTATTTTACTTGTTGTTGAATGTCTGGAATGTCATTGCTCTACTTAAGCAGTTGACATATAGTATGAAATCAGGGTGAGTCAGTGGAAACCATGTGATTGTAGAGTGCTAAATGTGCTAGAGTTAGACATAAGCACAAAGTATTAAAGGTTGATGCAGATAGGGTGTGTTTGGTGGAATTGATACCAATATTGTTTGCTAAAGTTTTGTAAGCTTTCAGTGGACTCTACTATACTAATCCTTTTTACGTTTCCCTATGTGAGCAGAAGATAATAGAGGCAAATGCATAATTCCTTAAATCTTTCTGGTAACTTTAGCTTTTCAATTCTTCTTGACTTATATAACAAAAAATAAATTAATCCCCAGGAGAAAAACTTAAATGTTATTTTAGAAAAGCTGCATGGCCTAGTACAGAAAGCAGAGACTTTCAAACCTTACGGAAATTTTACAATATTATTCTGCTTGAATTTTTCTTCTACAAGAAGCCCATATAAAACATTTGATTACTTCTAAAATTAAATTTGTGTTTGCATAAAACTTTGGGAATCCATAAATGAATAAAAAATACTAGTCATCTATAATCTTACTTTGTTTCTTGTGGTCTGCTTCTTCATTACAATTGCAATTAAAGTCCATATAAAATGTTGTTTCTTGTCTTTTCATTTATTCAGGTTTTTAAAACAACATAAATAAAGACACTATTAATACCTAGTGAATTTTTTATTAAATTATGTGTAGTATTATTAAGGATGGAGCTCAGAGAAAGATTTAAATTCAGGCCATAAGTTGTCAGAAGCTAAGATTTAGAAATAAGTTTTTCCAGTTTATAAAATATTAATTTTATTGAACTTTTTAAATGTTGTACAGAGTTTATTAAATGACCATGGGGTGAGAAGGAAAGGGGAAAGGAGTACCCCAGACAGAGAGAATAAGAAAGAAAGGAAGTAGAGGGGAGTAGAGGAGAGAGTAAGAGAGGGTAGAGACTTTTGAGAACTTTTGATTTCAATTCAGTTAGTGTTAACCATATGCACATGGGTGTGGTGCCATTGGCTGGGGCATAGACCACCTACTAGTGGTCATTTCCCAAAGACAAGTGATACATTATATATAGTAATATGTATACTCCTCTGTTTATTATATAATATTAATGTCACTCCTACAGTTACTATTTTTAAATATCCAAGATGTTGATATATATATATATATATATATATATATATATATATATATATAGAGAGAGAGAGAGAGAGAGAGAGAGAGAGAGAACAGAGGGAGGAGGGTTTTATTAGGATGACTTATAGGCTGTGACTTATCTTGTATTGCTGAACAGTAGCTGTCAATCAATGGAAAGTGGAAAGGATACATTACTTTCATTACTTGTTGAGTCTATGAGGCTGGATGTCTCATCTGTTCTTCGATATATGCCACATTCCCAAGGAAGTAGACTCTAATAATGGAATGAATGGGCTTACTAACAATATTGAGGGCAAGCTGGCAAAGAGAGAGCAAGTTACCTTTGTGTCTTTTATATAGGCTGGCATCAGAAAATATGGCTTCAAGGTTTATAATTTTTCTGTCTTCCTCATGGACTAGAAGTTTTATTCTTAATTTCTATTAACTAGTTTTTTAAAATTAAATGTAGCCACTTTAGTATTCTAGGGTCATTAGTTTCATGTTAAATTGTTTTCTGTTTGTATTTTAGTGAATTATGTTTTATTTTAATCTAAATTCTATCTTAATATATTGTTCTTAAAAGTGAATGTACAAAATACACATTTGATTATGAAAAAATTTATTTCTCATATTCAATTCCCCATTATCTTTGTTTTTGCCCCTTTCTTTTTATACTACTGATTTTTCTTCTCCTAAATAGTAACTTCTACATTCATACTGATCCAAATTAAAAGCGGGGGGGGGGGGGCCTTCCAACTTCAGATGATTTAATTAAGAAAAATTCTTCAAGGTTGTGCTCAGCCATATGGGTTTTAGTTAATTTCACACATACTCAAATTGACAACCAAGAATAGTAATCAAACCTTCTCCTTCAGCAGCCAATAGCAACCAATAGATCATCTTCCAAATACAGGGACTTGGTAGCTTCTCTTCCAGTCATGATGGTTGGTCTTCTGAATGTCATTTGCAAATAACCTACTACTACAAGAACTAGTAATATAACTACTAATAGTAATAATAATAAAAAAGAGGACATGAATCAGGATTGAGATTGATTAAGGAGTCCCAGGAAAGTTGGAGCGAAGTAAGAAGTGAACAGTATCCATGTACATTGTATGCATGAACAAACTTTTGAAAAAACAAGCAAAAATATTTTCAAAGAGCATCTATTTTATAACTAATTATTAAAGGAACTGTATCAGACAAGCTACTGTATGTAATATAGATAAGGAAATACATTTTACTTATAGAAGAACACTACTTAAAATAAAAATATTTCAACATAGATGTCTATAATTTTACAGGTTTGCAATCAAATATTAAGTTATTCCATGAATCATGTATCAGAACCATTCTTCATTTGTACAGTAAATACAAAAGAAAATTAATGCATATTATAAATAGTATTAAGAAGACAACTTAGGTGAACTTACCAACTTATTTGCTCCTCAGTATCAATATTTATTCCTTTTTGATTATGTATGGATGCTACTGACCAAAAATAAGAAATTTCCCTATACACACACACATACACACACACACACCACACACACACACATATATACATATATAGTTTAAAAGTTTTTATATGTAGATTAATAAAAATAAATCAATAATTTGAAGTTTTCTGTGCAAAGTTGGTAGGCTTAGACCTGTAGCTGCTGCAGAAAAAGAAAGAAATAACCAAATCCAAAATAGAACCGTATATTTGTTAACCTCTTAGTTTGATATTCAAATAGTCAAATAACTCTACTTCTCTGTTTATTATATAATATTAATATCTCTCTTACAGTTACTATTTTTAAATATCCAAGATATTGATATTCATTTTTTAAAATTTTTTATTAATTTATTCATATTACATCTCAGTTGTTAGCCCATCCCTTGTATCCTCCCATTCCTCCCTCCTTCCCGCTTCCCCCCTACTCCCCTCCCCTATGTCTGTGACTGAGGGGGACCTACTCCCCCTGTATATGCTCATAGGGTATCGAGTCTCTTCTTGGTGACCTATTATCCAGAGGAAGGATATTGATATTCTTATGAACAAATGAAAAGCAGAGTGGATCTATCTCAGATGTAGGTGAAACAACTGGAAGCCTCATATAGTAAAATCTGTTCAGTAGGGGTGATCCTTGGAGAACACTCAGCCTCTGTATCTTATGTATCTTATGTAGCACAAAATACATAGTTATATTTAAGAAAGGAAAGTGTTAGAGAAAAATACACAAATATTCTCATTTCGTTTTTTTTTATTGAGTGCTTCATAAGTGTTATGATTTTTTTTTAATTTTTTTATTGAGACCTAAACATGTTCACTTGATAAAAAATTGAGATGTTGAAATCTATTTATTTTCTTTTTGTTGCTGTGTTCAAGTGCTGTTACAAATATAACTCAGGAAGGAGTTTATTTGATTCATAGTTTCAGGCTAAAATCCAGAATTATAATGGAAGTAGCAATGGTAGGAAGTTGAGGGAACTGGTTTCTAAGATTTTCGTTGTCCATTCTTAATGGAGTTCAGGATCCCCTGCCTAGGAAATGGTGGAATTCACAGTAATAGATCTTTCCCACCTGAAATGATGTAATCAAGATAATTTCCCACAGGCCAGCCTGATGTGGATAACCTTAATTGAGAATCTATTCCTAGGTGTTGATCCATTATTAATATTTAATATTGAATTGCTATTTTAGTAGTATCAGTTGTTACTCCTTAACCAGTTTTATACTCAAATAACCACACAGAGATCCCAGGATCTATTTAATAAGCCTATAGCACAATACTGCACAATAACCTCCTAAACCTCCATGCTAGTATAGTTTCTTCCCATACAGATTTCCCACATTATACTTGGTTTTAAATAATCTCGTAGGCCTACTTTATTTCTCTTGATGTTTCCTGGTCTCTCCTCTTGGCTCCATTTCCTCATTCCTTCTATTCATCCTGCCCTCACTGGATCAGGATGTCCCACCCTATTTTGTTATTGCTCAGCATTAGCTTGTTTGTTTTTATTGACATAACAAAGAACAAACGGTGGCATGTTTACACAAACTTTAAACTGGAGATACTTAGAATAAACATCACAATACAATGTCCAGATTGATCCAGAGAGTGGGGTGGAGAAATCAACGTTTGAATGAACAAGGATAAACTTAACAGTCCACAAGAACATTATGCCAATATTTTCCCCTTTAAGTCCAATAAAAGAGTCCTTTTTCCAATAATATACTGATATACAATGATAATTATGGAACATTTATGAAAACTATCAGATAAGATTTACTTTTGCAGTGTCCATTCCATATGCTTTTGGCAACTTAGGAGAAAATATTATCTATCTTATCTATGAGAGTCCAAAGTTTTGTACCTAAATCAATCTCTATCATATCTCATCTCTTTCAAGCTAAAAAAAATCTATATAGACCTAAAACTATCTTCTTAACTACTAAAGAACTAAGTTTAATTGTAAAATTAAAATATCTGGTCTTCAATCCCATCAGAGACTTGAGAGGAATAAAACTATCTGAGTCAACAGGAAATGCAGTTTAGCAGCTTTCAAAATAAAAATTGACAAAAGACAGAGACAGAGACAGTTTGCTATCTGGACAGCCTCCTGGCCCAGATTATCTGACAAACATATTTGTGAGGCAGGAACTGTTGAGGACTTGCTTGACCCATCTTAGCAGAGTTTGGCTGTCAATTTCGCCTGCTTCCAAGCTTGCCAATAACAGACAATTCTGTCTGTGACTAAAATGAGGGTATTTTTGCACAATGTCTGGTTGCCACATTTGAATCCATCTCCATAAGGAGATTCTTTGATGCTCATCATATTTCTTGAAGGAGG
Organism: Acomys percivali; assembly: GCA_907169655.1. Taxonomy (NCBI): domain Eukaryota; kingdom Metazoa; phylum Chordata; class Mammalia; order Rodentia; family Muridae; genus Acomys; species Acomys percivali. The sequence continues at coordinate 92,373,928 of OU015760.1, forward strand.
GATGTTAAGTTGACAAATCTAAGCATTGCTTCATCCATAATTCTAGTTAATACCCAAGTTAAAGGTGTGAATAAAGATCTTTCAGGAGGGATAATCACAGAAAAATACATTAATTGCAATATAGTAAGAAAGACTAAGAAAACAATCATGAGTTTATAAATGAGACAAGGAGACAGTGGATTGTATTCTTCATGACATATTTTCTTGAATTTTAGTATTAATTGTTCATTAAAGTGTCAGTAGACCAAGCAGGAAACAACCAAGATATGGTTCTTGTCATGGTGTTTGATCACTTGATCCATTCTTACAAATGAACATTTTCCTGTGTTTAAATGAAATATTTAATTTTATTTAAATGTGTTGTTGATGATCCACCAGTTTTTTTTTTGTTTTTTGTTTTGGTCTTTTAAGTAATTTATCCTGTCTTACAAATTCCTTTGGAACATCTTGGGAAATGGTATTAAAACTCACCTACTTTTCTTTTCCTTTACTACCTTTAATTTTCATGACTCACAACTTTAGTCTGGTAAGAGATAAATAATGTAGGCTACAATTCTTAAGCATGATTCATTTGTACATTAATTTCTCACATAGTCCATATTTACTCTGACATGATTTGTACTAATAAAATAAAATGTGTCTCTTGTTCTCTCTTGTTTTTCATGTCTTGTAGAGAGAAGAATTTTCTAGAAAGACAGGTGGTATATATTAATCAGTGTTTATTTGTGACTAAATGAAATTGGGTGTTTAAATTTTTGTTTGCCTAGTGGTAGGAAAATTATTCTTGGACTTTCTTGGACTAGTGTTATGAATGAGGTCAATCACAGAATACCCAAGAGAAGACAGGTAAGAATGACAACAATGACTCAGATACACCCATAGTCTGTGAGGAGAGAATAGTCTTTATCACACAATATGATATAGATCTTGTAGTTTAAATAAGAGTGAATATTCACTGGCTTTGTATTATTAAGAAAATGAGACATCTCTGTCTTCCACCAAAGGATGGTCTCAGTTGCTTGAATTGCTCTTCAGGATAGATAAGGAACAAAACCCTGATATTCAGAGACAATAAAAATAGACTTCTTTGGAGCCAATGGGATCAAGGACACAGTAAAACACAGCCAACAGATTCTATGGACTGAGACTCAAGTGGGCTCACAGAGATGAGGAAACCTATGTGAATCTGACCTAGGTCCTATGCATATATGTTATTTTTGTAGATCTCAATCCTCTTGTGGGAATTCTAACAGTGTGATCAAGGGGTGTATCTGACTCTTTTACCTACCTTTGAGAAGGAGGGGAAGCTACAGTTGGGGTGTAATATATGAGAGAAGAATAAATAAAAAAGAAAGAAAGATATGTATAAATATAGCTGTCCTCAGAGAAGAGCACACCAATTTTTCATCCAATACCAAGTTATCAGTCATGAAAACATATGCAAAAACAGTATACAAAATGAGCCGTTTATATTTAGGAATGCATATTTATATACGTATATGCATGTAATAAAAATTAATGACAAATAGACCATGTATTTAAAAATATCAAAGAGGGCCATACACAATGATTTGGCGGAAGAAAAGAAAAGTAGAAATGTAATTATATTTTAATCTCAAAAATAAGTATGTATGGTAAGTAGATTTGTTTGGCTAGGGTTCTTCATCTAAGAGAAGAAACTGGGGAAGAAACACTTGTATTAATACTATTAAGAGCATATCATCTTTTCCACAGGTCAAAGAAGTTCATAATATGCAATTTTAGATTGTACAATATAGCCACTGATGTCTTTACATCGACTTAAACTTTGGTGATGTGAAGGACTTCCAACAAGTAGGACACATACTTCCTTTCAAGAGAATTAACAAACAGGGATAGAACGAAATTATGACAAGGTCATAATGACAGTGAACCTTAATTATGTAGCCCCCTGTGGCTAATGAAGACAATTAAAAGAACTGTGCAGCATTTGGAAAAGGCATACATATTCTCAAATGGCATACATATAGACTAATCAATGCCTATGGCAACAGTGACTATTGGAATGGTGTACATTTGCCACTTTACAATTTAAAGGCCAATTATTTAAGGAATAATGTATTTTGACATTAAACCAGTTGCTAAAATGGGCATTGAACTAAATATCTTACCCAAAAGTAAGCATGGTGTATTTAAAGGGTTGATATGAACACATTAACCATTATTTCCACTCCTGGATTTCTGTATGGATAAGGAATATTCTGTTAAGTTTTTATATCATAGTCTTACTTTACATAGAAATTTCTGTTACATTGATTCATATTTTTGGTAACTATGGATGAAGACAATTCTATATATTTCTTTTTCTAGTAGGAAACAATAAAATTTAGACAACAGACCAAAGACATACAAAAATGTATACGTGCATACGTTTGCTATGCTTTGATCCTTCACCTTTTTAATCTCTAAAGGTGTAAGTGCATATATTTACACACACACACAGACACATGTGCTCGCGCGTGTGCACAGGAAGGGGTCTAATTAGTCATAAGGAGACCATAAAATGTGAGAAGTTGATAAGAGAGGATGATGGGGAATGAATATGATCAAAATACATTATGAACCTACATAATTTAAGAATGATATACATGTATATATTTATAAGCTGAGGAATTTGGTGAGAAAGTGACTGAATAAAGTATTGTTAATAGCCAAGAGAATATACTCAAAGAAGAGCCTGGAACTTCTATAGCAATATTCTGAGTAATGGATTAAAAGACAGTTTTCCATAACTTGAATCAACTACTGTTTATCCAAATATATGAGCATTCTGTTATTTAGTCAAGCTAATAGTTGTATAAGGAAGTATCCATAGACCCTATTACTCTCTGAAGATCTACTTTCAGTTAATGATTGCTGAGGAAGACAGAAACATTTAGTATTGTAGCCTCTAGAAAATAGTACGTGGTCCTGTAAATAACCTCATCATGCCTACTTCTTCTGTCCAGGTATCTAGGCTCACTGTACATGCAGCTGGACTAAAGGGAGTAAAGCTTAGCCAGGTTGAGTAGGTGCAATGGAGAATCTCAACCAGCAGTGACTATGCAAGAAACAACCTTCCATGAGACAATTCTTTTAATTGGGAGAAACAAGGCCTATTTAAAGCTTTAAGGAATGGGTAGAGGATTTCAGGGTAAGTGTATATCATTGACTTTGGGCAACATGTGGGGAATGCCTTATTTGTATAAATAGGAATTCTACATGCTTGTTGGACATGACCTTAATAAGAAGAGAGGAAATTTAACCTGGAGCCTGGCTGCCAGGATCTGGTGAACACCTCAAGAGTGGCAGAGGTGAGGGAGATAAGCCTATGTGTACTGGGACATGCAGGTCCAAGATAGGGAGGAAATGGTCCTACACCTACTGGTCTTAAGACAAGAATTTTTTGAATTTGCATACTCCTCAACCTCACTATTACTCCAGGCCAACTCTCCTAGCTGCAGGTCTCCACAGCCCAAAATCTCTCTCTTTTTGTTTTATAAAGGGGAGGTATCATCATAGTCATCAGCCTCTAGGTCAAGAAGAGTTTGGTATTGAACCAGAAACTGGTTGGTAGTGATTCTGGCTGTGTTGTTTACTTTCTATCTTAGAAACTGGATGAAACAGGGGCCAGAGAGAAGAATACCAATATGGGGCCAAAGAAGGGAAGAAGCCAAGCTACCAGAGGATTTAATTACCATGATGTTGAAATGTTGGGTGCATAACAAGCATGGACATCTTGCTGTAGAGCTTTGAGCATTTATTTGCTTTGTTCTACCAGTCCAGATTCATTGACATTCCTCCTCCAACACACTGCAAGTTCTTTTATGTTAAGCAGTCAGTGAATCCAGAGCTCTCATGTTTTATAACGGCTCTCTCGTGAGGGAATTGATCTATTACTCGAGGATCTTGAGACTCTGCATGGTGGCTGCCCATGGCCTATACAAGCTTATCCTGGAAGCTGCTGGCCGGGTGGTATGTTTGAACAAGGACTGCTTCACAGGCTGCCGTCATGCCCAGTGAGATGGAGAGGCACAGTCCTGTGAACAGAGGATTAAAGACCTTCCTTTTCTTTCAGTCCTGTCCCAGCTGTAAAGCAAGCTCATCTGGCTCAGAGATAAACTTGGGGAGCAATCTTTATGAAGATTCAGAAACCTTGAATGGGTGGAGGTGTTAATGAGAAAACTGGTAATATTATTTCACTAGAGAAGAGGGGGAGTATTTAATACATATTGGCTATGTGACATGGGTGTTATGGAAACATGTAGGATGAGCTTTGAATGGAGATGATTTTGGGAACAGCTGACAATAGTGGCAGGGAGAGGGAAGTGCAGAAGAGACATTGAGAGGACATAAGGTGGGGGGTTAGAAGAAGGAGGTCAGTTGTATATTGAATGTATAGCTAGGAGAGAGTGGCTTGGACCTCCTTTTGAGCTTGATTCTCCTGTTGAAGAATGCTAATGTGGTCCAAGAATGGCTTGGAGACAGGGAAGTTGCCTATAGCGTATTACGTGAAGCCATTACAGTAGACTTCATGCACAATCCCATTTGCCATCATTCTTCCCAAAATTTGCCTACAGGAAATTGAAAATGAGTTTTAAGGTTGGCAAACATGGTGCCACAATGACTGGTGGATTCAGTTTGGCATTTCCAATATCTGCAACCATCATATATGGAGGGTTCCTGGAGGCAGTTGCCTGTGTTTTGGTAAGGAAAGTAGAAGGAAAGACTGGGGATAGTGGAAATGGAATCAAAGTGTAGAGGACTCTCAGTCTTGGTCTGACATCCTTTGAGTGGGCAGTCCTGGGTTCCTATAATTTTTTTGTGTATCTCCCTATCAATGAATCTCCAATGGAGGGTGTTGGGAAATGTACAAAAAGGTTGGGCAGTAGGAGAATTAAAATGAAGAATAATAAAATCAGCCAAAAATAAAAGAAAGGGAAGCCTATGGAGGGAACATGGCCTAGGCAGGTATCACCAGGTCATGAATGTCCTCCAAGGAGATCTTATTGCCCTGTTGGGATGGTGTCTCCTTTGCTTCCTCTAACATTGACTCATTGGTGAGAAAGGCCATCTTCTTGCTTGGTGGATTGACATCAGATATTTCTGGATGGGACTCAAATAGGTCTGGGAAGTCCTATGGAAAGGCAAACAAAACCCCTTCCAGTTATAAGGAGGATCTGGTTTCTTCTAAATCCTCTCTGAAGGATTGTGCATTTGTACCAGGATGGGAGGTGTTACCCCTGAATACTGCCAATGGAAGGAGATAGGGATTGTTTGGATCTCTTATAAATGCCATCACAGATTGTATATTAGGGTAGTAAGTTTTTTTTTTTTTAAAGTTGGGCTTTTGGAGGTGGATGTGTTTTTTTCTATTATCCCTTGGTCCTAGGGGTTGTAAGGAATCCCTGTGTAGTAGGTGATTTACCATTGTGACCAGATTTTGAACTGGGAGATGGTAAATGTAAGGCCGTTATCAGTTTTTATCTTTTGAGGAATGCCTATGATGACAGAAGTGGAGAGCATATGGTGAATGTACTTTTGAAACTTTTGTTCCATTTGGGTTGTAGCCCATATGAAATGAGAGTATCTGTCAACAATGACAAAAACATATTTTTGTCAGCCAAATTGGGAAATGTGAGTAACATGAATTTGATCTAGGGGATTGGATTTCAGGCCTTGGGGGATATGGTCCTTATAGTTTACAAAACTAGGGTAGTAATAAGGGATACAGAAGATACTCGTTTTAATATTCTCTGAAGTTGAGCAACATGGATGTGGGGAAAGTGGGCCTGAACTCTTGAGTGTGTGTGTGTGTGTGTGTGTGTGTGTGTGTGTGTGTGTGTGTGTG
>OU015760.1:92379806-92446384 GCA_907169655.1 Acomys percivali
GTTTATGAATAGGTCTATCTGATTGCTTGATGGGGGGCTGTGAACACTTCTGTAAAAGTAACCCTATCATTGAGGGCATTTTCTTCACATGACAAACCTGAATGGGACTGTGAGATCTGACATGTTGCATGTAGAGGGGAGTGGTCCTCCCTTGAAGCAGTGTGGAAATGCAGAGAAGCAATAGAGAAAGAGGATTTTTGTCTAACTTGACAAAAGATCTAGTCAGCCAAGGGATCTTATTGGCAGTGTAAATGCTATCTGAGAAGAAATTTAAAGGTTTTAAAACTTCTTTTAAGGCTAAATAAATGGCACACATTTTGTATTAGGAGTAGTGATGGGCCAGTTCTTTGAACCAAATAATGTAGAGTTCATCCCTAGGGGGTAGTATATTATTGCTATGGCTCCCCTCTTCCTTCCATCAATAAATATTGAGGGGGTCCCCAGTGATTGGCTTCTTTGCAAAGAGCTGGGGAGTTGGGGTTAGCCATCACAACAGAAGTAGGACAGAAATCCATCTTTCTTTAAGGTAATGGTTATCAATTTGTCCTAGGCATCATATTAGGGTAATAGAAAAACAAGAGTGACTTCTGAATAGCCATTGAATATTGGAGAGCAAAAAGTGGTGACAAGAGTATAAGTTCTTTTCCTAAGGTTTGCAAGCCTCTGTCCTTGCTATTTCTGATCATAACTGCAAGTGCATCCACCTTGGTTAGATTTCTAGGTGTACCACTGACTGGAGTGTGTAGCAAGCACTTCCTGGATATGGTACAGTGCTTTTATAAGAGGAGGTAAGGAGTTAAAAATAAGAAGCTTTATGGGCATTGGGCATTGTTGGATCATACCTAGCAAGTGTGTCTTTTAGTGTTGTATTAATGACATCTAAAGACTCACTGCCTCAGAATAGAGAACTCTTGGGAAGCAGAGGGTTTTTATTCTCTTTTAGGAGATCAATGAGATGATGTAGAATACTAGTGGGAAGTGAAAGCCATGGTTGAAGCCAATTAAGGTTTTCCAAAACGCTTTGCAGGGAGGTGAGTGTTGAGGTTTGAGGAGAGGAAACGGTGTGTTAAGAGAGTATATTGAGATGAAAGAAATTTCTGTTTCTAAGAAAACGATGAGCAAAGTAAATTGTATTTTGTGAGGAGCTACTTTAAATTCTAAGGATGGTGGAGAAGGTATTAATTGATCCTTTAGTTGGGAGGTGGAGGTGGAATAGTCTCCCCACACCATAATATCATCTATATAATGATAACTATGGAGACCATTGTTTAAGTAAGGTTTTAAGGTGGTGGAAACAGAATCTTGGCAGGTAGTGGGACCGTTGGTCATTCTTTGAGTAAGAATTGTCCACTCACATTGCAGGCCTGGCCCAGAGATGTTAATGGGAGTACTGAAAATGGAAAGCAGTCATGGTCTTGAGTGTTGAGAGGGATAGGAAAAAACAGTCTTGCTATTTAGGAATGTCTATTGATAAAAGAAAGACATTGGGAGTAATGGCAGATACCAAATCTGCATGGGTTTATTACTTGCTCTTAAATATATAGTAGGAGTCTCCATCCCTCCAAGCTATGTTTTATAGCAAAAACAGAGGTCTTCTCTGGACTCCCTGAAGTGCAAATATGATGAAGTAGAATATGCTTTTTTACTAGTTGTGTGAGGACTTCAAGTTTCTCCCTTGATAGAGGCCACTGTTCAACCTAGAAAAGCTTGGTAGAAAGCCAGTCAAGGCAAGGAGTGTTATATTTAACAGTGGCTCTTAGAATTTGGGGTAACCCAAAAGAGAGTTTTTAAGTTTTTATGGGTATAATTATCATTATGGATATAATCACTTACCTTTTTGTAATTTTCTTCTGGCTGACTGGTGAGGTTGTCTCTTAGAGATTCTAAAATGTTTGTGGACTCATCAGCATCCTCCCATTTGTAGCCTTGTTTGTAGTAAAGGGATGGGAAATGTCTCTTAGGCCTAGAAGTTGGGGTCCAGTAATTAGTTCTCTGTTTTGTGGGACATCTTGTTGCCTTAAAATTGTTTTCTATACTCCAGCATCAATTAGTCATTTGAATGGTTTGTCACCTATTTCCATGGTTATATTTGAGTGAGGCCCTCTTTAGATGCTAGAAACCCATAAATCCTCTTTTGCAGCAGTTTTCTCTCTTACTGTTCAGGGTAAGGGCTACTCTGTTTTATGCTTAAAGACTCTAGAGGCTGGCTGTCCTTGTCATGATGGGCGCGGGGACCTTTGCTTTGCTGGAAGCTGTTGTGGCATTAGGGACAGACTGTCTTGGAAGTGATGACGTTTTTAGTGGAGGGAGCCTTTTTTTTTTTAGGACATTCACCTTTCCAGTGTCCATTTTGTTCACACTTAAAGTAAGCCACTTCTCTTTTTATTGTGGTTTCAAAGGCTTGAGCAATGAAAGCAGCCTGATGTGACTTTGTCCCAATATCCTGAGTGGCCATAATTCATCTATCATAATATTTGTCTTTTGTTGTTCGGGCAGCCAAGCCTGCATTCAGAAGTCATATCTTCACAAATGATGTTTTCAAGAAGGAGATCTCTTGCTGTAGGCTTGGGAATTTCTCTTTCTAAACTCATTTAACTTTTAAGGATAAAGTCAGAAATAGCCTCATCCTGTGTTTTTGGTTGACCAGGTTTAGTATTAGAGAAGAGAAAGTCTTGGTGATTCTGAGGTAGGGAGAATTGAGCAGGCAGGGAACAGCTGGTCTGAAAACCAATTATTAGTTATTTGCACATAATTAGTTAAAGGAACTAATTGTTGAAGAGAGATTGAGGAACTGAGGAGGCTATACAAAGTATTGAGGCCCAGGCATAAGTTTGGTACAAAGTTGAAAGGTCTTCTAGCCCAAGAAAACATTATTTTTCTTCTATCTTCTATATTTCCTCGGACCAAACCCAGTGCTTTATTTAAAGTAAAGTACAATTTTTTATTGCATATTACATCATGATTTTCTCATCTTTTATAATCAATAGAGCATTTAAAAAATCAACAGAGCAAGAAAACAATCAAACCACAAAAATACAAACAGTTCTGTATAACTTATAAAAAAACATAGCAAAAATAAATCAATTTCAAAGCAATGGTCAGCATGACCTGATTATTATTTCTTAAACAATACTCAGGAAAGTTTAATCATAAATTTCCCTGGGAATTAAGCCATTGTGTTTACATGATTGCCATAGCAACATAGTTTGAAACTAAATATCTTAACACAGAAAAATACTTGACTTACTTCCAAACCCAAACCAACAAGTCTATTATCCATCTTTATCCAATCTTAGGCTACCTGCCAAGGAGGCCTCTATTGTAAAATATCTGTAAGTATCACATTCCAAGCCCACCTTCTATTACTCTCAAAGCAAATTTTAAAGGATCTTTTGATTTATTATAAGAACAAGTTTTACTTTCTATAGCTAATAATATCATAATATCTAACCAGGTACTCTTATGTCAAAATCCTAACTTTCTTTTCAAGAAGTTTCTTCCTGGATGCTCACAATACTCAGAGCCAAAACTCTCTCAGTGTCTCAAGCCTTTGGCCAGATATCTTCTTTCAACATTCTCTGTGGGAAAAGTTTTATAGTATATATTTCTTTAGGGCTGGACTCACAGTGAGAAATAGAGAGAAAGACAGTTTTAATAGAAAAAGTAGATTTAAAAGTAGTTTTTAGGCAAAATTAGACTTGGGCCATAGATAATATTTAACAGAGTGGTGATCAGCTGAAGATCTTTGGAACTTTATCAAAAAGCCTCTACAGAAGTTTTGGATGTCTAAAGATCATTCTGAGCAGTCAGAGTTCTCAGGAACTTTGCTAAACAAAGACTCTATGACTTGTCCTCGTGTCTCTAACAGAGGAAGACTAGAGAGGAGGTGGGGTCTTGTGAGCCAATGGGTGACATGATTCTGTCCTAGGCCTGAAACACACAGAGACTAACTTGGTTATAATAATCTGTTGGTGGAGTGCTTGTTGAGCTCCCGTTGAAAAGGCTCCCTGGCTGAAAATTTCTTCACACTCCTTTGTTATATCATATCTGCCTTGATTTTACCTGACTTGCTGGAGGCATTCATCTAGTAAAGTACCTCCATTTCAGAAAAAGTGGGGCTATTAGAGAGGAACAGCAGATGCCTTGCCAATCATGGGGGTGGCATGTTTAAAATGTCAATCTAACTTTGTAGAAGGATTTAGTACAAGGGGCATCAGTGCTATACTACTTGACTGCCTCTCTGAGCTCTTTCAAATCTGTAGCTTGATGGGGTACCAGTTAAGCAGTTTAGCCCATGTCCAGTTAATATTGGGAATACCTGTAATCCTGTAATTCTGGATATGTGGTGCGATAAGTAGAGGGTGAGGCTGAGTTAGCAGGGAGCTTAAGTGGCATTTTCTCTGCCTCCATAATGAAAATACTGAGACTTCCAAGGTGTTGTCTGATAAAGGGCAGGGGGCAGGGGGCAGGGGGAGGAAGCCAATATCTTATGAGGAATTTCCTTGATTCTTTTGGTGGGGTCGTGATGGGTACAGTGTTGCTGGGCAGGGGGAAGAAAGGCAGGAGAATCCTTGAGCTGGCACAGAGGTCCTTTTTCCCATGTAATGGAGTCCCACAGAGTGTAGGATTGTTGAGTGGGGAAGGCAGGAGCAAATGGGGCTGGAGGCTTATAATCTGCTTCCTCTAAGGGATCTTCTGGAGGTAGGGGAAGTATAATTGGATTGCACTAGGGAATGGCTTCATGTATGATTTTAAATTATTGTTTCAGGCCTGTGAGGTCTGGAACAGGGCAGTTTTTAGGACTGCCACCCTCAGACTCCCCTGATTAGTGGAATCCAGCATCCTCATTGTATGCCATTTTAGTGGGTCCTATGCATTGATGGATTGCAATTATGATAGGCAGAAAATAGAAAAAGAGGGAGTTTTTCCTATTTGGCTGTCCTGGTGTCTGATGGAGTATGCAACCATGAGTCAGGGTTATAAAAATCTCCTGTGGACATACAAGGTGCTATTTTAAGGACTTCTTTCAAAAACAAGGAGGCTTGGTTTTTAGTGAGTTTTATTCAAAAGGACATTAAGAAGGCCCAAATTTCTCTTTTCTGAGGTTTCTTTTGATGGGATTAGGTGTTTCCCATGACAGAAAAGGAAAAGAAACACAGGGACCAGAGAATTTTCCTATAGCCTTATAGCTACCAGAGCAATTTCTGAAAGTCTCAGACACAAGCTTGGTCACAGATTTAAGAGCTCTATCAACCACCATGGTGGTTTTCAATGGTCGTTGTGTTACTATTTTTTCTTTTCTCTTTTTATTAATTTATCAATTTATTCAGTTTACATTCCAGCCTTATACCCCTTCCTCCTCTGCTCCCAGTCCCACTACCCTACCCTTTCCCCCTCCCCTATTTCTCAGAAAAGAGGAGACTTTCTACCCATGCACCTGAGCTCATCAAGTCAAATCAGGACTGAATTCATCCTCCTTCTCTGTGGCCTGGCAAGGAAGTCCAGTCAGGGAGATGTGATCAAAAACCAGACTTTTTTTCTTTTGCAAATCTAAAATAAAAAAAGGTAGAAGGTTTGTGCCAACACCCAAGAAGGCTGTCTGCATCCAAGGAGATGTTACTGAGCCTTCTACCAACAGCAAGGAGTTGCTCTGGCCAGAAGGTGTCAGTTGTAGTCTCAATGTGCCTGAACCCAAGGCAATATCATTTAACCAAAAACAAAGAAGGAAAAGATAAACTGGCAACCCTCAGCTTGAGAAGGCTTAGCATCAAAGGCTAGAGGCACTTACATTTTCTCAGATTGTACTAGAGATTCTGTTAGATCCACATTGTGAACCAGTTACCACCTTGTGTCTTCTTTTCCTCTTGGGGTATCCAGGCTCATTGTACCTTGCTGAATTGGAGAGAGTGAAACAGCTGTGGCTGGTGGGCACAATGCAGTATCTTGGTTAATGGTTAGTGAAGAAGATACAGCCTTCTCAGCAGACAGTTTTAATGATCAATCTCATTTAATTGGGGGAAACAGAGACTATTTAAACTTTTGGACAGTGGACAGAGGTTTTTGGGGTTAATGTTCAACATTGGCTGGGGCCAACATGGTGGGAAAACCTTATTTGCATGAAGAAGAATTTCAGGTGCTTGCTAAACATGACTCTAAGAGAGAGGAAATTTATCCTATGTCCTCTTTGCCACTTCAAGGGTGGGATGGGTGAGGGCTGTAAGGCTATGTGTGCTAGGACATGCAGACCCACGGCACGGAGGGAATGGTCCTACTCCTGCTGGTCTCGTCAAAATTTTCAGGGTTTGGATATGCCCCATTGTCACTCTGGTCCCAGTGTTACTCCCTTGTTCACATGGTTCCCTTGCCCCACACCTTCCAATAATCAAACTTATTAAATCATTAGTATATAGGTGCATGTGCACATGCACACACACACACACACACACACACACACACACACACACACACACGGAGAGAGAGAGACAGAGATGGAGACAGAGACAGACAGACAAAGAAAGAGAAAGAGGGTGAGAGAGAGAGATCTATTTAATAAGAGAAAAGATATCAGAAAGAGTGGCAGAATGATGGTTTGATCAAATGATATTATATATGTGTAATATAGTGTCAAAAAGTCTATTATTATGTGTACTTAATATACATTAATTAATGCCCTAAATATTAAAATTTTAAAACATCTTCAATTATAAAAATGATAGAAAAGACCCTGAATGAATGAAATTTGACATCATGAAAGAAGTTGAATTGTTCCTCTTTTATTTCTTCCTATCACCATAAATTGACACATACCTTAGAAAATATGCTTAGAAATGAGAGAGAACTTCACCCAGCATAGACTCTTTTGGTGTCATGATTTTGTTTTTCCTCTTAGCCTCCAAGTTTTTGAGAAATATATCTCTATTATTTATGAAAAAGTACATGAGTAACTTTCAGATATCACAGCAGGTCTAGAGATTTTAGGATGAATGGAAGAATACTGAATAGGTGGTATTAGTTTAGGAATATTAGATATGTCTAATGGATAGCACAATTAATATATTATTATGAGATTTTTAGAGAAAATGCCATTGTTCTTGAACTAATAATTCACCAGTAAAAGCAAAAATGAGAATAAAAAGAGAAATACCTTGTTACTACATCCTTCAAAAAAACTGAAAAGATGTTAGACTTGTTATACATTGGGGTGCTAAAATGTTAGTTGAGAGTGATATAGATGTAGTACCTTTAGGTATGTGAAATTATATTTATGTATTTAACTAGAATGCCATGACTCTTACACTAAATATGGATCTAAAATCCCTCCCTCTACTTCGTTTGAGTACTTTTGTATTTGTAAGTCTAAAATGGCCTGTCAAAACCTTTTTCTTCTCAAAGCATGACATTCATGTTATGTCATTACATGTGTCCTTCAAAAAAGATAAATGAATATGGTTAAGACACTATCTGTGAAGATTTTTTGATATAAAGACCAATTATATGGATAACTAAATATTACTTCTCCTTATATATGAAAGCAAGTTTTAACTGACAAAATATTGACATAAATACTACATAGAAAATGTTGACTATATATTCATATATGACCATATCCATATGACTTTCTGACTACAAGAATTAACAGTTCTAATAATAGAGGTATAAGGAATACATACTTTAATGGATGTGACCATCTATTTAATGTTCCAGTATCCTCTACAGTGAATGCCATTCAAAGTTTAATAACAAGAAATTGGACTGTCAGAAGGAAGAAACGTAGAAATAATCATCCTTTCACTTAGAATATTTAATATAATGGATTTTATCCTTTGCCATGTCTGCTTTGATTTATATTGAGACATATTAAGTATTTTGTCTAAGAATATAGTCAATCTAGTCACTTTTTAAAGCCAATATATATAAAAATTAATATGATTGAATCCTTGCCTATTGTGTCAAAATATTCACGTTCAATATATTTTTTTTTTCTAAAATTAGGATAGTGGCCATTATGAATATAAGGAATTTAGGCATACGAGAGTTAAATTTAACAAGGTCCACACATATTTCATCTGAGTCTCAATATTGATTCTGGCCATAAAACCATACCAGTGTATTAATTTTGACAGTTCTAAAGCAATCCAGAACTTTTCTTGCACAGGTGCAAAAGCAAACTTGCATCATTTTACTTTTTGTGTGCTTTATGCAAAATAAAAATTGAATTTTTAATTGGGTCAAATCACGTAATTCCATTTCTGTTTTTTTAAATTTATTTTAGTTTTAATTCTCTGCTTGCATGTGTCTTTGTGTGAGTATGGACGTGCGAGGGTATGTGCCAATGAAGGCCAATGAAAGAATATGGAGTATGCTGTAGCTGGAGTTAAAGGTAGTTTGGAGCTCCTTTATTTGGGTTCTAGGAACCAAATGCAGGGAGTCTGAAGTAACAATGATCCTTTTAATTGCCCCAACTGCTTCAGTTCTTCATGTTATTCCATATATTCTGGGGGGTTTTTGTTGCTCTTTTTTACTGCCTTTCTCCTGTTACCACCTTGAAGATATTTCAATAAGTGTCCTCATACCATAGTCTTATTTATTTATCTTTATTTCATCAGAAGTCCTTATACCAATATTGTCAGTGTTCGGGGATGTGAAAATCAGAAAATGTATTGCTAGAAAGCTATAGTAGCAGAAATACTTAAGGAACCTAGTTTGGTATTGGCTTTGAAGAACGTAGAATTTTGTACAACACAACATGGTCACTGTATAGTTCTCTCTGTACAAATTTCTTCAAGATACTCTAAAAGATTTTTACCTCATAAAAAGGAACTTATTAACCAAAGATAAGTTGAGAAGTCCTGTTCACAGGGAGTGACCATGACAACTCCTTTCCAGTGCTGTAAGAGAGGATAGGAATGACATCCTCAATCCACCCTATCTTTATCCCCAAGGAAGCAAAAGTTCCGGGTCCAGGGACCTCAGTCACATGTTCTTCTGTGGTCCAGAGTTTGATGTCCAAATCCTGGGCAGCCAGCCTAGTTGCCTTATGGAGTGGTCTCATCTCAGTCAGCTTTTAACTTCATTCCTCCATTCACTTGGCAGATGGTTTCCTTGCCGGAAAGATCAGTAACATAGTCAAAAGTATCATTGAAGGATGCAAAGATGGGACGGACACCAAATACACTATCTCATTCAGCTACTTGGGGTCCAAGGCTGATCACTTGTTTTTCCTTCTTTTCCTTCCCTTTTTGAACACCACCACCAGACTCCTGAACCAGAAAAAGGGATATTATAAATTTGTAGACATGTAGAATTATATATGTCATTTAACAATCTATTCAGCCATAGCATAGACCTTTTGATTGGTGTTTGGCAAGGTTTGGACATAGTAGAGTCCTCCTCCTATTTGTATTCTAGGGAGCTTCAGCCCATCTCTAAACTGGGATTCACATCCGGTGATGTTATCTAGATTATGGCCAAGGTGAGGGAGTATCAAGCCTCATGATCACAAGAGAGTTGCTACTGATATGATCAAACACCATGACCAGACTTGGAAGCAAAAGATTTATTTGGCTTGCATTTCCACATCCTTGCTCATCACTGAAGGAAGTCACAGCAGGAACTCAAACACAGCAGTAATCTGGAGGAAGGAATTGATACAAAGGCAATGGGTGTTGCTGCTTACTGGCTTTTTCCTCAAAACTTTCTCCTCAAAGCTTGTTAGCTTACTTTCCAGCACCCTACCGGCTTGTCTCCTTACATCTTGGTCTTCTTGAGGCATTTTAAATTTGTCATTATTTATTTTAAAAGAGATTCTTCTCTCATACAAGACATTTCAACTACAGTTTCCCCTCCCTCCACTCCTATTGGTTCCTACCATCTCTTTTCTTTCCCAGATACACTCCTTCTCCATTTTCTGTCAGAAAGACTCAGTCATCCAGGACACAATAGCCAAACAAGACAAAGCCACATCAAATAAGACAGGGCAAATGCCCTCATATCAACACTAGACAAGGCAACTCAAAAAAGGAAAAGTCCCAAGAGCAGGCCAAAGAGTCAGAGATATACCCACTTCTAGTGATAGGAATCTCACAAAACCACCAGTCTAACAGCCATAACATATATGCAGAAGATCTAGTGCAGATCCATGCAGGCCTCAGGCCTCATTCTTGTCTTTTCACTCTTTCTGAGTCTGTGTAAGCCCTGCTTAGTTGATTTAGTGAGCTGTGTTCTATTGCTGTCCTCCATCCCCTCTGACTCCTACAATATATCCTCTCCCTTTTCCCTAGGGTTCCTGGAGCTCTGAGGTGAGAAACCTGATGGAGACTTCCAATTTAGACTCTGTCTCTGTGCAATGTCTGGATGTGGATTTCAGTATATGCACCCATCTTTCATCTGGTCCTCTCTTATGGTATCTGGATAAGGCATCAATCTACGAGTACAGCAGAATATCATTAGGAATAATTTCACTATATCTTTTCCAGTTGTGTTTAGTCCTACATTAGGTCTCTGAGGTATCCAGTCTCTAGTTCGTTGCCACTTAGGCACTGTAGAACATGGCTCTCTCTCATTATATGGGCCTCAAGTAAAGTCAGCCATTGTTTGGCCATTGCTATGCTTTTTGTGCTACCCCAGCACATGTTGTAGGCAAGGCAGATTGCAAATCAAAGGTTCTGCGTATGGGTTAGTATCCAGATTTCTCTTTTTGTAGCCTGAAGAGTACTTTCCCACCCCAAAGAGACTAGAATGTAGGGGTGAATGATCCATGCAAGCACCAGATTAACCCCTCTATGTTCAGTGAGCTATGTGGATGTTTTCCTTGGCCTTGGGTCCCACTGCCAGTTTGTGGAGCTAGGCCCTCTGTCCTAGCATCAGCATGGTTTGTTTAAGGATCTAAACTGGTCTTCTTCAGGTAACAACTCAAAAGAGTGCAACCTAGTCACAGGATGGGAAGCCTTGCTGGCTGTAAAAGATGGCCAATTCACTCTGTATCCTTCATTAATAGGAGTCCTCACTAGGGTCGCCCTTATAGTATCCATGGAGTTTTCCACTGCATTAAGTTTCTACATCACCACTCAAATGCTTATACATTCCACCTGTCTCTTCCTATGCTCTTTTCCTCCATCCCCCCTCACCTTGTCCCTCCTACTCCAGTCACCATTCGACCCCCAGTCTACCCAATAAATCTTTTTTATTTCCTTTTGCCAAGGATATCTATGTGTTCTCCCTAGAGCCCATCACTTTACCTAATCTCTTTTGGGCTGTGAATTGTAGCTTGATTATAATTTTCTTAATAGATAATATCCACTTATAAATGAATACATATTATTTTTTCTGAGTCTGGGATATTGCACTCGGGATGATTTTTTTCCTAGATGCATCCATTTGCCTACATATACCATGATATCATTTTTAACAGCTGAATAATACTCTATTGTGTAAATGTACCATATTTTCTTTATCTATACTTTGGATGAGAGACATGTAGGTTGTTTCCATTTTTGGACTTATGAATAAAGCTGCAGTGAACATAGTTGCAGAAGTGTATTTGTGGTAGGATTGAGTGCCCTTTTGGTATATGCCCAAGAATGGTAAAGCTAAAACTCCTCCATTGCTGGTGGGAGTACAAATTTTTACAGCCACTGCAGAAATTAATATGACAGTTCATCAAATAATTTCAAACTGATCTACCTCAAGACCCAGCCTTTTGTTTTCCACTTGCAGTTCTTTCCTCTTGTCAAAGATACAGAGCTGGACAGAAAGGTTTGAATGAAAGTGTCATAGTGTCATAGCAGGCTACAGGGAAGAAAATATAGCATACAGTTCAGGATGTCATATGATTTTCCTTGAGAACAGACTGGAATAACACTGGCTGGGGAAATGGGGATTTATAATATTAGGAGGGTGAAAAAGCCCTTTGTACAGTGAAGCTGGATTGGATTATTTGAATAGTTCTGTGGGCTGTCAACAAAATAAATCTGATTGCGCAGGGCTAAGCAGGAAATGCGACCTGGTCCTCTTGACAATGAGAGCTAGGGAGAGAAACTTAAAGTTAAAACAGATAATTTGGGTCATTTCAAATTTCACAGAAGATAATTGTATAGACTCATAAATTTAGTATTTATACCAAAATGTATAAGAAATCTGAGTGTGTACTTGAAATAAGAAAATTTAATAATTGTGAGAGGAGTTTGTTTGATGAAAGTGTTGACTTGGGGGGCAGTTGAAGTCACCCACACAAGAATACTCATCTAGGTATTTGCTATATGTTTCTCATTCCATCCAGACAACACAGGATTGCCCGTGAAGGTGGATACAGATGGCATCTTTTCCTTGATCCTACTGTGTGGTCTTTGATTGGGTAGGCTCATAAATACAGCCTTATTTCCCAAAACTGGAAAAAAAAGATGAGCCTAGTACCTCATCTAAAAGAAAGATTAATTTGTGTGAGTTGGTCTATAAGGGAATTAAATTTAGTGTCCACTTTTTTGGGCATCCCTTTTTCTGGAACTTGCTTTCGTTGGCACACTGTTTGTATCCTATATAGCTTGCTGTTATTACTCCTACATACCTTTCATTAAAAATGTTACAGTGTCATCTTTTTTCTTCTCCTGGCAATCTCTCTGAGTCTCCTGAGGGAGCAATTATTTATATCAACCCTCTTTATATGCTGATATGACAAAAAGACATTAGGTCCTCCTCCCGTTTCAAGAAAGCATATATTCATTTAAATGCTGCTAATCAGATGAGGAATGAATGTTCCTCACTGGTTAAACGTTCTCCAGCCAATGTTTTGAAGCTCTTAGAAATAGATCTGGATCTATTATGGTTCATAGGATATTAGACAAGCTTCATAAAGCTTTCATGGTTTTATTTATATATTTAGAATTGAAAGAAATTATATCTAACATTGATCAAGCACTTAATATGTGCTGGTCAATCCATGTATAATCTCATTTAATCTTCACAACCTTTCTATGGGGTAATTATTCCTTCTCACATGTGAAAAACTATTATTAGTGTATCTAATCACAAGGACCTATTTTTAAAAAATTATGGCTGATATATTAAGGACTTATTATATGCTAAAATGATCCTAAGTGTTTTCATGCACTTCTCTGTATTTCTTATAATTGCCAAATGTATTTTCTGAGTAATAAAACAATTGACTCTAAATAACTCTGTTTCACCATTAGTAGAAAAGAAATAATTGTATTCATTTTATAAAGGTTAGATTGTTTTGAAACCTCACAAAGCTAATGAGATAATGAAATATGATTTGGCTAATATATAGATAGCTTGAGCACATAGTACCTGCTCAATACACAGTACTATGATTTAATTCCATGGTTTATTCTCTCCAAGTGTATTAGACTATTTGAGCTGCTGAAGCAAAATAACACAAATTGGATGGACTATAAAGAAAAAAATGAACATGTATTTCTCAGAGTTTTAGAGCCTAGGAAGTTCAACATCAAGATGTTTAAAGAAGGCTTACTTTTCATGACAAACATGATCTGCATGTCTTCTTAAATGAAAGATGACTAAGGAATTATTCGCTTCATTTTCCTTAAGGAAGCACTGTCTCCAAAGCTCTGCCTTCTAATAAGTTCAGTTTGAAGTTAGGGTATAAAATATGAATTTTTAGGAAATATTAAGCCTTCACACCATAACAGTTGGTATATACTTGTGTGACACTTGTGTGACACCTTGTACACAATATTGTAATTTCCCAACTCCTATCACCATTCAAACAACTATTGTGAACGATTATGCTTTCCAATGTAATAAAATAACCTCAAGTCACAACACCCACATGACACAATTATTTATATAATAGTTTTTTTATTTCCAATAATTGATGTAACCATATTTTAATAGTAAGTGCAAAAAAAAAAACTAAATGAAAAGAAATATCAGGATATCTTGAGAATGAACCAAAGCTCTGAAAGTAGAACATATTTTGAGTCACTTGTAGTGTATTACCACTCATGGAACACAGGGAATCTAATACTAACAATCCCTGAGTGCTTATTATATGTCAGATGACATAAAAATGTTTGTCATATCATGCACCTTTTTTATTTCTCTTAGCTATCTGATGGATTTGGTATTAATATCGCATTTTATTTTACAGATGATAAAATATAACGCTATATTATGTAACCTGAACAATGTCCTAAACTTTTAAAAGCTAGTATTTCTATTAGATTTGAATTCCTAAGTTTATATTTTGCTATGTTTTACCCAAATTGTACTTGGTTCCAAACTTCTTTTCCAATACATTACTTAAGTAAACATATGTTCATAAACAAGACAAAACTATCCTTTCCCTCCAAACCATTGAAATAAATTTGATTCTCAAGCTCTTGAAATACTGTCAAGACTCATTTTAAATCTTTGAATTATGAATCACAAAATGGCAACAGGTTTATTGTTTCATGTCATAGAGATTTAAATTAATGCATCTTAAAAAGTATTTCTGTTGAGCATCAAATTTATGGAATGACATTTGGAAACACTATGTTCACATTTGTTCTGAAAACTGTATATCCATTACATATACTATCCATTAACGTTTTAAAAGAAGTCTTAGTTTAAAGGAGTTTATTTGACTCTGAATGATTTGAAATAAATTTTGACCTGATACACTTTAGTATCCCAAGGTACTAATATTTGTAGAGAAACAATGGTTTGTCATCCCTTGGTGAGACATAGCATTCATGTGAGAAATGATTATAGTCTATAATTAATATAGAAATATTACGTTTGTTAATAAATTAATCATCTTTTCCTTGTAGTGTATGCATTTGACAGATATAACAATATCTTGTGAATATTTTCCCTTTTTACATGTTCCAAGCATTTTTATAGCCTTAATGTGGCAATGTTTTTATTCTAAGCTTTTAGAAAAACTGATTACTTGCCCCTACCTATAATCTTGTACATTGGGAAATTAATCACGATCTTAACATAAGGTTATTTTTAACTGCAAATTAAGTCATTTATTTGTGTTTTTAAAAATATTTACTGTTTTTAATTTTGCACATGTGAGTGTTTGCCATCTGTGTGTTAGTGCCCTATGTATATATCTGGTGTCCATGAATTCCAAAGGAGAGTAATGCATCCCCTGAACTTGGGACTACAGATAGTAACAAGCATGTGGGTTCTGGATACTAAACCCAGATCGTCTGCAAGAGCAGCAAGTGCTTTTAACCAAGGAGTTATCTTTAGTCCTAGTTGAGTATTACAACTAAGATTTAAAGTATTAAATACCAGCATGACTCAGTATCTCTGCCAGACTTATTCACAGCTCCAATGTTATAGAGAGTGTTGGGTGACTGTTCAGGCAGTAAACCGTCTAAGTCAATTTGTTCATTTTTGGAAGCTGCTAAGCCGCACTCCTGGTTTACTCGGGAATTTAAGTTTTTGTCCTTCTCAAGTGTCTGAGAGGCAGGGAAGGCCAGATAGTATAGTTTTACAATCAAGTTTAGTTGGTTAGGGGATAAGATCATTTTAGATCAAGATAAAGAAGTTAAGTTACTAGAGTTGAGATAGGACAGATATTGAATTTCATTTAGAAATTTAGACCCAACAAAACTGGAAAGACATTTACTTCAAGCTGGACAAATACAAATAGCCAACCCACTATGAATGTGACTTTATAGAACTCATGATTGTCACATGGTTCTCCCTGCTGTATGCAGTTGGTTTTATACATGTGTAGTAAAATGAACATATTTTAAAATACCAGCATGATTATTTAAAAACTGATATATTTAAAAGTTCTTAAACAGTTGAAGTAATAAAACTTGGTGGTATTTGTGGAGAGATATATATGCAAATAATTAAAAACAGAACAGAAAATTCGACAATACACTGACACAGTATGGAAAAGTAATTTTGTGGTAATAGGTCAAGTGCTTGAGTTACTAGCTGTCTGTAAGAAAAGGAAATGAAACTTTACTACTCAAGCCTTACATTGTATAAGTTAAAAATCTAGCTTATGGTACCATAGTTAAGGAACAAATCTGAGACTATATAACCTTAGAATGAAAATAACAACAACGTGCGGGTTTGGGAAGTAGGGGCAATATGAAAGTTCTCATATTGACATCAAATACATTATGCTTCCAAAATATCAATAGTGTGGTCTTTATTAACATAAAAATCACTTCATGAAGAATCCCTTTTAGATTATAGGATAACATATGTACTGAAAGAAACCTTGTATAAAACTCACATCCAATGAAGGCTAATGTATAGAACCTAAAGCAAAACTCACCATAAAAAAAAAATCACTAAACTATGCAACTTAGAAAACTGAGTAAAGTGCAAAGATGATGTGAGATTGCTCAATTTTGTTATCATTAAATTAGTAGCAATAAAAACTACAATGTGATTACTAGATATCTATCAGAATGAATATATTTAAAATACAACTCCATTGTGAGAACATGGAGACTACAAAAGAAGTCGTCATTCTATAAAATACACTAGAAAGTTTTACAAAACTAATTATTCTTTCTATACAAGAAGTAATTGTTTTTGCATGTTTTTCATCAGTCTGAAAACATGTTCACAGAAAATCTTTACATGGAGGATTATAGTAGATTTATTTATAATATGTCTAAACTACAAATAATCCAGAAGGTCTTCAGCAGGTAATTAATTATATCAAATGTGATGCATTCAGTCATTGGAATACAATTTCAGAATTAAAAAGGAAAGCACTACTGTATCACAGAATTTGCTCAAAATGATCATCTACATAAGATCTGCACAAGACTGGGCCCATCAGCATTGTATCATAGAAGAGAGAGGACTCACAATTGGCTACCTTCTCTGAAGATTATTGGTTTATGGGGGAGGCATAGATATTTTGTTTGGTGATGTAGTAGTATAGTCTCTAGAAATTTGGGCATGACCTTGTAAATAACCTCTCAATCATGCTACAATGAGCTACCTTGATGAAATTCATGGTATGAAAGAAGAAATGGGGTCTACTTGGAGGGATCCAGTAGTGTGACAGGGTCAAGAGATTGTAATGGGAATTAACATGACCAATGTACATTAAATTCATATCTGAAAATTTTAAATAAAACTCATTCTTATTTATAATTAATACATGGTGATAACCTAAAAAATCCAACAACCATTTCATGCCATTGAAAATATACTTGAATGTCTATGTCACTCCAAAACAAAGTGATTTTTAAATACGTAGGAGGGCACAAAGAAAGAAAATGTGGAAACAATCTTTTTGGACAAAAGTAGTACAAATTTCATGTGTATATGCAAACATTATACTGAATCTTGCTAACCTGTAAAGTTAATACAGGTTAGTAATAGAAAATAAAATTTCAATGGGAGAATAGCAATGTAGAAGGATCCAGTGGGTCCTAGAAACCTACAAGTAGAACATTATGATAGGCAGATTTGGGTCAAGGGGTCCCGCTCAAACTACGGCACTAGCCAAGGACAATACAGGTGGTAAAATTTAAACCCCTACCCTGATCTAGCCCATGGACAGGACAGTCTCCACACTTGAGTGGAGAGAGGGATTTGAGTTTCTCATGTACTCTGGTGCCTCACATTTGACTATGTCCCCTGGCGGGGGAGACCTAGTGGCACTCAGAGGAAGAACAGCAGGTGACTGAGAAGAGACTTGATACCCTATGAGCATATACAGAGGGAGGTAATCCCTCTGAGGAATAGTCATAGGGGAGGGGAATAAGGGGAAAATGGGAGGGAGGGGAGAATGGGAGGATACAAGGGATGGGATAACCATAGAGATGTAACAAGAATAAATTAATAAAAATAAAAAATAAAATAAAATAATTTAAAAAAAGAAAATAAAATTTCAGTACTGGTCAGAAAATGATGGTAATACTATAATTTTTTGGCAATTTATAACTATTTCAAAACAACACCCATAATGTTCCATGCAGATTTCTCCTAGCTTTATGTTAATGTCAATATTTTAAAAGATTCTCTCAGTGTAGAAATTTTGAGAACACTGAAAAGTACAGAAATAAATCATATATGATTTCATGTTGGTCTAAGTGAAATTTACAGACTTCCAAAGAGCCTGAGAAATAATAAAAGTAGATTAATTGAGACTATTCTCAAATCTTTAAAAAGAAAAGGTAATTAAAGAATGTCTGCTGGAGAGCATATATTAAAATGCAATGCAATAAAACATATACTTTGTAAAATTCATATGAAACAATGATAATTTATTTTCTAAACAGAATTATAAATTAAGATTTTATCACATAAAGCAAGGAGAATGTTAACATGAATAGAAAGTGTATACATTTATAAAAAAGTAAAATAATCTGATTGTGTCTAATTTTAGAACAATTTTATGCAGAGCAACTGTCAGTTATTTAATTGAAACAAAATGATAAAGGAACTCAAGTAATTTATTTTTGCTCATTTTTATTCTAACTTAACTTTAGCAGAAATGTTACAGAATGGCCATCTGTCAGATGAGTGTAGACAACAGTGGTATACAATAATATACATGCATATGAAAGAAACCAATGAAACTTACTGCAAAAGTAAAATTTATATTAGCAACTGGGGCACAGAAAATGCTGTGGAAAACATATAGAAAAACATCATATAAGTCTAAATTTAAACACTGTATGAAAGGGTAACATCAAGCCAGTGAAATACATTTTACAGAACGCAAATATAACCTGTTTTATGACAGTTTATAATGATGTAAGAACCATAATATATAAGAAAGCAACAACTTAGTGGCCAATAAGATATCTATCATCATCATCATCATCATCGTCATCATCATCATCGTCATCATCAAAATAATAATTTAGAAATAAAATAGTGAATGTTTATGAAGATATAGAGTAATTTTTACTCATGTATTGCCAAAGAAGATGAAAAATAATGACCTCACTGTGAAAAATATTGTTATAATTTCTAAGTTAAATATAGAATTACTATACAGTCAGCAATCTCTTTTTATGCAGTCCAGATAATTAATAAAAAACATATTCTTACAAAAGTTTGTGGATAAGTATTCTTACCAGCAGTAGTCATAACATCCAAAAATATAGACAGTTCAAACATTGATATAGGGGCTGGAGAGATGGCTCAGTGGTTAAGAGCGCCACCTGCTCTTCCAGAGGTCCTGAGTTCAATTCCCAGCAATCACATGATGACTCACAACCATCTATAATGTAATCTGATATCCTCTTCTGCAGATAAAGCACACATACACAATAAATAAAACAAATAAATCTTTTAAAAATGTTGATTTAAATTCCCAACTCATGCTAGACCATGAAGGAAATTTGCAAACTTTATGCTGGATATGTATGTCAGAACCACAAAAAGTCATATATTTTCTGGTTATAGTTACAGGAAAAATCCAGTATAAGTAACTTGATGGTGAAAGAAAGTAAGTTAAGGATTCCTCACTGTGGAAAATAATGTGATAATTTCTGAGAAAAGGGAACAACAATTAAGAAAATACCTCCATAAGCAACCCTATTAAGCATATTCTTAATTGGTGAAAAAATGGGAAAGGCCATCCCATTGAAGATGGTACCACATCTTGCAGGTGGTCTTGTGGTATATAAGAAAGCAGGCTGAGAAAACCATGGGAAACATATAAGTAAGCAGCATTCTTCCATGTTTTCTGCTTCAGTCTCTGCCTTTAAGTTCTATTTTGAGTTTTTGCTTTGACTTACACAGTAATGGATTGTAAGCTAGAAAATGAAATAAACCTTACCTCCTAAAGTTGGTTTTGTTCATAATCTTTGTCAGAGAAGTAGGAAGGAAACTAAACCAGTAGGTACAACCTTTATTTTATGCATTATGATCTGTAGAGAGGGAAGCAGTTGTACGGAATTAAGACTGTATTAAACATCACTGAAATAAAAGTATGATTTAAAATGGTGAATGGCTAACTTTATGTTATGTGAATTTTATTACAATATATCGTGAAACATTATTTTGTAAGAAGTTCTCAAACAAGAAACAAACATTTTAGACTCATGTTTAACCTAAAATCTTTATTCTTTATTAATTGTATATGAGTCCTGGATCTGCCAACATTGAGCTACATAATCTTATTAGTTTGGTAGTATACCTTCTTTCTGTATTAGATTATTTGTATACTTTCTTTTTGTCTTGTATTAGCTGCTCTAAATTATTGGCATTGATAGGACTGATGTTTTTAATGTAGGGAAAAAGTATTATGGCTACCACTGAAGAGAACGAGTACAATGAAAATCTTCAGAAAATAGATCCAGAAAATGCAGACAAGATGTGGGAGATATAGAAAGCAGATCCTTTACACAAAGTTAATGGAAAAGGTCAAAGGAATTGATGGAAACTTCTACATGGTTATTGGTTCTATTCCTATGAACTGCAAATATGTGATAGAACTTGAGAACTGCAAGAAGACTGATGTTTGAAGAAGCATGGCATTATCTTCTTTAAAAGAATTTACCAAACTTTTTGAAAATGTTAGAAAATATTTTCAGATATTGTCAAATATATCCTTAATGATTGCACCTAACAAATTTTGTCATTACTACCAATTGTTTCAGAATTAATTAAAATATATTATTCTTTCTCATTTAATAAGCATTTTACTCAGTTTTACTAGTGTTTTTAGGAATTACCTGGTTTCATCAGGAAAGTAACCAGGCAATTATCACATTAGGAACATACTTATTTACAAATATGCTTACCTATAAATTGCATCATTTTTTCTTCTGACTTTTTCCATCAATTTTGTTAAATCATGTTTGAAATTTTCTGTAACTATTGTATACATTTCCAGAGGCCATTGATAATATTGGGTGCATTTATGAAAAGAATTATAACTATGTAAACATCTCTCTCCTGCTATTTTGAATAGTAAGAGACTCATTTTCTATTCTAAACATGTGGAGTGTTGTATTGTGCGTTCAAATAGCTTCTGGATTCAAACCCAGAGGTGACCACATTTCAATGGAGAGTGACAAGATTAAAGTATATATTCAGGAGACGTGCTTTTGCAATCAATTTTTACAAATAACTCCCAGTGAAGTTAATGGGAAATGGTACACAGAGTGATTGCAGATTTTATGCCACTATAGTTTGTTGAGTGATTTTTCATTCTTTTATTTGAATAACGGTGGATAAATATGTCACTTTAGCCTTTTTGTGCTATGCTTCAAGTAATAGTAGTCTAGAATATTTTGTAATAAAAAAAACAAGTTACATGAATGAGTTGGATAAAAAAGTAAAATATAATAAAGAGATAGAAAAGACATATGATTTTGTATGTTGACAGAGGTGGAGATATAGGGTGATATCATTGGAGATATTAGAATTTCATGTAAATTAGTCATTTTAGTTTAGAGTTCAGTTTTATATATTTCTAAACTCAAAAATCATATTTTTCAGTTATACTGTATGAAGAAAAATGTATAAAAGTTAATATAAAGGTATCTTGAGTTTTTGAGACTAGTTTTCAAAATATTTACCTTTTAATATATAGTTTACAGCAAAAAATGAAAGTTCAGGTTTGTTAAGAAACTTCAAGACTACAAATTGAGTTGCATGTTCAAAGAAAAGTCTAAATGTGTAGGAACATTTTCAAAGGATAAGATTAGCTTAGGCCATGTATGCTATAACTTCCATGGTAGGTTCCTTTTTTATCCTTAGAAAAACAAATCAGTGAGGGAGAAAGTAAAGCTATGATTACAGGAG
Organism: Acomys percivali; assembly: GCA_907169655.1. NCBI lineage: Eukaryota > Metazoa > Chordata > Mammalia > Rodentia > Muridae > Acomys > Acomys percivali. Next base: position 92,401,536 of record OU015760.1, read on the forward strand.
AGTATAAACAAAAACACAAAGGAAATATGAGGTAAGTTTTACTGAAGTAAAAGCTAAACAATTCACAATAAAAACCAGCATGAACAGAAAAAGATGCTCCAAGAAACTACTTTACAACTTTCAAACATACATTTTTTAACTTCCCTAAAATATCAGCTTTATCCATGCCATATTCCTCTGGCAAAGTTTGGTACAAACTGTGAAAGTTATATTAACATAGTAGCAGGATTAAGGTCCTTTTCTTCTACAATATATACTTTTGTATCCAGTTACTGTTTATAACTTACAAGTATACACTTAAATGCTTGAATCATTATGATAAAAAGTTTACATTTTCACCCAGTAGTGTAAAAGTACTTAATTTTTGAAATAATTTATTATGAAATCTCATTTTCACATTTTAGATTATTCTATCCTTTTGACAAACAGAAACCACAGAGGCATTACAAGTGTTTAACAATTTATAACCTGCTTTAAGATAACTTTGGGTTGTAATACAAACTCACTCACTGGGAGCACTTACCAAGTCCAAACAGCTTATTCTTTCTCAAAGTCCACAGAAAATTTGCTCTTGTACCTAGGGCCACATATTCTATGTCTATAAAATGAAAGTGGTATTAATATGTCTAGTTTAGTCATTAAATATACTAAGATAGTCTCAAAGATCCTTTCTAGAAGTTGTAATGATTTAGTCTTACAGTAAACTTTCACAATGTAAAATAGATTTTTTTTGTTTTGTGCATGTGCTTTCGTTTTGTTTTGTTTGTTTGGTACAATTTTCTACAACTCAGGTCAAGTCTCAAGCTTTACTGATAACCTAGAATTCTATATCCTTTCTATGCAGCCCAGGTTCTGGGATTAAATCTTGTTACCCATATCCTGAAGTTGTATTCTGATCATTGCATGTATGTGTGTGTGTTTAGCATTGTTTTGCCTTCACCAAAATTTACATCAGAAAAATGAATGCAAAATTAGCATGAACATGTAAAGAGTGAAACCTAGTTCTTCAGTAGTCAATATCGTGTTGAGAGACTGTAAGAATTTCAGAGTATTAAATATTATATAGAACTACATACAAGGAAAGAAATAATATTTATACTTAATTTTTATTCAAGTTATTTTTTATCTTGGTGATATGATATCTAATACATTTCATAGGATAACACTAAAGAAAGTAAGAAGAACTATTATATGAGTGAATTAAATAGGTCTGTCAACAAAGACTAGAAAGGTAACATTGTTTAAATTACAGCAATGGCTGAATGTAATGTTTCCTTTTCAGCTTTCTCTGCATCAAAATGTGATTTCCTAAAGATAACATGCGTCTCTGCTTTACCAGAGACCTTTCTCCAGCCACTATTACTTTCAGAAATTTGCTTTGAAACACAAGCATCTGTCTGCTTCTGTTGGAACAGGTCTATTTATAATTACAGAATCATGGCCTTTGCTAGATGAAATATTCATGTGTGCTCTACTGCCAAACTGCACTTATGGCCTAGTAAACTGCAGACATTATCATATTAAAAGCGATTTAGAAACATGGTTCATGCCAACTTAATAAAACTGTCATTTTCAATATTGTTTAAGAGCACTAGTTTAACAACTTTTACAACATTGGGCCACCAAAATATATTTATTATCTGCAGGATATTTGCAAAACTGAAAATGGAAATGAAAAAGAAATGGCTGAACTCAGTCATGTAATACCTGAGTAATGAAAAAGTGTTAATAAAGGGTCTTTATAGGAAGCTTTAGAATATGGAAAAAAGCTGAAGAATTTGGATTGACAGCTCAACCTCAGCTGGTACAAACATACACTATATTGCCTTTCTATCTATTAAAATACATAAAGGCAACAATGGATAAATTGACCTGTTTTGGATGGAATGCATTTATCAAAAAATACTACCAGGATGTGCTATTCTCTATACTGACACCCTGAATATACCTCTTCCATAAGACTCCCTATGCTACACCCCAAAGTTAGTCTGTGAGTCTCAGCATCTGCTTTGACCACTGCTGGGTGGAGTGTTTCAGAGGACCTCTATGTCCTGGTCCTTCTCTGTCCTGCTCCAGTCCTGTTTCTTCTCTTCAACTGCTTCTGGTGTCTATTCTATTTGCCCTTCTGAATGAGAATTACACATTCTTCCTAGAGTCCTCCTTGTTATTTAGCTCCTTTAGGTCTCTGTATTTTAGTGTGGTTACCCCCACACACTGTATATCCTCTCTTATAAGAGAATATTGGCCACTGAAATATATTTACAATTTTATTTTATGTCTATAGATACTTTGCTTTCAAGTATGTCTGTGAACCAAGTCATGCATTATGTCCACAGAGGCCAGAAGAGGGCACTGGCTCTCCTGTAACTGGTCTTACAGTAGGTGGTAAGCAACCATGTTGGCTCCAGGGAATTCAAACCAAGACTTCCCTATCATGGTGTGCCTAAAATTCTAAATGTAAATCAATATCTATCATATCTCATCTTTGTCAACTTAAAACATCTATCTAGACCTAAAAGCATATTAACCGCTTAACAACTTAGCTTAATTGTAAAACTAAACTATCTGGTCTTCAACACCATCAGAGATATGAGAGGGAATAAAATTGGTTATCTGAGTAGACAGAAAGTAGAGGTAAACAGCTTCCAAAATGAGAAAATGACAGGGACAGTTTGATGCCTGAACAGTCACGCAAATCTCTCTATAAGGTTGGAGCATCACCTTCAGCCTTCTGGGTCAATATATATGATGAACATATTTGTAAAGCCAAATACCAATAGCCAAAACACTAAGAATGTAACATTTATATAATTCCTGATCATTTGTATAAATGCTTAATAATATAAATGTATATGTAAAAAAGAAAAAAATGAATTGTTACTAATTGAAAAAATAAAAACTAAAAAGTATAAACAAGACTTTGTAAAGGGCAGTCAGTACTCTTAACCGTGGAGCTATCTCTTTGCTGTTTGATGAGATATTGTCAGAACTACCCACAACACAAATTGTATTGTTTCAAAAAATATCTAATCAGATAGTTTTACTTATGCAAACATGGTCAACAAAGGATTTTCTGTTTTATTTTTTTATGGTATTTTAGAATTATAATTACAGACTAGCAGATTTGATTTTCAGAAATGGAAGTAAGATTTTGTCTTAATTAAAATTAAATAAGTTATATAGAACATAATGAGATCTAAACATGTTATATAGAACATAATATGAGATGGTACTTAGTATATGACAGATTATAAGCCAATCACAGTAGTGAATTATTATACTTCAATGTTGACTCACCAAGTTAGTAACCACTTAAAATAACTATTGCATTTAATATATGCAGTGAAACTTTCATATTCTACATTTTAAAAAGAATCATACATTTTAAATAAGCAAAAGCAAAAATAGGTTGACTTCTATGAATTTTATTCTTGTAGACAACAACATGATGCCAAGACAAATGTCCTGAATTTGTGACTGTGATTGCATACTATTTCTAGTAACATGAAAAGCAAATCTAGAAATACAGTAGGATAATATAATTCTAACCTGCACATACACCTATCTACATTATTAGATAATATTCCTTCAAATGAAGTATGGATTTCTCTTGTAATAATACAGTACAAGTATTAGAAGCAAAGTTAGACTGTTGAAAAAATACAGAATCTTATTTTCTAAACTTCCACTAACTTTCTTTAACAATTTTGTCTATTTTTATTTATTGACTTTTTAATTTTAAAATTATTTTATTTTTGTATATATATACATTTATATTATTACACAGATACAAAAGATTATCTATGACGAGAAGAGCTGTGACACAATCAGGAATTATATAAATGCTACATTCTTAGTGTTTTGGCTATTTGTATTAGGCAGCCTTGAAGAAGACATCTTTCCTATCTTGGTGCATCTAAATTTCTGAATATAAATCAATCTCCATCACATATTGTCATTATCAACTTAGAAAATCTATCTAGACCTAAAAACATCTTAATGCCTAAATAATTAAGCTTCACTGTAAAACTAAGCTACCTGGTCTTCAACTCCCTCAGATACTTGAAGAGTAAACTTGATTATCTGAGTATGCTGGGAGTACAGGTCAGTAGCTTTCCAAATGAAAAGATGATAGAGACAGATTTCTACCTGAATAGTCACCCAAAACTCTCTATAATGTTGGAGTATTATCTTCAGCCTTCTGGCCCAATATATCTGACAGACATATTTGTTAAGTATTGAGGACTTGCTTACCCTGTCTTGGCAGAGTTTGGCTATTGACTCTGCTTGCATCCAAACTTGCCTGCTTTTAGGCAGAATTCTGTATGTGGTAGAAATGAGGACCTTTTGCCCAGTGGCTAGTTTGTCACATTTGAAGCCATCTCCATAAGGAGGTCCTTTGATGTTCATCATCTTCTTTGAGGTAGGCTGTGTATTGCCAGGAGTTAACTTGTCTCACTGTCAATGAATCTTTAAAGTAATAAAAAATATTTTTAAATGCCATATTTTGCATGTCTCTGTGGTTTTTGAAGACTTTGTCTTTCTATAGAGTCATATCTAATTGCTGTACCTAAGATGTATTATATTGCTAATCCCAACATATGGGACTAGCTCTGAGACTGGCAGAAACATGAATGTCTAGGCATAGACAATGATTCTTTTTGACTAAAGAACCCATATGAATTACTATTAGATGCCATTCTTCATATGGCATGAATGAAGAGTTACAGATGTCTTCTTTTCCTGCTCATACAAAGAACAGAAATCCAGACTTAATTGTTCTTTGCATCACACATACCTTTTATACAATTATAATTTTAGGACTGTATTATGCTCAAGAGAAATTATATGATTTAGAACTAAAGAACCAGACACTGACATTGGATCAGACCTGACAGGATGCATTCCTTGCAGCATACTGGACATTGACAACCTGTTTGGAGAAAGGGGTTCAAAATAAAGAGGGGAGAATATAGAAATGTACAGGGAAGATAGAACAAAAAGTAGATTAGTGAATCTACTTCTCAACTTAATGCCTCAATTGTCACTCACAAGATATTTTTTAATTCACTGATATAGAATTTTGTATATAGATGCAATATAAGTTCTAGATACAGTGGTAAGAATTCAAATCTGTGTGTGTGTGTGTGTGTGTGTGTGTGTGTGTATTTCTACTCTAATATGAGGAATTGTACCCATATAACTCAACAATAATACAAGGTTTACTCCCAATGCTTTTAAAATGCTATCAAGCTGCTTAGGAGAAATAAGTTATACAAATTAAATGTTAGTAAATTAAATCATGGTCATGTCAATTGCTAGTCTACTTTTATTATAATTTTGCCTATTTAAGTGTCAGATAGAGCATTTTTGAAAAGAAAGAATTCAGATGGAACCTTGTTTAAAATCTCTGCCACTGAGTGATATTTAGGCTGTTTCCATGATCTGGCTATTATGAATAAGGCTGCTATGAACATGGGTGAACAAATTTTCTTGTTGTGTGCTGGTGCATCTTCTGGGTAGAATGGATAAAGAAACTGTGGTACATATACACTATAGAATACTACTCAGCTATTAAAAACAAGGAATTCCCGAAATTTGTGGATAAATGGATTGAGCTAGAAATGATCATAATGAGTGAGTTAACCCAGAAGCAGAAAGACTCAAATGGTATATACTCACTTATATCTGCATACTAGCCCAAGGGGCATGTCCCATGAAAGCCTTCTTTTACCAGGAAACTAGGACAGAGGGGAGGACATCCTATTGGGACTCTAGATGAGAGAACCATGTGAGAATATCAAAGTAGAAGGATCCAGTGGGTCCTAGAATCCTACAACTAGAACATTATGATAGGCAGATTTGGGCCAAGGAGTCCCGCTCAAACTAAGGCACTAGCCAAGGACAATACAAGCAGTAAAATTTAAACCCCTACCCAGATCTAGCCAATGGACAGGACAGTCTCCACACTTGAGTGAAGAGTGGGATATGACTTTCTCATGTACTCTGGTGCCTCACATTTGACTATGTCCCCTGGAGGGGGAGACCTGGTGGCACTCAGAGGATGGACAGCAGGTCACCGAGAAGAGACTTGATACCCTATGAGCATATACAGGGGGAGGTAATCCCCCTCAGGAACAGTCATAGGGGAGAGGAATAAGGGGAAAATGGGAGGGAGGGGAGAATGGGAGGATACAAGGGATGGGATAACCATAGAGATGTAACAAGAATAAATTAATAAAATAAATAAATAAATAAATATCTCTGCCACTTTGCTGTGGTTTAGATCTAAAAGGTTCTCAAAAGACCTATATATAAAAAGCTTTGTCCCCAGCTTGACATTTTTGGGAATTGATAAAATTTTGGAGTTTGGTAAATATTTTTAAGATATTTACTCTATTCTGTTGCTTAAAAGAAAGCCACTAGTCCCATCTACACCTTAAGCAAGAAGATTCTATAAGGACATAAGCATCAGTAGTCAAGTATCATGAAAGTGACTTATATTCTGCTTATCATAAAAGATATAGGAAAGGTAAACTGTGCTTTTCTATTTTTTCCTTTCTTTTCTTTATCTTTAATACTGTTTTTCATTATCCTCATCTCCACTCAGTTTTCTCCCTCCTACCCTTGGCCCTTCTTTTTTCTAATTGTTTTATCTTTCACCAAAAAATATCATTGTGATTGAAATATTCAGGAGCTCTTTCTACATGTGTAAAGTAAGTAGTTGTATTAGAGGCTATGTACAATTTTAACTACATGTAATATCTCAAAGAAAAATAACTGGTTCTGCTTTACCAGAAGGTAAGAGAAATGAATTCTATGAGAATTTGTGCTCTGATTTTACTACTATTTTTTATTATGTGAAAAGTTTTCTGCTCAAAATGTTGCCTTGAATTGCAATTTTATAATGCTGTAACATTTTTTTCAAGGGAAAATTAATTTGTTTTAAAAATTATTTTAAATTATATTACTTATAAATATATCTAAAGTATAACATCCAAAGAAATATATTTACCAATTTCAAAGATATCTTATTTTGCACAAGATTTTCAGACTTAGGTATCTTTTTAGAATAGCTACACTACTGTCTTTATTTCACATCTTTGTATTTTGAAACTAAGTAGAAACAACAGAGGAGTTGAGGGTGAAACAATGTTCTAAGTAGACATCTCATGCCACCAAGTAAAACCTTCTGTGCCAGGAATGGGTATCTATCTGAATCATTAGCCAAAGAGGCCTCACAGAAACTCCCAAACATCACAGACTATTGCTAAGGTGTGCTAGACCGTTTTATGTGAATTTGACACAACGTAATGTCATCAGAGAAAATAGTACCTCAATTGAGAAAATATCCTCATAAGACAGAGCTGTAGGCAGGACTATAAGGCATTTTCTTTATTATTGATTGATTCTGGAAGGCTCAGTCCATTGTGGATGGTGCCATTCCTGCGCTGGTGGTCCTGGGTTTTGTAAGAAAGCAGTCTGAGCAAGCCATAAAGAACAATCCAGTAAGTAGTAGCCATCCATGAACTTTGTATCATCTCCTTCCTCAAGGTTGCTGCCCTGTCTGAGTCCTTTCAGTGATGGATTATAATGTGGAATAAACCTCCCAACTTGCTTTTAGTCATAATGTTTCATTATAGCCATAGTAATCCTAACTAGGACACAACCAGAATGTAAGGAAATATTGCTGAGGATAAAACATACATATGTAATCAAACACAGGGAAGTCAAGCTAGTGCTCAACTAGAAGCTCCACTTCCACTGATTAGTGTACGTGGTACTTACTGGAAGGTGCTCTACACTCTACTGGAAGAGAAAAGTAGTCATCAATATCTCCCACCCACAAATGCAGCAACCTACAATAGTGACGTGACTGCAAGATATACTGGCTCAATAGTGGCACAAAAGTTATGAGAGTAATCAATCACTTTCTGATTGGATTTAAGACCTGCTCCATGAAATAGAACCTATACCTAAAGCTAAAATGGTCAATAACCTGCATCTAGTAAGGTCATGGTCCTAGAGAAAAATCTAGTATTGTTCTGCTAAAGGAACATAGCTATGAAATGACTCCTACTGACATACTCTTATACCTATACTCCACTGCTCTGCTCTGTCTTTATCAGATAAGCCTCTCCTTGCTGCAGATGGGGACTAACACAGATCCAGAGCTGTACAATGTTCAGAGAAAGACTTTATGCATTTAATTCTAAACGGGATGCATTCATAAAAGACCTCACCTTAATGTTTGGAAATTTATATGGGAGAGGGGGTAGAAGGATGTAAGAGCCAGAGGAGACAGATGACTCCAAGGAAACAGTGTCTTCTAGGCACAATAGAACTGATATTCATATGTACTCACAGAGATTGTGGTAGCATACAAAAATCTTGAGCAGATTCAAGCCAGACAGGATTCCCCAGCACAGATGGGGGAAATGGACACAAGCTCCCACCCCTAACCAAGAAGCTCTCTGCAATTAATACATACTGGCAAAAGAAAAATACATTTTCTCCAGTGAAGTCTCACTGGGTATGTTAACCACATTTCAAAGCAGGCTCCATGCCCAGAGTAGTTGGCTAACACAAAACAAACTCAATGGAATTTTTATAGATGTTAGTTTTATTTTGTTTTGTTTGGGCATTTTTTTGTCTTATTAGACTTTTGCTTATTTATTTTGATTTTTGTTCTTGTGTTTATGTGATTTGTATGTATATATGAGTGTGTGCTTTAGAGGGTTTGTTGTTTTTTATGTCTGTTTTTAATTGTTTATTCTAAATGGAGAGAGGAAAAAAATTTGGAATTGTGTGGAGTTGGGGGGCCTGGGAGGAACTGTGTTAGGGACAATATGATAAAAATATACTTTATGAAATTTCTTTTTCAATAAAATTATATACACATAATTGTACTGTTTATGAAACATTAAATAAAAATGATAAATATTCCACTGACAGTATATTCCCAATTTTACTACTAATTTTAAATTATTAGCTAAATTATGTGTTCCAAAGTCCTTTAAAAGGTAAGAAGTAATATTTTAATATTCTATTGTTCATGTAAGTCTATTTTAATTATGTGGCCCAATTTTAATCTAAAGACTTTAATAGACTACATATAAAAATATTTTGTTTTGAATATTAAAAAAATCTATACCTTCAAAATAAATGAAATTATTCTGAGAACAGTATTTCTTCTAAGTTTACTGAAAGGATTACAAAAGTACATTAAGAGCAGCTCATATGATCACTAGAATTAACATGAGGCTAACATGAAATAAAAGAATATATAATTTTGGAATAAAAATTTTAGTAAGTTTAAATATATTTTTGACAATACAATGTGGAAAATAGCACCTGTTGTGGTTAATTTATGATTATGGCCTACTAATGTTTATTATTAGGCCTATAATTATTATTATGATAGTATTTTCTAACCCGCTAGCAATCAATCAAGACACAGGCACCTTTTATATTTTACAATACCCTTGGTTAACATAGGGCAAGGCAGATATTAATCCCCTAAACTACTTCCCAAACTGGATCAGGTATAGGATACCGGCCCCAATCTCATGACATCTCCTTCTAATCATTTATATCAAGCTACTTCCTACCCATAATCCCAAATAGTTGCTAATTATCTTCATCTGGGCCTAATCCTTTATCCACTGGCCAGGTACTTCTCCATTTAACCCATGACTCAGCCTCCTTCTCCTGTTTCCGGGTCCTCCTCCTCCCAAGATTTTCTCTGTTTCCAAGACCTGGAACTTCAGCCACATCTATCAAATTTTCCCTGCCCAGGCGTGATGGCTTTTTCTTGGTCCAACAGGTTAGGGTCTTAGGTAAAGTACAGGTTTGGCAGAGGTAGCAATCAGTGATTAGCACCAAAATGCATCAGACCAAGCTCCAACAAGCACCAGTGACTTTTCTAGTGAAATTTCATTATTTACATTATGTACATTTGTACACTATATCTTTTAGTGTTTAAATTTTGAAAGGATATGGGTTTGTTTTAGCAAAAATTTATATTGTTCTTAAGTTCAACAACAGTGATAAAACTTAGTTACTTTGTGGGATATAACTTCAATACACATATGTATTTTCCTTAATGTTAATAAATATCATGTAAATTGAAGTCTATAGTTGTTTTATATAAAGGTGAAAGAAATTATATGGAACCTAGACTGGAATTTATATATATGTTTCTGGGTTTTGCCATTCAACCCCAATTACATTATGTTTAAATGGAGAAGGTGCAGCAAATACATCTATAAAATGTACTGCAATTCGTTTAAAGGAAATGAAGTAAAATAATCATTAATTTTAAAAGTATTTAATGTTCTAACACATGAAAAAAAGAATATATTGATGCAATGTTTGTGGATATATTTCAGTGAAGGGCTATCTTCACCCTTTCTATATCTTTTATGATATTAGTAAGTCAGTTCAAACAGTAAGAAGCTAAACATTCAAGATGTGATAACATAAGACTAACAATATTTAGTATTTTTATACTAATTCTGTACAGAAAAAAGAAAGCACATATGATATATCTGTCCTTTTAAATTTTTTTTACAATTACGACATGTCTTTAAAAATTCTATGGCCTTGTATTTGCTTTCTATCTCTCTTAAAAAATGGCATGAACAAAAAGCAAATTGTAGAGTAAAAGGCTTATGTCACCTTTCAGTTGAAGTCCATCACCAAGAGAAAGCAAGTCATTGACTCAAAGCCAGAGCCTAGAGCCAGGAACTGAAACATAAACTGCATTTTACACATCTCGAGACCACTTTCCCAGTGGAGTGAGCACTCCTATATCAATCATTAAAAAAATACCTCCACTAGGTATCTCATGGGCAAATCTGTGGAGCATTTGCTCAGTTGAGGTTCTCTCTTCTCAGGTAACTCTATTTTAGGTCAAGTTGAAAAAAAAAGTAACCATAAGATCCTGTAAACTTTCAAAATTGACTCATGTAGTACTCATCTTGGATCTTGAGTCACACATTCACAATGAGATTTTAGAAGACTGTATGGTGATATAGCCTCATATGTCACACGTTCACTTATTCTTGCTTACGCTTACCCTTGACATTAGCACCTATATGTTTCCAGTACCAGCATCTTTTCCACATATCATAGTGTGTTTCAGTTTTTTTCTGGTTTATATTCAAAGTAATTATTCTTGGCAAAATATATTATGAAATTTGGGGTTGATTTTTATTGGTTTGGTTTTATCAAGACGATGTCTGACTGTATTGATGAGGCTAGTTTCTATTTTCCATTTATAAATTTATTATAATTTATTCATATTACATTCTGATTGTTATTCCTTTGCTGGTATCTTCCAGTTCCCACCATCTGTTCCTCTTCAGCCCTATTCCCCTTTCTTAGACCTCTGACAGGGGGGTGCCCTCCTCTTCCACCATCTGACCACAGCCTAAAGGTCTCATAAGGATAGACTGCATCTTTTTCCTCTGTGTGACCACAGGGCCTCCACTCCAAGAGGCAGTAATCAAATCTAGGCAACAGAGTTTATATCAGAGACAGTCCCTGCTCCACACTCCTATCACCCCCCGCGAACTGAGGATGATGAACTGTCCATCAGGTATATCTGAACTGAGCATCTAGGTTCTCTGCATGCATTATCCTTGGTTGTAGTGTCAGTTTGTGCAGCCATCCTTCCACACCCTTGGTCCAGATCCCCAGCCTTGATGGTCTCCCTGTGGGGCTCTTGAACTCTCTAGGTTCTTCCATCCCCCTCTCCTCCATACAACTCTCATGGCTCAGTCCAAAGTTCTAATGCAAGTTCCAGCATCTGTCCCAATGACGGCCCACTGGGTGTAGTCTCTCAGAGGATAGCTATGTTGGGCTAATATCAACTTATAAGTGAATATATACCATGTCTTTTTTTTTTGAGTCTGGGTTACTGCACTTGGCATGTTCTTCTCTAGTTCCATCTTTGCCTGAAAATTTCAAGATTTCCCTGTCTTTAATAGCTGAAAGTGGACAGAAATAGAAAATATTATCTTGAGTGAGGTATACCAGACTTAGAAAGACATGCATGGTATGAAATCACTTATAAGTGGATATTATCTATAGAGTATAGGATAACAATACTACAATCCACAGACTCAAAGAAGTTAAATAATTAGGAAGGCCCAAAACAGGATGCTTAAATATTGCTCAGATGGGCAATAAAATAGACATTGGAGGTGGATGGAGGGAGTGTATTGGGTAGGAGAATGGATGGTATATGTAACAAAGGGTGTGGATTAGAAATATGGAAAATACTAGACAGGGACCAGGTGAAAGATTGGAAATCATAGGTTGGGGGAAGGGATATCTCTGGGACATATCAGAGATCTGGGATAGGGGAGGCTCCGTTAAGTCTATTGGGATAACCCCAGCTGAGACTTCTAGTAACCTGGAATATGGATCCTGAAAAGACCACCTCCTCTAGACAGGCAGGGCTTCTAATGGAGGGATAGCAACACCATCCTACCCACAAAATCTTAGATACAAAATTTGTCTTTCCTACAAGATGCTCAGGGACAAAGATGGAACAAAGATTGAGGGACTAGCCAACCAAAGCCTGTCCCATGGAAGAAAAACAATCCCTCACACTATTTATATTACTTTGCTATGCTTATAGATAGGACCCTAGCATAAGCCCCCTGGGAGGCTTCACCCAGAAGCTGAGGGAAACAGATGCAGGGTCCCACAGCCAAACATTAGCTAGAACTTGGGGAGTCTTATGTAAGAATTGGGGGAATGATTGAGGGAGCCAGAGGGGTAAAATACTTCACAAGACCTATGTGTCAACTAATCTGAGCTTATAGGAACTCACAAACACTTAACCACCAACCAAAGAGCTTGCATGTACTGGTCCAAGGATTCCTGCATATATGTAGCAGATGTACATCTTTGTTACCATGTGAGTTACATAGCAACTGGAGTGGGAGCACTCTGTGACTCTGATGCTTGCCTTTGGATCCTGTTCCCCTAACTGGGCTGCCTTGTCTGGCCTCAGTGGGAGAGCATGTGCCTAGTCCTGCAGTGACTTAATGTATCAGGGTGCATTGGTACCCATGGGGGTCTACTCCTTCTCTGAAGAGGAGAAGGGAGAATGGGGGTGGAGTGTGTTAGGGAGACCTTGGAGGAGAGGAGGGGACTGTGACTAGTATGTAAAGTGAGTAAATAAATTAATCGCTAAAAAAAAAAAAATCCTTACAGGAGTTTTGATTTGGAATTACGAGAGAATTTCCAGCAATTACTCAACTATCCTTCTGTGTGTTTCTGGAATTTGTGATATCTTTTAACTCTTGGATTTGATAATTTGTAATGTTATGTATTTAAATTACACAAAATATAGTTATCAAATCTACATTATAAACTTTTAAAAGTACTTAGTTACTTTTACAGATTCACAAATGTATACTTTCTACTCATCTCTGTAGTCTCTACTACCACTGGCAACTTTCCATTTTCCAAACAACTGTAAAAATTTCTCCCTGTAATAAACAAACAAATAAATAAATTGTACCTCATGAAACAGAAATACTTCTATAAGGTAAAGGACACCAGCAATCAGATAAAGTAGTAGCCTACAGAATTGGAAAACTTTTTTTTAACCAATTTCACATCTCATAGAGGACTAGTATCCAAAATATATGAAGTACTCAAAAACTAGATACCAAAAACCTCAAAATAATACTATCTAAATTGTGTAAAGGTCTAAACAGAAAATCTCAACAGAGAAATCTCTAATGGCAGAGAACCACTTAAAGAAATGCTAAATGTCTTTAGTCATCAGGGAAATGCAAATCATATGAGTCTGAGATTCCATTTTACACCTGTTAGAATGATACTGATCAAAAATTCAAGTAAAAACACATGCTGGGATGGTGTGGAGCAAGGAAAACACTCTTCCATTGCTGGTGGGAGTGTGAACTTGTACAACCACTTTGGAAAAAAGTTTGGTTTTTTTTTTAGAAAATTGGTAATAGTTCTACCTCAATACCTAGCTATATCACTCCTGAGAATATACTCAAAAGATGTTGGACCATACCATAAGAACACTTGCTCAACTATTTTCCTAGCAGCATTAATCATAATAATCAGAAACTGGAAACAATCTAGATCTCCTTCAACAGAAGAACTGATAACGAAAATGTGGTAAATTTACACAATGGAGTTTTATTTTATTTTGCTGTTAAAAAAATGATATCATGCAGGCAAATGGATGCAACTAGAAAATAAATCATCCCAAGTGAGGTAACCCAGACCCAGAAATGACAGATAAGTTATGCATTCACTTATAAGTAGACATTATCTACTAAGTAAATGATAATCACAATACAATCAACAGACACATGGGGCTAAGTAGCAAAAAGGTTCAAGGTAGAAGAGAGGTACATGGATCTCCCTGGAAAAGTAAAATAGAATACATTTTGCAAGTGGATGTGGAACCTAGGGATGGCAGCAGGACAGATCAGGTTAAGGTGATGTGGTGTCGAGAGAGCGTGGGGAATGACGGCTTGAATTGCGAGATATTTGGACAGTGATGTGGAAACCCAGTGCAGTGGAAACTTCTGGAATCTATGAGGGTGATCCTTATAGGGACTCCTAGTAATGAAGGACATGGAATCTTAACTGGCCATGTTTTGTAATCAGAAAAGTCTCCTAAAGGCTGGGCCATGTTGCATTTCGTTGAGTTGGCCAAGGGATTCCCATGTTTGGTGATCCCCATTCAGCCCAAGCAGATGCTAGGACAAAAGGTTGCTCTCTGCAAATGGATAGCTGGGCATCATTTCTGATATTGATATCCAAGAAGGTAATTGAAGAGAAGAGGAAGAGCTAGTGCCTACATTGAGCCTTTACCCTACATTCTAGTCTCTTTGGTATGGGAAAGTACTCTGAAAGCTACAAAAAAAGAAACGTGGACACTATCCCAGCCACAAAACCCTAAACCTACAGTCTATCCTGTGTTACAATTAGTTTATTTGTACAGCTTAAGAGGCCAATAATTGACACAATAAGATTGAATTATATATTTAAAGCTACAAGCACTACACTGGGCAGAATCTAAACTACTACTAATCCAACAATAAACTAAAATAAACTACTCTAATCCTCATAACCTACATATATCCCAAACACTTGCCAGTCTGAACTTTCTAAGGTGGCTTCTCTCCTCCATCTCCCAACCATCAACCCTCTTACCCTAACTGTCAACTACAAGCTCCTCCCTCTCTCCAGGAAGTGCTGCCTTCCACTTCCCATCCCTTTGTCCAGCTGATTGGTTAAATAGTGCTTTATTGACAGTTGTTAAGTCCACTCAAGACATTCCTCCACAAGTCCCCTTTTCAGTCTAATAATAAGAAATTTTTTTACCTATACATTTATGTTATTATGTTATTATATCAATTAAAAATACACACTTACAAGAACCACAAAAATCATTGTATTCATGTTATACTCATAATGTATTGCTGTCTTCAACACCATCAGAGAATTCAGAAGGAATAAAATGAATTACCTGAGTAAACAAGAAGTGCAGGTTAACAGCTTCTAAAATGAAAAAATGACAGGGAAACTTTGTTGCCTGAACACTCACTCAAAACTCACTAACACATTGGACCATCATTTTCAGCCTTCTGATCTAGTATATCTGAGAGATATATTTGTGAGGCAGGAACTATTGAGGACTTGCCTATGCTGTCTTGGCAGAGTTTTGCCGTCGACTCTGCCTGCATCCAAGCTTGCCCATTTCAGGCATAATTCTATCTGTGACAGAAAACAAGGACATTTTGTTTCCTCCATGTAAGTTGAAGAGTACATTTAATAATCTACCTTTTGTTCTATCTTCCCTATATATTTCTATATTCTCAAAGAAAAATCCCTGAGTCCAATCTCGTTCTCTCTTTGAATAAGACCAATAATAACATAATCAACTCCCAATGAAAATAAATATCTGTAAGCCTAAATTTTACCCAAACCTCCTTAAGGGAAATAGGATGTCTTTTTCTTTTTGAGGCTTCTTCAGGCTGACTTGGGATGAATACTACCTATGTAGGGGCCCAAAAAACTGGGGAAATAGATAAACAAGCTAGAGATAGCATTTGTGGTCCAGTCTCCAAGTGTTGAGAAATTCTAGGCTTAATAAAAATCTTGTGTGGGACAGTCTGAAATTCTGGACCAACTGGAATCATGAGCTTTCTTCGAAGCTCTACTGGGAGCTGTTCTGTTCTGATGATGAACAGCAACTGAAGCACTTGTGGCTGGAACATGAAGAATGCGGGATGTCAGCATCTCAGCATGCTGGAGGATGAATTCTGTAGGGTCTGATCCAGCATCAGTTTCCAGTTCTTCTGCTCTGAAAATATATAATTTCTCGTAAGCATTATACAGTTCTAAAACTATAAATGCATGAGATGTGCAGGATGCACAGAACAATTGAGGCTGGTTTTGTAGTTTGAATTCATGTATATAAAGAGTGACTTAAGTTATCAGTCTCCCTTTCATCCAGGTCTGTTTTATTTTGATCTCTTTCAAAGAGGAAGTATAATATAACCATTGCTAAATAACATACAATCATTATTTAATTGAAATCAAAGCAAGATTGTATAGTCCTAAATGTCCTTTTCTAGGCTCTATGGCACCTGATGTATAAGCCAGGCCACTACATATCTCCCAAGAAAATATATCCCGTTTTAGAGACAATCCGATTGCCCTGAGCAAAAGAAGAGGCATTAAGCCTTAAATAAACTTATGCATACTCTAGGCAACTTGTACCTGGGTTTTTACATTTGTTGTGGGTGGTTTTGTCTCACTCCTCTCCATAGGAGATGGATACTTTCACCTTTTAATCTTTATATAAACTCCATTTTAGAGTTTATGCATACCCTAGATAGCTTGTACTTGTGTTTTTACATTTGTTATGGGTGCTTTTGTCTTACCCTTTCTCTCATAAGGGATAGGCACTTTTACCTTTTACTTCTAAATGTCCTTTTCTAGGCTCTATGGCACCTGATGTATAGGGCAGATCTCTACCTGTCTCCCGAGAAAATGTATCCTGATTTAGAGACAAGCTGGTTGCTCTGAGCAAAAGAAAAGGCATTAAGCTTATCCTTTTATGTATATGAATTGTAGCCTTTGAGTTTTTGAGACCTAACTAAACTGACCTGTACTTTGTCAACTGTCAGTCCTCTGTCTCTTTTTGCATCTGGTGTGACCACCCTCTGGCCCCAGTGAATGTAGCTCATGTTTAGAAGGATAATCTTGCTGCCAGAGCAGTGACACCTCAACTGATCATACAAAGGTTTTTCTACATGGGAGTCATGCAGCTTGCATGTTTGTCTCCCTGCCCAACCTTGGTCCTTACATAGACCAACAGAATATATCTCTTAGACCAATTATCCTTTGACACCAGTTCTCACAATGGAAGCTCCACTTTAAAGGAGATTGCTGGCCTTTATAGAGCAGTGACATTTTCTTTACATAAACCTAAGATTGATGAATATCCATCCTTAGATCAGTAAGAACATATAATGTATTATTAAGAAAAAGGAACTTACATTGTAAATTTAAGGAAAAACCTGTCAGTTTAAATCTTAGGTTGTCCCTGCAAGTAACTTAATTTATCAGCAGAGGGTTAGCCTCTGATGGACTGTGGAGACCAGGCTGATCCAGAACTCACAGAGTTCTAGAACTCTAGAGTTCAAAGACAAAGATCTGCTTTGTCTCCATAGTGTTAGGATTAAGAGGGTATGTACAATTTTCGGGAGGCCTTCTTCTGTCATATCTATTCTTTATCAATTTTGATGGAACTCACAATTTCTCCTTTCCTGTATGAACATATATACAAAACCTTTACCCCACCATAACACATTTCCTGTTCTCCATTCTGAAGTTAGAATGTCCTTGAAATAGACAGGCTGATGTAATTCAGCAAATTTCCCTAAAATCCCATGTATCTCTGCAGCTGTTGTTTTTGTTCATTAGCATTTAAGAAATTCAAAGTCAATACGGCATTATGTAATAATATATCTCTAGGGGTCTTTGATACCCCTCTTTGTTTGATAAGCATTTCTTTTAAAATACGATTAGATCTTTCAGTGACTGCTTGTGGTATAACATGTTCTATGTTATAATATGTAAAAATGTTTCATCTTACTAGAGATATGTGACGGAGCATTGTTAGTCTTAATTTGTTCAGATATACCCACAATCACCATGATTTCTAATAAACGCATAATAACAATCATCCTTTTCAGAACTTAAAGCCATTGCCGATTGAAACCCTGAATACATGTCTATAGTGCGGTGCACATGCTTCAGTTTACCAAACTCTATAAAATGAAATAAATCCATTGGCTAAATTTCATTTCTTTGATTATCCTTAGGGTTACTTTCTACAGATAATGGAGTTTGTTTATATATAGAATAAGTAGGACATTTTCTTACAATTTCCTTGTCTTGTTGCCAAGTGATAGAAAATTCCTTTTTAAAACTTTTGCTGTTAATATGGTGTTTTTTTAAATGAAACTCTAAAGCTTCTAACATGCTTCCTTTTAATAATTGATCAATTTCGTCATTACCTTGTGCTAGAGGCCCAGGTAGACCCATGTGAGATCTTTTTTTAATTTTAATTTTTTGTGCATTATAATTTTTTATTAATTCATTCATATTACACCTCAATTGTTATCCCATCCCTTGTATCCTCCTATTCCTCTCTCCATCCTGCTTTCACTCTATTCTCCTGCCCTATGATTGTGACTGAGGTGGACCTCCTCCCCCTGAATACGATCCTAGGGTATCAAGTCTCTTCTTGGTAGCCTGCTATCCTTCCTCTGAGTGCCACCAGGCTTCCCCATCAAGGAGACCTGGTCAAATATGGGGCACCAGAGTTCATGTGAAAGTCAGTCCCCACTCTCCACTTAATCTTATATGAGTTAAATACAATGGATGGTTTCTATTTCTGATCACTTGTTGTAATTTAATAAATAGTGAAGTTAAATTGTAATCATCCTGAATTAGGTCAGCTGTTTCTATATTCAAAACAACTCTTTCAGCATAGTGAGAGGCATTAACTATATTAAGAGTTTTCAAACTCTGACAGCACTAACAGAATTGCATATAATTCTGATTTTTAACTGAATCATAAGGACTCCAACTACTTTGCTTATATTTTCTGACTTATAACTTTTTTTAAAAATTTATTGACATCAGTGTAAAATGTAGGAGCACCATAAATTGGAATCGTCTTTACTATATGAGGAAGAATCAAATTAGTTCTTTTTATGAATTGAAATTGCTTGCGTTTTGGGTATCTGTTGTTACTTTCTCCCAAAAAATCACTACAAGCTCTCTGCCAATATTCATTGCCTGTCCATAATGAGGCAATCTCAACATTAGTAAAAGGTACAACCATTTCATCTGGATTTATTGCAGCTAACTAGTGAAGTCTCATTTTCCCCTTTATAATCAATTTAGAAAACTTTTCTATGTAGGTTTTTAACTTTTACTTTGTGTGGTAAGAATATCCATTCTAAGATACAATCTTCCCTCTGCATAAGAATTCCTATGGGATAATGAGTAGAAGGCAAGATAACTAAAATCCATGCCTTCTTTGGATCAAGGTGGTCAATATAGGAATCTTGGAATTTCCTTTCTACTGGAGCCAATTCCTTTTCAGCTTCAGCTGATAACTTTCTTAAGCTATTTAAGTCTTTATCACCTTGTAAGGTTCCAAATAAATTACTTAGTTCTTGGGTAGTTAAACCAATTGTAGACTGCAGCCAGTTAATATCTTCCAACAATTTTTGAAAATCATGAAGAGTTCTCTATTGATCTCTCCTGATTTGTACTTTCTGTGGCCTAATTTTCTATAGGCCTATTTTTTAGCGTTGATAATCAACATAATCTCCTCTTTGTATTTTTTCAGGAGCAATCTGTAATCCCCAAAAAGATAAAGTTCTATTTATTTCATTAAAAATTTGTTCTAATATACTTGCATCTGAATCAGACAATAAGATATCATCCATATAACCGTAAATTATGGATTGAGGAAATTTTTTTAATTATCTCCAGTGGCTGTTGTACAAGATATTGACACAAAATAGGACTGTTTAACATTCCTTGTGGCAAAACTTTCCACTGATATGTCTTTATTGGCCAGCTGCTATAAAAATTACGTACTGAGAAGGCTAATCCCTCTATCATGTTCTTGTAATGAAATTGTGAAAAAGCAACCTTTTAGACCAATCACTATAATAGGCCATTCTATAGGTAACAAGGAAGGCTATGGGATTCCGGATTGTAAAGTTCCCATTGGCTCAATAATTTTATTAATTGCTCTGAGATCTGTTAACATTCTACATTTTCCAGATTTATTTTTGATTAAAAGTACAGGAGGGTTCCAAGGACTGGTGGACTTTTCTATATGTTGAGCCGCCAGTTGTTCTTGGACTAACTTTTCTAGTGCCCGTACTGTTTCTTTAGTCATAGACCATTGCTCAATCCAAATAGGTTGGTCAGTCAACCACTTTAGTGGCAAGGCTATAGGTATTTTATCAGTAGTGATTTCTCAATATAATTTAGAAGAGTTTGCCCTTGCTGTATCTTGTTTATGGACAGCCTGTAACTGTGTTTGATAACCTCATTTTATAGTTTTTTTTTTTAAATCAGGGGTATTACCTGTTTTCTGGCTCATTTCTGAAATTGGAGGTACGTTTACCTAGGTTTTCCATTGTTATAATAGATCTCTTCGCAATAAATTTACAGCTATGTCAGTCATGTAGGGCCTTAACTTTCCTATTTAACAGTCTGGACCTGTACATTTGTCTACTTTTGGGATTCTTTCCCACATGCTGAGTTGTTTTTTCCAGTAATGGTGTGAGAAATGTCGCCTTGTCTTTGTGTGTGTGTGTGTGTGTGTGTGTGTGTGTGTGTGTGTGTGTTTGGGTTGTTGTATCCTGGAGACTTGCTCTTTTCTGAAGGGAGTTGGAGGGATGGAGGGAGAGTTGATCCAAAAGAAAAAGGAAATATGTGGCAGGAACTGGGAGGAGTGGTGTGAGGGAAAACTGTGGTCAGGATGTATTGTATTAGAGAAGCCTCTATTTTCAATAAGAAAAGAAAGATTAACAAGAAAACCAGTTGATAAATACAAATTGCCATAGCAATGACTGTTTAACAAGAGGAACGGTAATAGACCATTATATCTTATCAGTGACTCCTACTTTATATAAAGTAATTTCTCTTCTTACAGCCATTTTTTGTAATATATTAGAAGGGCATACAAAAATATAATATTTTACCTGTACTCACGGTCATTCAACTAGTACTGCACAAAGCATTTTGAAAGCAATTTGAGAATTAAAGGAATTGAGTAGAATATATTATATATTATTATATTATATATTATCTTTCTGCTTGCCATTCTAGTATTTCTCTAAATTCTTCAGAAATGATGAAGATAAAGAAAAGTAAATATCCTGACCTCAGAATTACTCTGGCATTCCTACTTCAAGCTCATTTTTATTCTGATTTTAGATAACACAAGGAATTTTTAAATAAATTATAAAATGTAGTTTGCATTTCAAAGAAGATTTTGTCATGATTCAGAGTGGAATGTACATTGTTTTGGCTTTAGGTAAGAATCCTCACCAAGGTAAAAACAATAGAGCAATTGGTATAGTGATGCATGAAATGCTGAGTGATTCATGAGAAACTTTAGTGTACTTAAGCATCTAAAGATATGTGAGAATTTATAAGCATTTAATTGGAATATCTGTCTATAAGCTTCACATAAGTTCCACTTTTTAAAACATTTATTTATTTCATAAATTCAGTGTGTTCTATGTAGTTCAAATAAGATTTTTTACCAAGAATAGACTAGATAAATATTCAGGATTGGAACATACTTACCTACAGAAACATTCATATTTGATCTCTGTCCTTCTAATTCAACAATTAGTGAACTTTCATTTAGTTGGTATTCATGATCTTATTTTTCTGATTGTGGTTATTTTTATCTTTTTATTTTTATTTTCCTCTTTTTTCCCTACCTATTATGTGTACTTTTTGATGGCAATATCTTTTGCAATGCAAAGCCCCAGAATTCACAATCCATGAACATGTGTCAACAGATGATCTTTGACCATCTTTTTTTCCTTTGCAAAAATCTGTGTGGAGGAATTAATTATCCAGGTTTTCTTTTATTCTGCTTTAATTTGTGACTTTCATTGTCTTGCATAAAGTATGGTTTCTCTGCTGAGATTATGTATAATAATGGGCCTCAGTGATTATATTGGTAATGTATTTTATGGATTGGTTCTTTTATAATTAACATAATGTCATTTATGGAAAACAACCACATAGTTATAAAAATGATTAGGGAAAGGAGGGTATTGTCATCAAACTACTATATTATTCTTACTTCTGCTATTATAGTTTTGCTTTTTCTTGGTGTGAGATAACCAATGGAATTAACAGTAGGAATAAATATCACCAGGTTTCACAATTACATTTATATTTTTAAAAATACATTTTTAAAATTAAACCTATTTTGAAACATATTAATTTAATTGACTCATAAAGCTATTAAATAAAATTTGAAACTTGCTTATCCATATTGATATGCTACTATTTTTAATCAGTATTCTTTGCAAATCTCTTGGTTTTAATCTGTTGAAATAAAGATCTAGCAAGTTTTTATAATCGCCTTGTTTACTGTGACACTAAAAGTGCTCTATCCAACACATAATGAGGTCTGCTAATCCAGTGAGTATTTCAATAAAGATAGTAGGCTATGTACATCAAATCTTATGAATATGACTTAGTTTATAATCAATGAGGGCAATATAAGTTTTAACACCATGTTTAACAAAATGTAAAAGCTTCCCATACATTTCACTAAAGTCAAGGAAGAAAAATACCTATCATGTGAGGTCCAGGATTTTATAAAAACAAGATGACTGAGGCAGATATAATATTTCATAAGATTACTTAACTACCAACTTGTCTTTTAAATTTATGTTAGGTTTTATTTTGAATAAAACATATAGAAATGGAAAAGACAAAGAGGTTGTTTTCTCATTTGTTGTTTTGAAAATGATGAGGCTAGTTAAAACAGAATTTAACTATAGACATGCATTTTCCAGATTTACTTGCAGACATAATCATATCTATGATAGTGAATGCATTTTCCTTTTGGTTCCCATGGAAGGTCCTAGAAATCATTATGATTGTAGCAGTAATGAAACAGAATCTTCATTACAAATGACTGCTAACCTAATATGAATCCAAAATTATCTCTGGGCCTAGGTATGTAAAAGTATTAGCAGCCATACATTTGGTATAATTGATACTTTTACTGAAAAGAATTGACTCAGAGGGAACAGCAATCTAGATAAAAATGATATGAAGATTAACAATTGAAAACTAGACTTAAAATTTTCAAGTAATGAAAGAGAATAAGCCACCTGTTAGATGACCTTCCATCCACCAACATATGAGTATACATATGTGCTTACATGTATATGTTGACATACATTATTTTGTTTAATATTCCCCCTTTTCCATCAAGTAATTGAAAAGGAATATTTTGTTGTTGTTTTTCATGACAAGTTTTCTCTGTACATCCCTGCCATCCTGACCTCACTCTGTAGACCAGGCTCTGCTTCCCCAAGCGCTAGGATTACAAGCATGCACCACCACACCAGCTAAAGGAATATTTTATATTCCATTTTCATAGACTCATGTACATGTTTGATACATATAAAAGTGCACTCACTCCCCATTTGTATATGCCATGTATTGTTAAATAACAAATTAATCCTATGATTTGAGACATAAGACAATAACAACAATGCTATAATAATTTCACCTAATTTTCATTGAGGATTTGGGAAAGCTTAGCTGAGCAATTCTTTCATGAGGTTACAGCCATAACATCGACGAAGGTTAAAGTCATCTTTGCTAGATTACTATATTATTGATCACTTATTCTCCTTCGTAATGTCTAAACACCATTAAGAATATGAGCTAAAAGTGTGATTTTTTTCTTCACAGTTGCAGTGGCATTTGAACAGTATTTTTATTTTAAGATATTTTTTTAATTTTTATTTTATTTATATGTATATTTTGCCTGCATGTATGTCTGTGCATCATCTATGTGCCTGGTCTCTTTGGATGACAGAAGAGGGTGTCCTATTATCTGCTACTGGGGTTAACAGATGGTTGTAAAGTGAAATGTAGGTACTGGGAGTCTAACCCAGTTCCCCTGCAAAAATACCTGGTGCTTTTAACAGCTAAGCCATCTCTCCATCCTTATGTGTTGCTTTTTTTCTGCTATCTTATTTATATCTGATTTTGCTGTATTTTATTAAAATGTCTCTAAATTGATTCTTAATCATCTTTCCTGGATTTCTATATTCACATTCAAAGCAGTAACTTATATCAGTTTTGCAGAATATATTTATCCTCATCATTCTGTGTTTGTCTTCTAACATTGGTGTTAGTCTATTTCTTAAGCTACATCACTAGGTTTATCCTTTTATGATGTTATTATGGTACTCTGACTTTGATATTTATTAGGAAACTATTTTATTATAAATGAAACAAAAGATTTAGTAGAACACTGATTTTGTAGTAATTAAATCCATAAATAAACATTAAGTAAAGCCAATATTATTATTTTTGGACAACATGAAAATATGCTGTGAAGTTATTTACTTTATACAAGCAAGAAATCAATAAAATTATAAAGATTTTTATCTAGAGAAAAATATGAGGAATACATAATTACATTTCTCTAGCTTAAAGGTAAACAAATTGAGTAGTTTACCTCTTGGTATAAAAAAGTCAGGATTGTTGCAAGATATTAAAATACTAATAAATATATTTCATGTAATTGAAAATCACATCTAACTTCATATTGTTTTCAAGACTTATAACAAAATTTTAAGACCCATTAGACATATTTACATGGCTACTGTTTTACATGCACTTGGTTGATATATTTTTAATTATGAATTTATTATTTAATTGTCAACTATAATATTCTTGAAAGATGAAATGATATAGTTGATTTTTATTTTAATAGTTTGTTATCCATGGTGTTTTCACATATTTTATCTGTCTGTTTTACAAAAATCTTGGAATATCAGGGATTTATATCATATTTTTTGAGAAAAGGCCCATTAATATGTCCTTAGTAGTTGATCTTTCTTCTATTCATATTTTCCTCATTGCATATACTTATCAGTATTTGTATTTATTGACTTATGCCATATACTTCTCAAAAGGAATTAAAAAAGATTTAAGATGGCTTATGAAATTAAAATATCATGAAATAATTGCATCGGAAAGTAAAATATAGGAAAATAAAAGCACATGTGGGATTTACAAAAAATTATAGGGTGATAAAAATACACAATTCACCATACTGTGTTTCTGATAAAAGGCAAAATTAACCTCTTGCTTTTTATTATTGAGTCCAAATACAGAAACAGAACTCATAGTAAACACAAGATAAAAACACCTCAATTGCATCAGGGAAGTTGAATTTGTATAGTATTAAAATAGAAGAGTAAACATAATACCTAGATGGAAGGAGGATGTTTGTAGTAAAACAGACTATGGTCTCAAAAATAAATTTACATCAAATACAGAACATTACAAAAGATGAAAACTTAAAAATAAATTAAAAATGAAATCAAGTCATTGAATTTTACACTTACTCCAAATAAAATATCATGTATAAAATATACAGTATTAAGAAGATAATTTAATACAATCCATTAAATAATATGATTAAAATATACCACTCTCTGCTGATCTAGCTTAATTAAATGATAAAATTTGATTAACAGAAAAGGACATAGTTTGTGTAACTTTTATAACCTTTTATGCAAGACCTCTTCAAATATTTTAGATCATTATTACCTTTAAAAATATAAGAAGCATGTATTTATCATACACTACAGTAATAAATGCATATCCAGATTTTTTAACTATCAATGAACATATATAACTAATTTCTCATTAAACAAAAAGTCTAATGAGATCACTTTTTTCAAAAGATTATTTCCTTCATATGCCAGTTGGCTGGATATTTTTCATGTTCAATGAGTTTTAATTTGGGCCTTACATTGGTACCCAGATAATCTAAGGAAAATGTAATGGGCCCCAGGTTACATTTATTTATCTCTTCTTTGTAACAGAGACAGACTTCTATTCAAATATTTGCCTAGAAAAACAATCTTAGAGTTACCAATGTTTAGAAGATAAAAGAATAAATTATTTTATAGTACGCAAATCCCACCTATTCCTCCTACATCCCTTTTCTTAGTAGGTCAATTCCCTTTCTTGGTGCAGAATGGGAGGCTTACCTAAAGAAACATCCTGATTGCCTTGATTAATGTGGGAAAATACATAATGATTGTGTGTGGCAATTTCTGATAATAAGCCAAATTAAAAAATGGTATGTATGGCAGAAATAAATCATCTCACCATTTTCTTTCTAGATTCTCTCTTGCCACCATGATAATTTGCCCCTTTGCTATTCCTGCTGTTGCTAATCATGATCATAATTCCTTCACTACTATCAGAAATGGCATTTCTAAACTTTCATCATGGACTTAGCACCAATGGCCATCTAGGAACCTTCTGGATTTCCTATGCCGTGTTTGGATGGATCGACTATCAGTTGTCACATGCCATAGCTAGTGAGATATAAATGTTGCTTGGTTTCTCAGAAGTCTGATTTACACAACCTTTTTGAGTTTCCCTGTAACATGTGGAGGTATCAGTGAAATTCAATCATAGGGAACCATCGAGCTCTCAGATAGTCATTCTGAGTGGATGAATAGAGAAGCCCTGATATCTATGAGCTATACCACCTGCAAGTATTCCAAGTAGTCATTCAAAACAATGTTCCAACTCTCCAGATAGATGAACCCTGGCCAGACACACTGGAGAGAAGGACTAACTCACCAAGAAGGCCATAGAACAAAGAAAGTCCCTGAGGTTAGACGTGGCACAACAGGCCTGTTGATCTGGGAGGAAGGGAAGTCTGATCACCCCCAAATGCATCATTACAGCAAAAAAAGCTTCTAATCTGTGATTCCACAAAAGAGAGAAATAGGATAAAATCTACATGAACGTGATTCTATGAAGCCTGATTACTAGAAGTTAAGGTTCTGATTTGTGGTGCAACAATTAACTCTTGATATTAAATGTAAAAATGCCTCTGAAACAAGGATGCATTTTTAATAGCAGCTGGACATAAAAAATGAAATATTAGAAAGGAAGGGCTGCAGACAGAGTTCAGCCATTAATGGGTAATAGATTGTTAACAATTATAAAGCTGCCTAATGATGCTTGAAAAGGATTTAAGAACTCAAAAGTCCAAATTGTCATCAAAACCAAAACAAAACAGAACACTCCAAAACCTCCAAGGAAACAAGACACAAACGTCAGGAAGAAAAATAGAAAAAAATGTTACAAAAATTACAAAAAGAGCATTAACATGTAATGATTTTTAGCTTTGAGTACTGACTCTGTTTTCCTGTTTTCAAAAGTGTTTCCCCATTCAAGGGGAAACTAAACTATCACTAAAGTTCTTAGAGAAGTGTAAACATTCTCTCAAGATCTGTGAGACCATGGAGGGTTGAGAAACGATATAAAAAACTGAAAAATTCCAAGTAGAGAAAAAGCTTGCCTAAAACTTACAGGAAGAAAATTTTTGGTGATTAAAAATATGTGTGTAGTTAATTTGCCTCAATGTTTCATGTAAGCAATATGTATGTAACTCTTATTTATCAAAATAAGATAAAAAGAAATAATAAGTATGAAAGAAAATACTGAAGATTTAAAAAAAAAGTTATATTTTTGGCTTAAATGGATAACTATCCTTATCATCAATGTTAAGTTTATTTATATGCTTTTCATTACCAAATGACATTTTTTACCTCATTTTGTCTTACAAACTATCTTACATTATGGATCTTAGGAAGAGGAAGGCAATGTCACCATGAAAAACAGCTTGGGTGTTAACGTTGTTCTAAAATTTCTTTAACTGAACAAGTTACTTCTGAATTCAGCTTCACATATAATTTCTGAATAAAGGTAGAAGGATGACATAATTTTTTGGTAGAAAATAACCTGAATGGTCTCTAGTTCAGTTCCCAATATACATATGTTCCTCTCTGAAATTTTGTGAGCATAGTTTCCATTTTCTTCATTTCTATTCTCATTATGATATACTGAACTCATGACTCAATGGCCCATGAAACTTTGCCTACAATTCTTTGAACATTTACAAGCTCACAACTCCAAATCATACACATTTCAATTACAAACTAGTTCCAAAATTACATAAACTACACGATCAGAGTTGGCATAAAAATTTCTTCACCCCTGATACCAATGTTCTGTATTAATTACTACTTTCACTGTTGTGACAAAATATCAGACAAAGCAGTTTGTGGTAGGAAGTATTTATTTTGATAGATGATTTGAGATTGCAGTCTTTTATGTTGGATAAGATATGACAGAGTTGATAGTAGTACAAACATGGAGTGTGATTTCTAAAATGTGGGCAGAACAGTAAGTAGAGAAAGACCAATTATAGAGCATTCTTATCTTTACTTTTCAATTATTCTGGAACCCCTGACCATAGGATAATGTCAACCACAATTATAGAAAGCTTCTTATCATCAGCTAAAAACTTTTCTCTGGAATTTTCCTCTAAAAATGGCCAGAGTTGTGTGGAGCATAATACTAAATCCAGGAAATGTGATGATGAAAAGTAGATTAAGGACTAAAGAGAGTCATTGTTTTTTTAAAGACTAATTTCTTGGGGAGACATTGTCCCTATATTGTTCTTAACTTGATAAAATATTTGTGTAGTTCAACTTTATAGTATTTCTTTATCATTGACAGGTTCCCAATTAAAAATATTTTTCTTATTATTTAAAACATATTTTTAATTTATTTTTATTTATTTATTTTGCTTTCTTTATTGATTTATTCTTGTTACATCTCAATGGTTATCCCATCCCTTGTATCCTCCCATTCTTCCCTCCCTCCCATTTTCCCCTTATTCCCCTCCCCTATGACTATTCCTGAGGGGGACTTCCTCCACCTGCATATGCTCATAGGGTATCAACTCTCTTCTTGTTAACTTGCTATCATTCTTCTGAGTGTCACCAGGTCTCCCCCTCCAGGGGCCATGGTCAAATATGAGGCACCAGAGTACGTGAGAAAGTCATATCCCAATCTCCACTCAAGTGTGGAGACTGTTCTGCCCATTGGCTAGATCTGGGTAGGGGTTTAAAGTTTACCACCTGTATTGTCCTTGGCTGGTGCCTTAGTTTAAGCAAGACCCCTGGGCCCAATTCTGCCTATCATAATGTTCTACTTGTAGGTTTCTAGAACCCTCTGGATCCTTCTACATTGCTATTCTCCCATGCTTCTCTCATCTAGAGTCCCAATAGGATGTCCTCCCCTCTGACCCTCTTTCCTGGTAAGTGAAGACTTTTATGGGACATGCCCCTTGGCTAGTATGCAGATATAAGTGAGTATATACCATTTGAGTCTTTCTGCTTCTGGGTTAACACACTCATTATGATCATTTCTAGCTCAATCCATT
Organism: Acomys percivali; assembly: GCA_907169655.1. Lineage (NCBI taxonomy): Eukaryota > Metazoa > Chordata > Mammalia > Rodentia > Muridae > Acomys > Acomys percivali. The sequence goes on from OU015760.1 coordinate 92,431,189, forward strand.
TATCCACAAATTTCGGGAATTCCTAATAGCTGAGTAGTATTCCATAGTGTAAATGTACCACAGTTTCTTTATCCATTCTTCTACTGAGGGACACTTAGGCTGTTTCCAGGTTCTGGCTATTATGAATAAGGCTGCTATGAACATGGTTGAGCAAATTTTCTTGCTGTATGCTGGTGCATCTTCTGGGTATATTCCCAGGAGTGGAATAGCTGGGTCTTGAGGAAGCCCTATTCCCAATTTTCTGAGATAGCACCAGATAGATTTCCAAAGTGGTTGTACTAGTTTGCATTCCCACCAGCAATGAAGGAGTGTTCCTCTCTCCTCACATGCTGTCCAGCATGTGGTGTCGCTTGAATTTTTGATCTTAGCCATTCTGATGGGTGTAAGATGGAATCTCAGAGTTGTTTTGATTTGCATTTCCCTGATGACTAAGGAGGTTGAGCATTTCTTTAAGTGTTTCTCAGCCATTTGATATTCTTCTGTTGAGAATTCTCTGTTTAGTTCCAAGCCCCATTTCTCAATTGGGTTATTTGGTTTGGTGGTGTTTAATTTCTTGAGTTCTTTATATATTTTGGATATTAGACCATTGTCAGATGTAGGGTTGGTGACAATCTTTTCCCAGTCTGTAGGCTGTCATTTTGTTCTCTTGACAGTATCTCCAGCCTTACAGAAGCTTCTCAGCCTCATGAGGTCCCATTTATTAATTATTGACATTAAGGCCTGGGCTGTTGGTGTTCTGTTCAGGAAGTTGTCTCCTGTGCCAATATGTTCCAGGCTCTTCCCCACTTTTTCTTCTAAGTGACTTAGTGTCTCCGGTTTTACGCTGAGGTCTTTAATCCACTTCGATTTGAGTTTTGTGCAAGGTGACAAATATGGGTCCAGTTGCATTTTTTCACACATAGACATCGAGTTAGACCAGCACCATTTATTGGAGATGCTATCCTTTTTCCATTAAACGGATTTTGCTTCTTTGTCAAAAATCAAGTGACCATATGTGTGTGGATTCATACCTGGGTCTTCGATTCCATTCCACTGATCAATGAGCCTGTTACTGTACTAGTACCATGCATGCTGTTTTAATTACTATTGCTTTATAGTACAGTTTGAGATCAGGTATGGAGATTCCTCCAGAGCACCTTTTATTGTACAATATTGTTTTTGCTATTCTGGGTTTTTTGTTTTTCCATATGAAGTTCAGAATTGAACTTTCAATGTCTTTAAAAATTGTGTAGGTATTTTGATAGGGATTAAAAATATTTTATACTTATACAACACTTATTATTTTTCTACAACATTACTGAGACATAATTCTAATATAATGGAGTAAGTGTTTAGCAATTGAAATTTCAATATTGCATAAAATTCAGGCTGTTGCATGGTTATTGTTCACTACACATCTTCATCTCCACTATACAAAACATCAAAACTATGTGAAATACATGAAGTTTGGTTAAGAATGAGGTGTGAAAAGGTTTACTGTCTCAAACAAGACAGGTGTGGAGAACACAACACTAACTGGCAAAAGATAAATAATATTAAAGGAAAATTCTCTCTCAGCATTAAGATAATAACAAAGGGATCTTGAAGGTGAGACCTCCACTTCCAGTTTATGAAAATGAAATTTATTTATAAGAAAATATCTAGAATTGGAAATGTAGCCAAAGTAATATTCTTCACCAAAATAGTTGTCTAGAAATGTTTCTTAGGTTCATCATCAGTGGCATTCAAATGACCCAACAGCTCTAGTGAAGGCTCCTGAAGTAGATAACAAGTTGGCAGTATAACTTAGAAGTGCCAGCCACATGGTATTTTTTTTCTTTTTTCACACATAAAATGTAAGTATTGCAGTGTCATGGAGGATTTTATCAAAGTATTAGGAAACTGCTGGAATCAGTCAATACAGCACATGATCAAAATCCCTACAAGGAAATTACTAGAAGCTGTTGTTGGCAACTGTGAAGGATGTTGGAAATTAAAGAAGCATGGGTTGTCTAACAAGGAAAGCTTGAGTCTCCAGATTTATACCACCTACAACATATACTGCATCTTTCAGACTCAAGCTAAATGGAGTCTTATTTTGGTTCAAATTTTTTCACTGTGTGTCAATTGTTCTTTATTGGAATGGGAATATCTACCCTGCTCCACTATATATTGGATGTATATAACTTGTGTTTTCATTTTAGAGGGGATCACAGTTAAGAACCTGCCCTGACTTTTGGGGGGGAAAGTGTATTTTAGGCTTTTGCAGTATTAAAATTTTCAAGATTTTGGGGACCTTAAAGGATACATTATGTACATCTTATATGATGACATATCCACAGTATTTTGAGAACCTAGGGAAGGGGTTACTGTGGTTTAGTGTTTGTATGTCAAGGAGACAAGGAATGTTCCTGTGATGGTTAATCTTTATTATCAATTTGAATGGATTTTGAATCATCCTGGAAAATTCCTACTGTATTTCCAGAGATTATTAATTTAGGAAGATGAGCAACCCTAAATATGAGAGGTATATTATTTTTTATATTTGGTTATTTGCCTGACCAAAAAATGAGCTTCAACATTCTTGCTTAGATTTTTCATCTGCCTGATGTTGCAGTAAGATTTTCCTATTGCCACAAACCCAGTTACTGTTCTCACCCTGGTGAATTATTTAATCTTAAACCATGATGCAAAATAAGTCCTTTTCCATTAAGTTGCTTTTAGATACCTCTACACAGGAATTAGAAAAACACATAATAAAGTACAAGATGTCTTCAACTGAGACTCGTTTGAAGCCTTCACAAAATATGTACTAGATTTAGAACTAGAAACTTCCAAGTGCAATATTGTGAAAAAAGGTTACAAGTAAAAACTATAATTTTGGAGCTTATTTTTCAGGTTGAGAGATAATTTCAAAATTTCAACAAACATCACTCTTTAATCTCATTAATTTAACATATTTATTTTAATGAATACACACCCATTCAGTATTCTTGAAATCTTTGTGGTGTAATCTGGACGTGAAAGCTAATCTGATATGTACTTTATCTCATTCTGTACTCTAACTGCAGTGTGTGTTTTAAAAATTCCTATGGTCAAATTCAGCACAGTATCTCCACATAAAAATGTATATGGTATTGAATGGAAATACTGATTATTTAAAACATATAACTAGTGATTTCAATGATTCTATATGTTGTACCTCACATATTTTAAATTTGTTGATGTGTATTAATTTGAAAAATATATCTTCAAAGGAACAAGTTATTTCACCTCCAATGATTCATACATAATTAAAGAAATGAGAACTATCAAACTGTTTCCTTAAGATTTAATATAAAATGTTAAACAAAACTAGCCCTTATTTTTATAATGGGCCTTAGTTCAACATTATCATTTATTATTGAGATTTGAGTTATATTTGACAACCACAGGGACATTATGTGCTATAATTCATTACTTGTAATTGTGCATCATTAGTGAAGTGAATGGCTTAAATTCAGGTGGTTTAATTTTGACCTCACTCAAACATAAATTTAGTATATAAAATAAGCCAAAAAAGAATATACTATCTTCAAATACTGAAATATAACCATTTTCTTTCTGGACTCAACTGCAGAGTAATAACATTAAGAGATAAATAAGGTGATTGGAATAGAAAATTGCATGAGTTTAGAATTTAATAAAACTAATAGAAACACAATCATTGTAGTTAGAATTTAATAAAAGTCTATTTCAGGATGAGACATAATATATAATTGATGAATTTGGCATGCAATTGGCTCCACCATAAAACAAGGGCATTTGCTTAGTTATGTTCCTAGCAGCTTTATTGGTAATCATCAGAATCTGGAAATAACCTACATGTCTCTCAAATTAAGAATGTATAAAGAAACTGTGGTACATTTACACAATGGAATACTATTCAACAATCAAAAACAAGGAAATCTTGAAATTTGCAGATAAGTGGATGGAACTAGAAAAGATCATCCTGAGTGAAGTAACCCATCCCAGAATGACATGCACGGTATATACTTACTCATAAGAGGATATTAGCCCAACATTGATGTCCTCTGAGAGACTCCACCCAGTTGAGGATTGGGAAATATACTGGGACTGGCAGCAGGACTCAGGGTGAAGTACTGCAAATTATATGGGAGAGCTCAGAGATGGAAGGACCTGGTGGTGAAGGAGGGGTTGCTAGGAGCTACACAAGGAGATTATCAATGCTGGTGGATTTGGATGCAGGGGCCCCTGTACAAACTGAATCACCAACCAAGGACATAGCAAGCAGACAACTTAGACCGGCCCCTCCACCCCCCCTCGGTCAGATGTAGGCAAAGAACAGCTCATTCTCCATGTGGGGACTGCCTCTGACAGGAACTCTTGTCCTGGCAATTTGATCACTGCCCCTTGGCAGACAGGCCCTGTGGGAACAGAGAGGAAGTCGGTGCAGACTATCCAGATGAGACTTGATAGGCTGTGGTCAGATGGTAGGGGAAGAGGTCTCTACATGTAAGAGGTCTTTGGGAGGGGAATAGAACAAAATAGGGAGGGAGGGTGAGAATGGGATGATAAGAGTGAGGGGATTACAATTCAGTTGTAATGGAATAAATTATAGTAAAATAAAAATAAAATAAATAATTAGCATTTGCTCATTAATAGTTTATTTGTAGTTAAAATAATTTAGGAAGTATTGGGACATAGAGTAAACCACATTTTACTTTTCTGATATTGAACTATTGGATTATATTTTATTTTTTTATTTTATTTTTTTTAAATTTATTTTATTAATTTATTCTTGTTACATCTCTATGGTTATCCCATCCCTTGTATGCTCCCATTCTCCCCACCCTCCCATTATCCCCTTATTCCCCTCCACTAAGAATGTTCCTGAGAGGGATTACCTCCCCCTGTATATGCGCATAGGTTATCAAGTCTCTTCTTAGTGACCTGCTGTGTTTCCTCTGAGTGCCCCTAGGACTCCCCCTCCAGGGGACATAGTCAAATATGAGGCACCAGAGTACATGAGAAAGTCATATCCCACTCTTCACTCAAGTGTGGAGACTGTCCTGTTCATTGGCTAGATCTGGGTAGTGGTTTAAATTTTACTGCCTGTATTGTCCTTGGCTAGTACCTTAGTTTGAGTGGGACCCCGTGGCCCAAATCTGCCTATCAAAATGTTCTACTTGTAGGATTTTAGGACCCACTGGATCATTCTACATTGCTATTCTCACATGGTTCTCTCATCTAGAGTCCCAATAGGATGTCCTCCCCTCTGTCCCAGTTTCCTGGTAAGGGAAGGCTTTCGTGGGACATGCCCATTGGGCTAGTATGCAGATATAAGTGAGTATATACCATTTGAGTCTTTCTGCTTCTGGGTTAATTCACTCATTATGATCATTTCTAGCTCAATCCATTTATCAACAAATTTCGGGAATTCCTTGTTTTTAATAGCTGAGTAGTATTCCATACTGTATATGTACGACAGTTTCTTTATCCATTCTTCTACTGAGGGACATTTAGGCTGTTTCCATGATCTGGCTATTATGAATAAGGCTGATATGAACATGGTTGAGCAAATTTTCTTGTTGTGTGCTGGTGCATCTTCTGGGTATATTCCAAGAAGTGGAATAGCTGGGTCTTGAGTAAGCCCTATACCCAGTTATCTGAGATAGCACCAGATAGATTTCCAAAGTGGATGTACTAGTTTGCATTCCCACCAGCAATGAAGGAGTGTTCCTCTCTCCCCACATCCTCTCCAGCATGCGGTGTCATGTCCCTTGAGTTTTTGATCTTAGCCATTCTGATGGGTGTAAGATGGAATCACAGAGTTGTTTTGATTTGCATTTCCCTGATGACTAAGGAGCTTGAGCATTTCTTTAAGTGTTTCTCAGCCATTTGATATTTCTTTGTTGAGAATTCTCTGTTTAGTTCCAAGCCCCATTTCTCAATTGGGTTAATTGGTTTGGTGGTGTTTAATTTCTTGAGTTCTTTATATATTTTGGATATTAGACCTTTGTCAGATGTAAGGTTGGCGAAGATCTTATCCCAGTCTGTAGGCTGTCATTTTGTTCTCTTGACAGTGTCTCCAGCCTTACAGAAGCTTCTCAGCCTACTGCGGTCTCATTTATTAATTGTTGACATTAAAGCCTGGGCTGTTGTTCTGTTCAGGAAGTTGTCTCCTGTGCCAATATGTTCCAGGCTCTTCCCCACTTTTTCTTCTAAGTGACTTAGTTTCTCTGGTTATATGTTGAGGTCTTTTATCCACTTGGATTTGAGTTTTGTGCAAGGTGACAAATAGTGGGTCCAGTTGCATTTTTTTATACAAAGACCAGTTAGACCAGCACCATTTGTTGAAGATGCTATCCTTTTTCCATTGAATGGATTTTGCTTCTTTGTCAAAAATCAAGTGACCACATGTGTGTAGATTCATATATGGGTCTTCGATTCGATTCCACTGATCAACCAGCTTGTTGCTGTGCCAGTACCATGTTGTTTTAATTACTATTGCTTTATAGTACAATTTGAGATCAGGTATGGAGATTCCTCCGAAGCACCTTTTATTGTACAAGATCGTTTTTGCTATTCTGGGTTTTTTGTTTTTCCTTATGAAGTTCAGAATTGAACTTTCAATGTCTTTAAAAAATTGTGTAGGTATTTTGATAGGGATTGCATTGAATCTGTAGATTGCTTTTGGTAGGATGGCCATTTTTACTATGTTAATTCTCCCAATCCATGAGCAAGGAAGATCCTTCCATCTTCTCATGTCATCTTCAATCTCCTTCTTCAGAGTTTTGAAATTTTTTTCAAACAAGTCCTTCACTTGCTTAGTTACAGTAACTCTTAGATATTTTATATTGCTTGTGGCTAATGTGAAGTGTATGGCTTTCCTAATTTCTTCCTCTGCAAGCTTGTCATTTGTGTATAGGAAGGCTACAGACTTTTTTGAGTTAATTTTGTATCCAGCCAAATTGCTGAAAGTGTTTATCAGCTGTATGGAGTTCTCTGGTGGAATTTTGAGGGTCACTTATGTACACTATCATATCATCTGCAAATAGGGATATTTTGACTTCCTCCTTTCCCATTTGGATACCCTTGATCTCCTTTTGTTGTCTTATTTCTCGGCTAGAACTTCGAGTACTATATTGAAGAGATATGGAGAGAGTGGGCAGCCTTGCCTTGTTCCCGATTTTAGAGGAATTTCCTTGAGTATCTCACCATTTACTTTGATTTTGGCTACTGGCTTGCTGTATATAGCCTTTATTATATTGAGGAAAGTGCCTTGTATCCCCGATTTCTCTAAAATTTAAAACATGAATGGGTGTTTGATTTTATCAAATGCTTTCTCTGCATCTTAAGAGATGATCATGTGGATTTTTATTTTCAGTTTGTTTATATGGTGGATTACATTGATGGATTTCCGTATATTAAACCATCCCTGCATGCCTGGAATGAAGCCTACTTGGTCATGATGAATGATATCCTTTATGTGTACTTGTATTCATATTGCAAGAATTTTATTTAGTATTTTTGCATCGATGTTCATAAAAGAAATTGGTCTGAAATTCTTTCTTTGTTGAGTCTTTGTGAGGTTTAGGTATCAACGTGACTATGGCCTCACAGAATGAATTTGGAAATGTTCCATCCAATTCTATGTTTTGGAGTAGCTTGAAGAGTATCGGTATTAGCTCACCTTTGAAGATCTGGTAGAATTCTGCACTGAAACCATCTGGCCCTGGGCTTTTTTTTTGGTTGGGAGACCACCAATGATTGCTTCTATTCCTGTAGGGGAAATGGGACTATTTAGCTTGTTTATCTATTCTTCACTCAACTTTGGCAAGTGAAATTGATCAAGAAAATCGTCCATTTCCCTTAGATTTTCAAATTTTGTGGCATATATTCCTTCTAAGTAGGATCTTATGATTCTTTGAATTTCTTCAGTGTCTGTTGTTATGTCTCCCTTTTCATTTCTGATTTTGTTGATTTCAATACTGTCTCTCTGCCTTTTAGTTAGTTTGGCTAACGGTCTGTCTATCTTGTTGATTTTCTCAAAGAACCAGCTCTTGGTTTTGTTGATTCTTTGGACTGTTTTCTTAGTTTCTAATTTGTTAATTTCAGCCCTGAGATTGCTTATTTCCAGACGTCTACTCCTTTTGGGTGTTTCTGCTTCTTTTTTTTCTAGGGCTTCCAGTTGTTTTGTTAAGTTGCTTATGTGTGATGTTTCCAATTTCTTTTTAAAGTCACTTAGTGCTGTGAATTTTCCTCTTAACATTGCTTTCAATGTATCCCACAAATTTGGGTATGTTGTTCCCTCATTTTCATTGAATTTCAGAAACTCCTTGATTTCTTTCTTTATTTCTTCCCTGACCCATGTGTCATTTAGCAGAGAGTTGTTTAGTTTCCACGTACATGTAGGCTTTTTGTTGTCTCTGTTGTTGTTGAATTGCAGCCTAAGAGCATGGTGATCTGATAGGATACAAGGTATTATTTCAATCCTCTTGTATCTGTTGAGGCCTGCTTTGTGACCTACGATATGATCAATTTTGGAGAAGGTTCCATGGTGTGCAGAGAAGAAGGTATATTCTTTCTTGTTTGGGCGAAAGGTTCTATAGATATCTGTTAGATCCATTTGACCCATGGCATTGGTTAATGATGTTATTTCTCGGCTTAGTTTCTGTTTCAATGACTGATCCTTCAGTGAGAGTAGGGTGTTGAAGTCTCCCACTATTATTGTGTGGGGATCGATATGTGGTTTGAGTTTTTTTAGCAGATCTTTTACAAATGTGGGTACCCTTGTATTGGGGGCATAGATGTTCAGAATTGTGATGTCATCTTGGTTGACTTTACCTTTGATGAGTATGAAGTGTCCTTCTGTATCCCTTTTGATTAATTTTGGTTGAAAGTCTATTTTGTTAGATATTAAAATGGCTACACCTGTTTGCTTCTTGTGACCATTTGCTTGGAATATTTTTTCCAACCTTGGATTATATTTTATAAATAATTTTTAATTTTTATGACAGAGGAAGGCAACATTGAAAAGCCTTTCTCAACAAAGATCTCACAAGAATATGTAATATAGGAAATATCTTAGTGAAGTTATTCATATCATTAAGCTCTGTAAAGGTAACAACAGTTGTTAAATATACACTTTAGTAAAGTTAACCTTGATTTATTGTGTATGCATTGCATGCAGGAACAAATTCACATTCAATATCACACGTATTGTGTTTCAGCTAGTATGACTACATCAAGAGAGATCCAAGATGTCAGTGAGCAGCGTGGACTGTATTTAGAAGCTCCAGTAAATAATTTAGGGAATTGCACAGAATTCTTAACCTGGAACACCAAACTCCCCACCCCACTACAGCAGGAGTACTCCACAGTTTGAATGGACCAAAATACAGAAAACCTGCATACCCCTGCACACAGAAGAAGCGTGGATGTTCTCGGACTAGAGCGGCAGCAGCAGCGGCTGAGGTTCAGAGCTGGGAACCCACCAGCAGAGGTGACTTGCATGGTAACAGGTGGGAATTGCTACAGGAGAGGGAATCAGTGCAATATTTGGGCCCCACCACCCTAGCTGAACTAGGTACACGGTTTAGGCCCCGTGACATAGTATCAATTCAGCCCGCTGCTCACTCTGTGTGCAGTTCGGCCCATGAGACTCTAGCTGAGTTCAGAGCATGGTTTGGACCCAGATTCCCTAGCTGAGCTTGGCTGGCAGTTTGGGCCCAGAGACCTTGGCTGAACTTGATGCATAGAGCAGCACTGAGAATCTGGCTAGACTTAGTGAGTGGTTTGGGCCCAGAGTCCCTGGCTGAACCCGGTGGACGGTTCGGGTCCTGAGACTTTAGCTGAGCTTAGCATGGGGTTTGGGACCAGAGTCCCTGGCTGACTTGGCAGGCATTTTGGGCCCGAAGATTCTAGCTGAGCTTGGCATGTGGTTGGGCCCAGAGAACATAACTGGACTTGGCAGGCAATTTGAGCAGAGACTCTAGCTGAGCTTGGCTCATGCGTGGTCCAGACGTGCAGGGATGATTCAATATATGGAAATCCATCAATGTAATCCACCATATAAAGAAACTGAAAATAAAAAACCACATGATCATCTCCTTAAATGCAGAGAAAGCATTTGATAAAATCCAACACCCATTTATGTTTAAAGTTTTAGAGAGATTGGGGATACAAGGCACATACCTAAACATAATAAAGACAATATACAGCAAGCCAATAGCCAAAATCAAATTAAATGGTGAGATACTCAAGGAAATAATTCCTCTAAAATTGGGAACAAGGCAAGGCTGCCCACTCTATCCATATCTCTTTATATAGTACTGGAAGTTTTAGCCAGAGCAATGAGAGAACAAAAGGAGATCAAGGGTATCCAAATGGGAAACGAGGAAGTCAAAATATCCCTATTTGCAGATGATATGATAGTGTACATAAATGACCTCCAAAATTCCACCACAGAACTAATATAGCCCATAAACACCTTCAGCAAATTGGCTGGATACAAATATATCTCAAAAAAGTCAGTAGCCTTCCTATATACAAATGGCAATCATGCAGACGAAGAAATTAGGGAAATTATACCCTTCACGTTAGCCACAAACAACCAAGTAAGTGAAGGACTTGTTTGAAAAAAATATTTCAGAACTTTGAAGAAAGAAAATGAAGATGACAAGAGAGGATGGAATGATCTTCCTTGCTCATGGATTGGGAGAAATAACAGAGAAAAATGTCTATCTTACCAAAAGCAATCTACAGATTCAATGTAATCCCCATCAAAATACCTACACAATTTTCGAAGACATTGAAAGTTCAATTCTCAACTTCATATGGAAAAACAAAAAAACTTAGAATAGCTAAAACAATATTGTACAATCAAAGATCCTCCAGAGGAATCACCATACCTGATCTTATGCTGTACTATAAAGTAACAGTAATTAAAACAGCGTGGCACTGGCACAGCAATAGGCTGATTGATTACTGGACTCAAATAGAAGACCCAGAAATGAACTCACACATATATGGTCACTTGACTTTTGACAAAGAAGTCAAATCTGTTCAATGGAAAAAGGATACTATCTTCAACAAATGGTGCTGGTCCAACTGGATGTCTACATGTAAAAAACCACAATTGGACTCATATATGCCTCCATGCACAAAAGTCAAGTACAAGTGGATCAAAGACCTCAACATAAAACCAGAGACACTAAATCAGTTAGAAGAAAAGTTGGGGAAGAGCCTGGAACTCATTGGCCCAGGAGACAACTTCCTGAACAGAATAACAACAGACCAGGCCTTAAGGTCAACAATTAATAAATGGGACCTTATGAGGCTGAGAAGATTCTGTAAGGCTGGAGACACTGTCAACAGAACAAAGTGACAGCCTACAGACTGGGAAAAGATCTTCGCCAACCCTACATCTGACAAAGGTCTAATATCCAAAATATATAAAGAACTCAAGAAATTAAACACCACCAAACCAAATAACCCAATTGAGAAATGAGGTTCAGAACTAAACAGAGAATTCTCAACAGAGAATATCAAATGGCTGAGAAACACTTAAAGAAATGCTCAAGTTCCTTAGTCATCAGGGAAATGCAAATCAAAACAACTCTGAAATTCCATCTTACACCTATCAGAATGGCTAAGATCAAAAACTCAAGAGACACCACATGCTGGTGAGGATGTGGAGAGAGAGGAACACTCCTTCCTTGCTGGGAATGTAAACTAGTACAACCACTTTGGAAATCTATCTGGTGCTATCTCAGAAAACTGGGAATAGGGCTTCCTCAAGACCCAGCTATTCCACTCCTGGGAATATACCCAGAAGATGCTTCAGCACACAACAAGAAGATTTGCTCAGCCATCTTCACAGCAGCCTTATTCATAATAGCCAGAACCTGGAAACAGACTAAGTTTCCCTCAGTAGAAGAATGGATAAAGAAACTGTGGTACATTTACACTATGGAATACTACTCAGCTATTAAAAACAAGGAATTTCCAAAATTTGTGGACGAATGGATTGAACTAGAAATGATCATAATGAGTGAATTAACCCAGAAGCAGAAAGACTCAAATGGTATATACTCACTTATATCTGCATAGTAGCCAAAGGGGCATGTCCCATTGTAGTCTTCACTTACCAGGAAAGAGGGTCAGATGGGAGAACATCCTATTGGGACTCTAGGTGAGAGAAGCATGGGAGAATGGGGAAATAGAAGGACCCAGAGGGTCCTGGAAACCTACAAAAAGAACATTGTGATGGGCAGATCTGGCCCCAGGGGTCCTGATCAAACTATGGCACCAGCCAAGGACAATACATGCAGTAAATTTTGTACCCCTACCCAGATCTAGCCAATGGACAGGACATTCTCCACAGTTGATTAGATAGTGGGGACTGACTTTTACATGAACTCTGGTGCCTCATATTTGACCATGTCCCCTGGAAGGGGACGCTTGGTGGTACTCAGAGGAAGGATAGCAGGCTACCAAGAAGAGACTTGATACCCTATGAGCATATACAGGGGGAGGAGGTCCCCCTCAGTCAAAGACATAGAGGAAGAGAGTAGAGGGGGAAGTGGGAGGGAGGAAAGAAAGGAAGGATACAAGGGATGGGCTAACAATTGAGATGTAATATGCATAAATTAATAAAAAAGTTAAAAAAAAAAAGAAATGACTTCATCTGCAACTTAAATGTTTCCTCTATTAGTATCACATAATGAGAAGTTTCCATCCCAAAGTAGCTACTTAAATGGTCATTTTCTAAAAAATGAAAAGCATTGAATACCTCTTAATCCCAATAGTACCATTTGCCCAACTTGTGCTGCCCCAACCACAATTGCAAGTGGTAGGCAAAAAGACGGGTAAAGTCTGATCATAATGGCACATGTATTTAACCCCAGAACAGAGGAGGCAGATGCAGAAAGATGTCTGATTTTGAGGCCAGACTGGTCTACAGAGTGGGAGTTCCAAGACAACCAGGGCTGCACAGGGAGAATTTATGTAAATAATAAAAAATAATAATTTTAAATGTAAGTAAAATGCTTAATGATGTCAGTTTTACCCAATCAGAAATTAATGATAAAAAGCTTAATTTTGAAGGTTTTAAGCAATGACAATCTTAGATGAAATAAAATTTAGGTTAAATAAGGACAGACCTAATTCCTGTGCCACATTTTGAACTGACACCAATGTAGTCTTTCACAGTTAGCCAAAAAAGTAACCTAAGCATCATTCACTGATGAATTTTCCTTTGTAAGCAAGTAAGGATTTTAGTTTATAGAAGAGTCAGGATACCAAGCTAATCAAGTCATTGATCAAGCCATTATCTTAAAAGATCAAAGTGTCTATAAAGGGCTAATTGAGAAGAAATACAAAGAACAGATTTTGAAAATGTGTAAAAATGCACCCCCTCATAAACACTGAATGTGAATCAGTATAGGACATTGCTTAGAAGACTCATGAGTTAGAAAACCATGAATTTTTCCATTTAACATTTGACTCATATAAACTAAAGTTGTAAATAATCTTGATGCTTTAACATCACTAGAAAACATTTCATATAATTAGTCAAATTGTGTGGCTTTGCTAAGCAGTTGACGTGTAGAGTAAGCATAGAAATTACATTGTCACAAATAAAGATCCTCAAATCACTACAATTTAGACCGTACCAATGAACTTACTTTTATCTATGTCAGTTTTACTAAGCATAACATATTAAAAACAGAAGCATAATATTCTTGATTATGAATACTGTCCTCCTTTATGTAAATGTTCCTCATGAGTTAGTCTCTAGTTGGACTTATATAGACAAAGTTTGAGGGTGATATTTCTTTATAAATGTTCAACAGCCCCATTGTGCCAATATGACTAATCTGGGCACTAACTTTCACATAGGAACATAAATGGAAAGAGTTTATAGCTGAACTCAAGGGCCCAAGCTATATTTTGTAAGCTCTTGCTTGATGTGCTCAGTGAAAAATGTCACCCCAAAGAATAGGAATGATCTTAACACTCCTGTCATTTTATCCTTAGTCCAAATAAAATTGTATTATCTTTTATTACCTGGAATCCCCAAATTGCTGTAATGGTGATTATATTTAACTTTGAAATCATTATATTCATATACTTTTTGTAAAAGCAAGATGAGAGATTATTGCACTTCCTGACAAAATAATAATATAATATGGCAATTATTTAATACTTAAAAATACTTTAAACTAATGTTTAGGTCAATTCAAAAAAGGTAAACTTTTACATATACCCTAAAGACCTATCTTAAGAGATAACATAAAAAATTATTTATACTCAGCTAAATACACTTCTTACCACAAATAAGACATTTATAGTGCCATGCAAAGTGTTAACATTGTGAATAAAATAATTTTACAAGTGATTCATGAATACCAGACTGACTTCAGTGAGCATAATCATAATAATTTACATTTAAGTTGTCCTTAAAATAGGTGGTATGCACCACAATTATTTTTCAGTTTGCATGGTTTACAGGTAGTTATTTTTAACTTACTTTATAAAATTACATTTAAAATATGTAATTACATTCATGCTGTTCACTATAGTTGCCACAAGTAATATGCTGCAACTTCTGCTTACAATTAATCAAAAATGGATAAAATTTAAATTTGTTTTCTCCATTGTGTTAGTGGTTCACATGTTTCATAGAAATCAATCATAACAGGAAGGTCTAGGGTATAATGCTGACATGAATAGAATGCAGTGTTAGTGCAAACACACACATATCTAGAAAAACTTTAATTTTTTTCTAATAATTTACATTTTTCTCACATTATAGCATTTAACTTTCAGAGGAAAGACTCTTTTAAACATTGACCACTCCTGTCTGTCTATGCAACACTTCTATCCCTCATTCTAATGAGAAACAGGATATGTTAAATTAACACTTTTCCACTTCATGCACTTTTGAAATTGGCCTTTGAAATTTCATCGATCAGCTATCCTCCAAACTGATGACAAAGCTAAAGAGTACAAAAAGATTATTTTATGTAAGTTTTCTTACAGTGTATATTTTATTGTGGTTATCTGCATAGTTCTAACTTCATTTAAAAACTTAGTAATGAGAATAATGTATTTTATAATTATATATATTATTCTCCAGAGGAACTGAGCCAAGAAGGAATCACACACACACACACACACACACACACACACACACACACACACACAC
>OU015760.1:92456350-92494411 GCA_907169655.1 Acomys percivali
AGTCACCTAATTTTCTTTCTTCCCAAACTTAACTCATATCCCTATTTGAATGTGACCCCTTGGACACTGCAAATATGTATGATGCATTTTAATAAGATCTTTATTTTATTTTTTACAATTTTTATTAAATATTCTAATATATACATTTATATTATTACACATATATACTAGAAACTACCTACCACAAGAAGAACCAGAAACAATCAGGAATTCTATATATATTACATGAATAGTGTTTTGGCTATTTTTATTTGGCAGCCTTAAAGAAAACATCTTTCCTATCTTGGTTGAGTTGATCAAATCATGGTCATATCAACTACTAGTCTATTTTTATCACAAGAATGTACATCATAGGTGTAACAGATAAATATGATTATATAGAAATTTAAGGTAAAATCGATAAGGTATTCAAAAACCTCAAAGACATACAGAATATGGCATTTAAACGTGTTTTATATATTTCAAAGTTTGATACCTAGTCCAATATTTTTGTCTCTGAGAAGATGAAAAAAGAATGAAGAGGAGGAGGGAGAAGAAAGAGGAAGAGGAGGAGGAGGTAGAGGAGGAGAAAGAAAAGGAGGAGGAGGAGAGGGAGAAGAAGGAAGAGGAGGAGGAGAAGGAGAAGGAGAAAAGAAGAAATGTTAATATGTAAAAAGAACACTTGCTCATTCCTGGTGGGAATATAAATTTTGTGCAGTAAGCATAAAATTATTATGGATGTTTCTCAAAAAATATCTCACATTCAACTTCCCTGGACACATTCTGTTGTATATTATCATATTTACCTAATGTGTTTTCAGTATTTTTATTTAATCAGCATAAATTTTCATTTCTGAAATTCTCAGTATTATTCCTTTAAAGATATCATAGTTCAGAGAGATGATTAAAATTGATCAGTTGCGACTATGACATGAACTCTGGTGCTCCATATTTGACCACCTCCCCTTGGTGGGGAGACCTGATGGCACTCAAAGAAAGAATAAGCAGGCTACCAAGATGAGACTTGATAGCCTATGACCATATATTGGGGGAGGAAGTCCCCCTCGATCTTAGACCTAAGGGAGGGGAATAGGGTGAAAGAGGGTGGGAGGGAGGAATGGTAGCATACAAATGATGGGATAACAATTGAGTTGTAATCTGAATAAATTAATAAAATTAAAATTAATTTAAAAATTGATCAGTTGCATGATAATATTGACTATGTCCACCCAGTGGCTTCAGCAGCAGTAGCAGCTGCAGCACGTGCAGCAGCAATGATAGACTTATAAATATCTTCATGGGAGACTTTCAGTGGCATGTATATCAAACACTGTTAAGCAGGTAAGCAAGTTGGTAAGAATAGCTTGGCATAGTGTCACAGCAACCCTGGGTTTCAGTCCCTCTTCCTCTTTCTGTATCTGCATAGCTTTCATTATCTTTCATTCCTTCTTGGGTCAAAGTCCATCTGGCCTCCCATTTATTATGTAACAACTGATGACCACAAACATCAGATCCTTTTGTCTCCACCTTCCATGTGCAAACGAAGGAATTACAGACATGTTGCCATAATTGTTTTATGCAATGTTGGGGAAAATTTTCAGGGTTTTCTAAAGTCTATAGTAGTACTTTTCATTTATATAGGTGATCCTTCTGTTAAGGCATTTATCCACTCTCTCATATGCAACTACTAATCCACCTTCCCATGTGTAAAGTCTACTTCTAAATATTTTTAAATAATACACTTTAAAAAACCACCTTCCTTTCAGTACTAGTTGAATCTCATAAAAGTATACACTTCTTAATTTCCATTACTTAACATAAAAATGCTCTAATCTTACAAGCACTGCAGGTAATAAATCATTAAAAATAAATTTCTATAAATATCAGGGTCATCTAATGGCAGATAGGAAGGAAACTACTTCTAAAGTTTTAACATTTAGACACACATAATGTTAATGATTTTCTGTTTTGAACTTTTCTTCTGTGAAATATAACATAATTTTTTAAATTACATGGAAATCATTTGACAACCATAAAAATATCAACTAAAAAACATTAAGAAATAAAAGCGAACTAGTGACCTGAATTGGAGACACAAGAAATATGACTTTAATCATACTCTGATACTAATTAATAAACAGTTACTTAAATAATGTTCCCCATCAAAAGAAATCAAGTCTTTTAGAATGTTTTCCTTGTTGATGTTCCTATCTTTTGCTCAAATAAACTACTAAGTTTATCATGGCTATCATTGATTAAAGTTGGTTACAATTTTTCCTCTTTACAAGTTGTGGGTGAATTTTCAGATCTGAATGAGCTGTTACAAATGATAAAATTTCCCTACATTTTCTTATTAAAATTCAGTTTTACAAAAGTTGCACACATTTGTGCCTATTATGGCCATTTCATATACAAGACTGTCGCATTGTCAAATTTCCTTACTAATTCACTTCAAGTGAATTTTGTACTTGTATATAAAACTGGCAACATCCAACAAAACAGATATCACTACCTACTTGAGCTCCAACTTTACAGCATTTCCCCAGTTATTTTTAAACTATTTTTATTTTCAACATCAATATCAAAATAGTTTAAAAGCTATTTTAGCCTAAATTAATTTTCAAATTAGAAAACTATGGTTTATTTTAATTGTTCCAGAAAGCTTACTATAATAAGGGAACATCATATTTTGAAAAATATTGAAATAAATAGTGTTCTGATTAAGAGTAGTGAGCTACTGGTTTTTTAAAACACATGGTAATAAATTATTAAATAGATGGATGGTCAGGTGGATGGATAGATGGCTAATCATATGGATTAATTATATAATTAACAAACTAATAAAACTGACTTTAGTTCAACAGTTAAAATATTTTACAAATGATAGTTGATGAGATCTAAACTCTATGCTCCAATAAAAATTCTTTCTGTACAATAATAAATGGCCTTTTAAGATTTGTGCTTGACATTATCATAAAATCAGTAGATACATTTCAAAAAATAATATATGATTTTGACCTTTTTAATTGTAGGCACCAAACCATCAGTCTGCTTGATTAACTTGTCATCTTTTTTTCCTCTTCAGACAGTGAGCCATGATCTATGCAATGAAAGCTTTTAAAATAGATAAAGAAATCTATGATAAATTTAGCATGTATCCATAGAAAAAGCAGATCAAGATCCATTATTATATTGTTTACAAGAGAAAATGTCTGAAAATTGATTAATAGCTGTGTCTTGACACTGCTCTAAAAATTATGAGGTCTAAGTATATTTTGTACTTTAATGTAATGACACTTGACCATTATGATTCCAAATGACAGTATCAAACATAAACAATATATCTTTCTCAGAGTATACGAATATTTAACACCTTATGACTATTTTAAGTTTTCAAAAAATGAATAATAAATCAGCAAGTTGTTAAAATGATTACTATATCATCTTATCACTTATTTAATAACAGTATAACTACATCATTCCCTCTCCTTACTCCAACATTTACCCATAGCCCCCATATTCTCTCTCAAACTCATGGCTTCTTTTTATTTATTATTTTTACATATAATTATTCAATTGTTAATGCAAATTATATCAGTGCAACCTGTTGTGCATGTTTAGTATTTCTTGTATTTTTAGTATTTCTGTTTTTAGATAACTGAATTGCATAACTAGTGGGCATAACCCTACAGAAGACTAGTTCCTTCTCTCTCACCCATCAATAGTTGCCTATAGCAATTTATCCTCCGATGGGGCACCAGAACCTTTTCTCCATCAGTACTGGCATGTCACCCAATATTTATAGTTTTCAGGTCTTGTTTAGGCAGCCATACTATTGAGGTATCCTGTGTGTAGCTTTCCTGTAATATGTATAACACATAATCTCCCTGGAATCTTCCTGGTCCTCATGTTCTTACAATACCTGCTCATCTCAGTGACATTTTCTGAGCATCGGACCGGTTTGTACTTTCGATATATCAACTGAAGCTGAGCACAATATAGTCAGCTGTTGTTCACATTTTGATCAGTTATGGATTTCAGTAATATTCTCCTTATGCTGCAAAACAAAACTTCTTTGGTGAGGCATAAGAACTACACTTAATTGTGGTTGTAATGATTAGCTTTTATAATGCAGCTAAGAATTATACTGGTTATGGGCAGTGACAGTACTTCATATTTCTCTGAGCTCTATGGGTACTTGGTTGAGTTTCTAGTATCAGACTCATTTTTCTTTCTGATGGGCAGTCCAATTAGGTAGCTATTGGTTGTACATCTGCCAAAGGATGTTTAAGTTGTTTGCAGTTTCTAGCTATATTTTGAACTAAACAGGAATCAACATTAATAGGAAAGTGCTTGTAGTATATGATGTTGAATCCTTTAATAGAGGTAAATCTGGGTCTTACAGAAGATTTAATTGACTTCCTGGGTGGCTACATTGATTTGCTTTCCTACCAGAAGTGAATGAAGGCTCCTCTTTACAGTCTCACCAGCATTTGTGGCCTTGATGATCTGGGACATTCTGAATAGGTTGATATGAAAACTTAATATATTTTAATTTGGATTTACCTAATTGCTAAGGATGATAAACATTCTTTGACAATTTTCTTAGTCATGTGAGTGCTCTGTTCATATCTGTATGGAAGTTTTTACTGGGTTGTTTGTCTTCTTGACTCTTTGGTTTTTGAGTTGTTTATATATTCTGAATATTAATCTTCTGCCAGATATATAACTGGAAAAGATTCTCTCCCACTCTTTGAGAATCTTTATCACTGAAATGATTGCTTCCTTAGTTATACTGAAGCTTTTCGTTTTGTTATGGGGGTTCCCTTTACCAATTTATTGCCTTATTTTAATTCCTGTGAAAATGGAGTCATACTCAGAAATTCCATTTTTATACCTATAATTTGAAGTCTTTGATCATCTTGAAGTTGATTTTTATATGGGTTACTAGATATGGGATCTAATTTGATTCTTTTACCTCTGTACATCCAGTTTTCCAAGTACCATTTGTTGAAGATGCTATCTTTCCTCCTATGTATGTTTTTGATAACTGTCAAATATTAGGTGGCTAAAAGTATGTGTACTCATGTTCATAACTTCTGTTTTGCATCATTGACATACATGCCATTTTTGGTCTAGTATCATACTGTTTTTACTACTTCAGCTCTGTATTATATCTTGAAGTCTGAAACAATAATCCTTCCATCAGTGTCCTTTGTACCCAGGACTGTTTTGGTCATGCAGGGTCTTTTGTGGTTCCATATAAATTTTAGAATGATTTTTTCTATTTCTTTGAAGAATATTTTGACAATTTTGATTAATATTCGATTGAATCCTTAAATTATTTTTGGTGGAAACTATTAATTCTGCTAATTTTACAAATATGGGGGAAATTTTTATTTTCACTATCTTCCTCAATTATTTTCATCAAAGATTTAAAGTTTCATTTTAGGGTTATTTTTCCTAATTGTTTATATTTATTTTTAGATTTTTTCTTTACTTTAAGGCTATTGTTAACTGGGGTGTATCCACTATCTCTAGCTCAGAGTGTTCGCTGTTGGTGTATAGATTAAGTATATATTTGTAAGTAGATTTTGTATTCTACCACTTTGTTGAAAGTGTCAATCACTACCAGTTTTCTAGTGGAATTTGGAGATATCAATGTATAATACCATATCATCTATAAATATGTATAATTTGACTTCTTTTCCTATTTTCATCCTGTTAATATTCAGTGTTTCCCATATAGCTCTAGCTGTTGCTAAAGTACTATATCAAAAGGACTTGGTGTAGTGGGCAGCCTATATCCTTTCTGATAATAATTAAGTTGATTGGAGTTTTATCCAATTAATGTTTATTGGCTGTGGGTTTGTCATGAATACTCTTTGTTATGTTGGAGTATGTTCCATCCTGTTCTACTCTGAGTAGGACTCTTATCATAAAGGCTTTGTCAAAGGCTTTTTCTGCATGTGTCATGCTTTATCTTAAAGTTTAAAACAAAATCGAATTATCCATGGTATCCACAAATAGTATAAGCAGTATTAATGATTTTAATTTTAAATGCCCTTTATTCAAGTGTTTTTACTTATTATAAAGGTCAGTCTACTAATATCATACATTATTTATTTCCTTGTTTTTCACATCAAGGATTTTTGAACAATTAAATAGGAAGTAAGATTATTTTTAAAAGGAAACTGAGATTAGAGTAATTAGCACCTTCTTCCCTGGAAGCTTTACATGGTGATAATTGATATGAAAAGTAGTCCTCAGAGAAGAGGCTTTAAGGTCAGGTCAAGGGCACTATCTTGGTCCGGTGTCTGAATTGTATCAAGTGTTCAACAAATGGTTCTTATCGTCCATCTCTAAAGGCCAATTGAGGCTAATAGCAATTGCTTGTAAAGATTTGGGAGTCTCTTTAGACATCTCTGAAAGACTGAAAAGTGGGTTCCTATGCCTAGTGTTGAGGTGTTTGATAGGTTGTCTATGGCTCTTGGGGAAATTATTATCAGCTCAGGTGGGAAATTTAATTTAAGCTCTGTATAAATAGGTATTCACAGACTTACCTGTATTATATGTATTTTAAGTAGAAATCTAATACTGATGTCTTAAGAATTTTCAGACATCCTTACTGTTATTGTATTTCCCCTTTCTTCTAGATTTATCTTCCTCTTTCCTGTATATGTAGTGTCCACGTGCTTTTGGTTTTTGTTATTGTTTATTTATAATTTATATTTTAATTTATTCATTTTACATCCTGATTGTAGCCTCTTCCCCTCCCAGTCGTATTATTTCTCTCTTCCTCCAGCCCCCTCCCCTAGTTCTGAGAAAAGGCGATCCCTTCTTCCTTATCATCTGATCTCAGCCTATTAAGTCTCATCTGGATTGCCTGCATCCTCTTCCTTTGTGGCCTGGCAAGGCTGCCTGAAAAGGGGAAGTGATCAAGGAGTGGGCAAATGAGTCCATGTCAAAGACAACACCTGATCCGCATATTAGGGGACCCACATGGAGACTGGGCTGTCTATCTACTATCTGAGCTGGGCTGGTCTAACTCCTCTCTATGCACTTTGTTAGTGCATCAATCTCTGCAAGATCCCCTGGGCCCAGATTTGTTGGCTCCGTTGGACTCTTTGTGGAACTCCTGTCTCCTTTGGGTCCTTCTATCACCCACTCTTCAATAAGACTCCCTGCACTCTGCCCAAAGTTTGGCTGTCTTAGTATCTGCTTTGATTAGCTCCTGGGTAGAGTCTTTCCGAACATATCTATGGCAGTCTCCTGCTCTGTTCCCTCTCTTTAACAGCTTTTGATGTCCATTCCATTTGCCCTTCTGGATGAGAATTAAACATCCTTCCTAAGGTACTTCTTGCTATATAGCTTCTTTAGGTCTGTGGATTGTAGTATGGTTACCCGGTATTATATGGTTAATATCCACTTGTAAGTATTCTGGGTCTGAGTTACCCACTCAGGATGATCTTTTCTAGTTCCATCCATTTGCCTGCAAATATGATTTCCTTTTTTCTATAGCTGAGTAGTATTCCTTGTGTAAATGTGCCACAATTTCTTTATCCATTCTTTGGTTGAGGGACTTCTAAGTTCTTTCCAGATTCTGGCTGCTGCAAATAAAGCTGAAATGAACATAGAAGAGAAAATGTCCTTGTTGTATGGTGGAACATCTTTTGGGTATATGTCCAGGAGTTGTGTAGCTGTGTCTTGAGGTAGCACTATTTCCAATTTTCTGAAAAACTGCCAGATTTGTTTCCAAATTGCTTGTACCAGTTTGCACTCCTACCAGCAACTGAGGAGTGTTTCCCTTTCTCCATTTCATTGTTATTATGTGCTGTCACTTGAGTTTTTGATCTTAGCCATTCTGACAGATGTAAGATGGAGATTCAGAGCTATTTTGATTTGCATTTCCCTGATGATGAGGATGTTCAGCATTTCTTTAAACGTTTCTCAGAAATTCAATATACCCTTTTAGAGAATTATCTGTTTAGCACTATATCCTGATTTTTAATTGGATTTTTCGTTTTGTTGGTGTTTAATTCCTTGAGTTCTTTATATATTTTGGATATTAGTCTTCTATCAGATGTAGGGTAGGTGAAGATCTTTTCCCAGTCTGTAGGCTGTCATTTTGTTCTGTTGACACTGTCTTTTTTGAAATTAGAGCCTGAGCTGTTGGTGTTCTATTCAAGAAGTTGTCTCCTGTACCAATGAGTTCAAGGCTCTTCCTCACATTTTCTTCTAACAGATTTAGTGTGTCTGGTTTTATGTTGAAGTTTCTAATCCACTTGGACTTTAGTTTTGTGCAGGGTGATAAACATGGCTGTATTTATATTTTTCTACATGTAGACATCCAGTTGAACCAACACTATTTGTTAAAGATGCTATCTTTTTTCCATTGTATGGTTTTGGCTTCTTTGTAAAAAATCAACTGTCTGTAGGTATGCAGTTTTATTTCTGGGTCTTCAATTTGATTCCATTGATGCACCAGTCTGTTCCTATGCCAGTATCATGCCATTTTTATTACTGTTGCTCTATAGCACATCTTGCGATTAGGGATACAGATACCTCCAGATGATCTTTTATTGTACAGGATTATTTTAGCTATTCTAGTCTTTTTGTTTCTCCATATGAAGTTTATAATTTCTCTTTCAGGGTCTGTAAAAATTTGTGTTGGCATTTTGAATGGAATTACATTGAATCTGCAAATTGTTTTTTTGTAAGATGACCATTTTTATCAAGTTATTCCTACCTATCCATGAGCATTGGAGAGCTTTCCATCTTCTGATATCTTCTTCAATTTTTTAGAGACTAGAAGTTGTATATATATGTCTTTCACTTGCTTGGTTAGAGTTACAAAAAGATACTATTTTTTTTTTGTGGCTATGATGAAGGGTGTCATTCATATGTTCAATTTCTAATCTATCTGCAACTATATTTGAAGACAGGGCTCCAGAAAAACAATTAAGAGTAAGTGAGGCCATGGGTGGTTAGGGAGAGGATTCTCTTCTCTCTTTGCCATATAAGGACACATGAATGGATTGGCATCTGTAGCCATGGCTTTGGACATGCTGACACCCTGATCTTGGGGGTCAAGCTTCTTGCTGGTTCACAAACTTAGTCCATTATCATCATGGCAGGAAGCATGGCAGCATATAGGTAGACCTAATGCTGGAGAAGGAGCCAAGAACTCTTCATCTGAATAAGTCAGCAACAAGAAGGGAGAGTGAACCACTTAGTCAGGCTTGAGCGTCATGTTCACATGTTTTTTTCACCCACTTCCCTGTCACATCAATAGCAGCCAATAGTCTCACTCAGCTGTGATATCTGTGAATGACAGCAATCACCAGCATGAAATAATAACCCCAAGACTGCAATAGTGGAGTGTACACCATGGCAGTAGCAACAGTTCTGTAACTGTATGTACAGTCAACACAGCAATATAGAAATCTTTTTTGGTACTGGAACCCTAGTTATCTACCCAGGGCTAGTGTATAAAATGATAGATCATTGAAGAAAACCAACAGTTGAGTGTAATTATCATCCATCACCAAGACAACTTCTCTTTGGAAGAGAGAGAACAATTACAAAAACATCACAACTGATCAAAATACTGAGTTGTAATGACCAGACTCAACGGGTAAATCTACAGCACAACTCTTGTACCTAAAGCTCAGAGATCATTATAAAAGAAGTGGCAGAAAAATTCTAAGAGTACAGACAGCTTACTGTGATAGTGTGTCTTCTTGAAATGTCAGAAGCTAGATCCATGAAGTCTCAACAACATAGTTGCCTAAACATGACAGAACAAAGAAGCCACCCAGTAGACATACTAGTTTGGATGGGAGTACATTCAGGAGGCCTCAGCCGTAGAGAGAGAACTAAAAGCAGCTAAGAAATACTGAAAGTATGGGAGTGCAGGGAGGGCTAATTTTCTACAGCAAAGGGGCACAACACTTAATTTCCAGTATCAAAAATCAGATCTAAAATCCTATAATTGAAGTAATATTATAAAGATTGAGAAAATTAAATACAGAGAGACACATACATATCACATACACACACGTAACAAAGAATAAGAAAACATTAATTTAAATGAGAACAAAGGGTGGATGATGGTATATGGTAAGGGTAGGAATGACAGAAAGAAAAGGGGGAAATAATACTATTATACTATAGTCTCAAACATATTTTAAACTGTCGTGGTTTGAGACATGATTAAAACTGGGTTTGACTGCATATGGTTAGAGACTTGAGGGCATTAATAGACCCAAACCTGCAGAGTGATGACAAATAATCCAATTGTACTTATGTCATCCAAACTTCACCAAATGGAGTCAGAATTTTCCATATATATATAATCTGGACTCTGCTTGCAAATCAAGCTTTGAAGTTTATGGTGCAAAAAAAGTTTAAGTCTTTTCAGAGTCAAGATGAAAAGTTGAGGGTGGCCTGAGGAAGCTCCATTCCAGGTAGAATAAGATGAACTAAGTAATCACATCTTTGCCTGTGCTCAGCATGTCACTGGACTAGGAATGCACTTATATGAATGAGCCATATTTGCCCTTTTCTCTTCATGGAATATGAAATTCTAGATTGTAGAGTAGTCCACTCAACTGAAGTCAAAGTAAAAATTTAGGAGAGAATGGGGAATCTCTGATCCGCATGGAGGGTCCCAAAATAATGTTTTTTTTTTCCCCAGGTGGTAAACCTGATTTCAAGATGTGACCCACATGCATACATAAGTTCCAGCCTCATTTCCAATCCTAAGAGTTTTGCAAAGGAGATAGTTTCTAATATTCCCAGAGTAGAGAGGGTCTGGTTCATTCAAGAGTCAAGATGAGAGCAGAGGGTGGACTATACACTCAGGTCTGGATCCAGCAGCAGCTCTGCTGGTGGTCTTTTTCCAAAAGGGAGTTAGTTAAATAATTGAAGACATCTTCTGGTATTTTTTCCATATATTCACCCAAAGCCCTTAGCTACCTTTTCTCAGATATATATAGAGGCTAGGGTAAGATGAGACCTGGGGTGATCTCTCCTCCATACAAAAAAGCCCAATTAGAGGAATGAGTACTTTTGCATGACTGGACATTCTGCACAATATAGAAGAGGGGTTTTTAGAGCTGTGGTTGGTTCCCATATGGCAGCTTCTTTTTCTGACTTTAGTGGGGTCTGAGTGTAGACTGCAGAAGCCCCAGTCTATCTAATGGGTAAACAACTGTGTGGTGTACTTGGAGCTGTGAGCCTCCTTTCCTTCTTCTCCTAGAATTGCTGGGGTTCATCTAGGATTTTATTTGCTTGTTTGTTTGCCCACCTTTATCCTGGATGGAGATTTCCCAAGATACTCTTGGTCTTTCACAGTACAATTGACAGGAATGAGCCTCTTTATGGGAACCTCCCAGAAGAAGTCCGAGAGAAGTTGCTTCATCGTTGACATGGTCTTAATGATCCTTTCCCCACCCTTCTGCATCTACACACAAAAACTTTGTTCTAAGGGGGCAGAAGGTGAGGGTAGGGTAGGTAGGTAGGTCTGGCTAGATGCTCAGGTTTCTGTCAGTTAAAGGTTATGTTAGTTGTGACTTGACTGAAATGAGCTCTTATAGAGCATTGTGCATATATATTGGGACTTAGGGTGGAGGATTGTGACAACTCAGGAGTCATTTTGTGAAGTTCCAGGTGTTTAGAGAGTGCCTCAGTAGTGACAGTAGTGACATGGCAGGAATGAGTTGCTATGATTCCATGTGTACATCTTAGGACACTGGCGGTGGGAGGGTGGGGAAAGAGAGTGTGGGTAGTGGAGCTTGGATGCCATTTTGCAAGGTTCCTGCCAGTTAGAATTTGCCTAGGTACAGAGGTGGCACACAGGAGTCCTCAAGCTCCTAGGAGACATTTTGTGGGGTTCCTACTGGTTAGTGATTACTTTCCTAATGTTATGCAAATGAACCCCTAGCTACATTTATTTATTTATTTATTTATTTATTTATTTATTTATTTATTGTCTTTTTCTTCTCAGCTGAATGTGTTAAAAGGAGGTGAGAGAATTCTGATGGCAAAGGTTACTTCTGCAGTGTAAAAGGCCTCAAAGTAGGACATTTTCAATAGTATTGTTAGAATGTCATTAAGAGATGCTTGTTTATTTTTATTTGTTCAAAGTGTCCCTTGCCTGTACGGACAAGGGAACCTATGTATAGAAATTGTTTTCCTTGGGTTTCTAGAAATAGGAGTAGGTCAACTCCACTGTGAAAGACTGATAGTGGACTCGGGAATCCCTTCTCCAGAAAGACTGTTCTTAAATGATGGTACCTCTGACCTTGTGGTGTGCCCTGCCCCAAACACAGTGGGCCCAGTTACAGGGAAGAGCACTTTTGCATGATTGGATACTCTGCACAATTCAAAGGAGTGCTTTTTAGAGCTCTTGTTTGTTACCACATGGCAGCTTCTCTTTCTGATCTTAGTGGGGCCTGAGCACTGACTACAGAAGCCCCAGTCCATATAATGGGTGAGCAGAAGATCGTATATGCATGGTACACTTGTAGCTATGAGCCCCTTTTCTTCCCTCTCCTGGAATTGCTAGAGTACAGCTATAATTTTTGTTTTGTTTCGTTTTGGCCCCATTCTATCCTGAGTGGGAATTCCTCAGGACAATCTTGGTCTTTAGAGGTGCACTTGCCAGGAATGAGCCTCTTTATGGGAACCTCCCGAAACATGTCCTGGTATAGGGTTCTTCACGGCTGACCTGATATTTATGAGCCCCTTGCTCCCCGTCTGCATTTCCAACAGGGACCATTGTGAGCAGAGGTGTGGAGGCTGTTGGGGAGTGGGTAGGCTGGGCTTATAAGAGGCTCAAGAGTCATTTTGTGAAGTTTCTTTCAGTTAAAGGTTAAGCCCTTATAGAGCCTTCCACATGTACATCTTGGAACTTGGGGCCCACAGGGGGTGAAGGATGTGGGCTGTGGGACTCAGGAGTCATTTTGCAAAGCTCATGCCAGTAAGAGTTTGTCTAGGTACAAGGTTGGCACACATGAGTCCTCAGGCCACTTTCTGCATCCACACCTGTAGTCTTGGTGTGCCTATAAAGCATTTTGTGGGGTTCCTGCTGGTTGGTGGTTGCTTCCCTGATGTGATGCAAATGAGACCCTACCAATGCTTTCACATCTATATGAATGAGGGACCTTAGGGGCCCTGAAGCTATTTAGTGTGTTTCTTTGATGGAGCTTGTCCTTATTTCTCATCTGAATGTGCTGAGAAGAGATGAGAGAATCCTGGTAATGGCAAAGGTCTTTCACCAGGGTAGAAGGTCTCCAAGTTATACAGTTTCAACTCTAATTAGAATGTCAATAAGTGTGGCAATTCAGAACATATTTTCTGTTGTTTCTTATGTTTAGATTTTCCTTTAGTATACATGTTGCTCAAATGAACCCTTAGCTACTTTCCTTATCTTCATCTGGGAACCATAAGGACTTTGGAACCATTTTGTTAAATTCTTTGTGATTGGTGCTCTTTCCTTGTTAAACACTGCAACAACCACTGGGTCTTATCATGATCATGAGTCTTTTGCCTGGTTGTACCTTGTGCACAATACAGTGAGTGGTCTTTAGAGTGTTTATTCCTTCATGACGGCTTTTTTCCTTACTGTTGTAGAGTGGAATGCTGAAGCTGCAGTGTCTATAACAGGTCCCCAAACAATCATACAGGTAGGTTGTACTTGGAAGAATTAGACTCTTTCCCTCTCTGCCTTGAACTCACTTGACTAAGAGCCATTTAGTAGCATAAGAAAGAGCAAAGTCCCAGTTTTCTTGCCAGTCAAGTTGAGATATGAGTATATGTTGTACTAGCACCTCCATCAGTCTAACAGACTGTGATAAATCATGCTGTATTATATACTTTTGACAATGCTAAACCGTATCAAGTCTGAAAGGCAAGAATGAGTCGCTTTCTAAGCTTCTACACCTGCCTCCTGTGACTTGGGGTACTCTGAAACATATTTTGAGGTTACTTAGTGCTCGCTTTTAGGAACAAGCACTTTAATTTTGCACATTTTTATGGGGTTCCTGGTAGGGATGGGGACACATGGTTAGAGTCAAGGTCACAGCACTAGCTCATCTGCGGAGACACTTTCAGATAGAGGTTTCCCTCTTTGTGATGAATGATACAAAGAGTGACACAACTATATGAGTGATATTCTTCTCCATTAGTTCATAAGTGGGCCTACACATTTCCGTCAGCACTGGTAATACTGAAGAATAGTCACCAAATTCTATTCATCTTTGTATCAGCCTATGGGGTATAAGAGAAATGTGGAACTTGTTCTGAGGAGTAAGCCTTGGAATCTTCAGAGGTAAAGCTCTTTGGCCCTTTAGTAGGAACAAGGAGAATCCTGCTACAATACATATAAAAGCTGTATTTGCTATCAGCTGAAGCTGGTTCTGGTGAAAACCATAGACCAAAAACTTGCTGTTCAGGGGTAAGATAGGTAACAGGGTGGCCTGGGTCTGGAAGATGTACCTGGAACTCAGCAGGGGCTTTGTAAGGAATAAATAAGAAAAAAAATTCAGAATCATCAAGACAAAAGAGGTATGTCATGATTAGTTCCAACATACCTTCTGTCTACTCTTTTAGAAAGAGTACCTGTAGAGTAATGAGTTACCCATAGAGCTTGAGGGAACCAAGTGCTGTTACCAAAGGAAAGTGTCCAGTATCTGCCAGCACTATTCAGTTGAGTAACCATGATAAGAATGGAATGTTTGAAGGGGCCCATTTCTTAGAGGAATACAAAGAGCTTGTATGCTCCTTTTCTGGTGACTAGAGATCCCTGAATGGGTGACTATTGAGGCTGACTTCTTTTAGACTGCATGACTTGGCTTGAAATTTCTTTAATAAGTAATGATCTTGGTCCTACAGTTGATGACAAGTCGGCATAAGAAGGTGCCTAGTGAAAATACTCTTCAAATTAATGCCTTAATTGTTACTCACAAGGTTACTTTTAGTTCACTGGTATAAAATTTTGTATATAGATGTCAAATAACTTTAATTTTAGATACAGTGGTATAGAACTCAAATGTAAGATTATTCTTTACATACATTATAAATATTTCTACTCTAAAATGGGGTATTATAACCATATAACTAAATTATTATATAAGGTTTAATTCTAATACTTTGAAAGTACTATTGCAGGCTGTTTATATCATGATTATATCACTTACTAGTCTATTTTTATCACAACAATATACATCCTAAGTGCAACAGATAGATATGGTTCGAGAGAAAGATAAGATAAAATAGAAAGGTCTTCGAAAACCTCTGAGACATATAGAATATATCATTTAAAATGTTTTTATTATTTTAAAGATACATTGACAATGAGACAGGTTAACTCCTGGCAACACCCAGCCTACCACAAAGAGGATGATGAGCATCAAAGAATCTCCTCACGGAGATGACTTCAAATGTGGCAAACAAGGGAACTGGGAAAAATGTCCTTGTTTCTACTACAGACAGAATTCTTCCTAAAAATGGGAACGCTTGGATGCAGGAAGAGTTGATGGCCAAATTCAGTCATGACAGGGTAAGCAAGTCCTCAATAGTTCTTGCCTCACAAATATGTCTGTCAGATGTATTTGTCCAGAAGACTGAAGATGATGCTCCAATGTTATAGAGAGACTTGTGTGACTGTTCAGGCATCAAACTGTCTCTGTCATCTTCTCATTTTGGAAGCTGCTAATCAGAACTGTAGGTATACTCAGGTAATTAATTTTATTCCTTCTCAAGTCTCTGATAGGGTTGAAGGACAAATAGTTTAGTTTTACAATGAAGCTTAGTTGTTTAGGGGTTAAGATGTTTTTAGGTCTAGATAGATGCTTTAGGTTGATAATGATGAGATATGATAGGTATTGATTTACATTCAGAATTTTAGACCCACCAATACAGGAAAGATGTTTTCTTCAAGACTGCCAAGTACTAATAGCAAAAAGCACTAAAAATGTAACATTTATATAGTTTCTGAATTTATCATGGTTCTTCTTACTGTAGATAGTTTCTTGTATATATGTGTAATAATATAAATGCACATGTAAAATGTATACTTTTTTAAAAAAGAAGAATAATAAAAAAGACACCATAGACAGGAAAGGCATTTAACTTATGGACCTCTCCTGAAGAAAGAATATGAAGTCAAGTCAGAAGGGACTGCACAGACTGGTTATGCATTGAAGTAGCACTCAGGCATTTATGTCCTTTGCTTAAAATATCAAGTAGGATATTGGGAGTCTTTGGGGAAGATACAGTCTGGTATAAAGGAGAGATCTCAAGAAGGACAGATAAGTTAAATAAGGTTCAATTGGACTCAGGGAAGCCCTTTCTTATCAAAGATGAGCACAGGTCATCTGGACATCACTGGGGATCACACATAGCGCTTAAAGAGATGTTGCACCAGCTCACTTCCTCTAAGAGTTTTCAAAATTTTAGGGTAGGTAGGAAATTGACCAGATTTGGAAACTTTATTAAGTACACTGGTTCCAAAATTTGATAAGTTCCAAATAAGAAGCCCCAGGAAGGGTTGGAGGAAACTCCAGTCCAGAGCACAGACAGGGCTATGACAAAAGTCTTCCCTTATACATGACCATAATAGTTCTGAGCAGAGATATTAGTCTGAGCCCACTACTTGTTCACAGGTATTGTCTAAAGGAACTGAAAGATCTGTTGAGAACAATTGGCAATTGTCATCAGAGGTTAGATCATCAGTGTGCAAGGTGAAAGCCCGTTGAGTCCATCAGCCAAACACAAGGGGAACCAGAGACTCACAGTCATTCTTTTAGCACTGAGACAAAAAAATCTAGCCATTTTGGATTGATTTAACTTATGGGCCTCCCCTGAAGAAAGAATCTGAAGGCAAGGCAGAAGGGACTTCACAGACTTCTCTTCCCTCTGACTCAACAAAAATAGTACCTTGCCTTAGGGGAGGTGTACTGGACACAGCAAGCCCATAGGACTTTCTAAACTTACAACTTATAAAGGTGATTATTAGGTTGGTCACCCATCCTAGGGACAATCAACCACTCTAATCAGGCTGCTTCTGCAATGAAATTACTCCTGAATAAGTGTAAGGAGGTAAAAGGTACCCTCTCATTGATTTCTGTTCCAATTCAGACTCATAAAAACTTGTTCTGAGACTGTGGCCCAGCCAAGAGCTGGAGGCAAAATTATGAAGAGTACTCACCTATGATCTTTAGTAAGGCAGATGAATGCATGAGGCTGATATTAGGCATTTATGTGATAAAAGTGGACCCTGTTGACTACTCTTATGTCCTTGTTGTTGCCCTGGGTATCACATATGATGGATGCAGCAGGATGTTCAGGGCATACCAAAGACAAGTCTTTTAATCATTCTCAGCCATGTGTGGTGGTATGCAACTTTAATCCCAGCACTCGGGAGGCAGAAGAAGGCAGATTTCTGTGAGTTTGAGGCTAGCCTGATCTACAAAGCAAGTCCAGGACAGTCAAGGCTACACAGAGAAACCCTGTCTTGAAAAACAAAAAACAAAAAAACAAAAAAAAAAGAAAAGAAAAGAAAACTGCTGGGCGTGGTGGCACACACCTTTAATTACAGTGCTCGGGAGGCAGAAGCAGGCAGATCTCTGTGAGTTCGAGGCCAGCCTGGTCTACAAAGTGAGTCCAGGGCAGGCAAGACTACAAGAGAAATCCAGTCTTAAAAAACCAAGATGATGATGATGATGATGAATTTCAACATCATATTCATACAGAGCAAGTGTATTAGTGAGAAGAAACTTGGGTATGTATTGAATAACAGGGGCCTGTACTCTGCGCAGTATCGTTTCACACTTGAGGAGTCCAAGAAACACATCATTGAGGATTTTGTGCAGAAATGATACTTTTGATACCGCTAGCTTCCTAACAGCAATCTTCCCTGCCTTGAGATCCTGTGGGGGCCAAGATAAACCTCTTGACATTTTTTGTCAGAATCACTGGGGGGAGTCTCAGAGCCTATTTACTAAGTTCAAGGAGGTTTTGAGTGAGTGAAGACTTAGAGAGGACCTAGTCAGAATTTCTTGGCAGCTCTGACAAATTTAAGTTCTAGGGCACATGCAGTTTCCAAGATTAGGCAGAGGCAATAATCTAAGTAGTGGCCCCTCATTCAAGAGCTGGTGAGAAGAAAGTGTAAGCCGTTCTATTCTTACTGTTCTGATTGGGTGATTTGGGAATTTGTATTATTCTTAAATGTTGTTTCTTTTACTGCAATGTGAATTAGATTGAAATGTTTAAGTTTTCAAGTGACAAGGGCAATGCACCTATCGTTTATTTAGGTTTGAAGAAATATATTATTTTGAAAAAAAATTACATGGTCTTCTAACTTGTATTATCAGAAGATACTGTGGCATTGAAACAGGAATTTCTTAGACCATGGAAAACAATTTGTTGTTAATATTAAAAACAAAACAAAACAAAACGAATTTTTGGTTGACGTACTATGTCTCATTCTCTGGTTAACTATTAAGAATTAAAACTAACCTATGTTTAATTCAATTTCTTCACCAAGTCTTCACTGATTACCTGCTCTTTTCAAGGCCCTTTGTTAGCAATGGGGCATAGGATAAGCCAGATCTACCCCTACTCATAGAAAAGATGAGTGCAGGATAACCGATTCTGTCAGAAAAATATAAGTCTTATAGGACACTGGTACATGAGGACTATAGAGTAGTCTCCAAGACAGAGCAGTTAATGTCAATGTCTTGAATCAAGGCAGATTGTGGGGCGTCAGAAGTTATAATTCCTTCTTGTGGCAAGTTCAATGTAATGAAACTGAAAATTATAAAATACCTGGCCCTTGGATGGTGTCTCTGAATGAGGGATAGGTAGGCTGTTCTGAGCAATTCCTTTTGGTGGTAGACATGGTAGGGAGCAATCAGGCTGGTGATGCCACCAGTTTGTAGAACACTTGTGTAGTATATTTATGTAAGCTCACAACACTATTAAAAGTACAGAGGGGTCCCAATAGGATGTCCTCCCCTCTGTCACAGTTTCCTGGTAAGTGAAGGCTTTCCTGGGACATGCCCCTTGGGCTAGTATGCAGATATAAGTGAGTATGTACCATTTGAGTCTTTCTGCTTCTGGGTTAACTCACTCATTATGATCATTTCTAGCTCAATCCATTTGTCCACAAATTTCGGGAATTCCTTGTTTTTAATAGCTGAGTAGTATTCCATAGTGTATATGTACCACAGTTTTTTTTATCCGTTCTTCTACTGAGGGACACTTAGGCTATTTCCATGATCTGGCTATTTTGAATAAGGCTGCTATGAACATGGTTGAGCAAATTTTCTTGTTGTGTGGTAGAGCATCTTCTGGGTATATTCCAAGGAATGGAATAGCTGGGTCTTGAGGAAGCCCTATTCCCAGTTTTCTGAGATAGCACCAGATAGATTTCCAAAGTGGATGTAATAGTTTGCATTCCCACCAGCAATGAAGGAGTGTTCCTTTCTCCCCACATCCTCTCCAGCATGTGGTGTCGCTTGAGTTTTTGATCTTAGCCATTCTGATAGGTGTAAGATGGAATCTCAGAGTTGTTTTGATTTGCATTTCCCTGATGACTAAAGAGGTTGAGCATTTCTTTAAGTGTTTCTCAGCCATTTGATATTCCTCTGTTGAGAATTCTCTGTTAAGTTCCAAGCCCCATTTCTCAATTGGGTTATTTGGTTTGGTGGTGTTTAATTTCTTGAGTTCTCTATATATTTTGGATATTAGACCTTTGTCAGATGTATGGGAGAATAGCAAAGTAGAAGGATCCAGAGGGTCCTAGAAACCTACAAGTAGAACATTATGATAGGCAGATTTGTGCCAAGGGGTCCTGCTCAAACTAAGGCAACAGCCAAGGACAATACAGGCAGTAAACTTTAAACCCCTACCCAGATCTAGCCAATGGTCAGAACAGTCTCCACACTTGAGTGGAGAGTGGGATATGACTTTCTCACGTACTCTGGTGCCTCACATTTGACCATGTCCCCTGGAGGGAGAGACCTAGTGGCACTCAGAGGAAGGACAGCAGGTTACCAAGAAGAGACTTGATACCCTATGAGCATATACAGGGGGAGGTAATCCCCCTCAGGGAAAGTCATAGGGGAGGGGAATAAGGGGAAAATGGGAGGGAGGGAAGAATGGGAGGATACAAAGGATGGGATAACCATTGACATATAACAAGAATAAATTAATTTAAAAATTGTATAGAGGGGGTAATTCTATCCTGTGGCAGAAATGGGAGCTGAAGTCAAACCCATCAACTTTACCGCACAGTTTTCCTCAGGAGCAGGTTTATGCATGTGGCAGAGTCATGGGAAAGTAAGGCTTAGGATTCTTATGGTCTCCGTTGCCTTACTGTTCATGTGATACAGAGGTATTTTGTAAGAAAATCGCTCAGTATAAGAACATTGGCTGCTCTTCCAGAGAGCCTTTGTCCAATTTCCAGCACCCACATGGCACCCACATGAAACCCTCACAGAGACGTACATGGTAGGCTTAAAGGAATTTTTTTCAGCAACATGGCTGCTCTGGCAAGGGATCACATCCAAAAACCTTCTAGGTCTGTGTGATCCAGCTGAAATGCAGACATGCTTTGTATTATGGTATCATCTGGCTGTAATACAGACACCAGACACCTTCTTAGTACACACCTTTAATCATAAACAATGAAGGTAAGTTTAGTTTATGGAAGGAAGCAGCCATGTTTGATAGTGGTGTCTATTTGAAGAGCAGATAAAGTCACAAATCAGAGAGTTGACAGACTGAATCAGAGATAGGATACACCCAATTTTGTGATAACAGGTTATAAAAGGTAGGCTACTTAAAGTCATTCAAAGAAAGAGAAGATTTTTGCCAAGAATTTCTTACCTGGATAGTTTTACAGAGAGACCAAGTTAAGCATGAGTGAAGACAGAATGAGCCAGAGAATGATAAGGAGCCAGAAGGTTAAAACATGTTGCTCAAACTAATATGCCAGGCAGAGTAATTCAGTCAGAAGCCAAAAGAAACTAGTTTGAGTCAATTAGCTTGGAAAGGGCTTTAGGCCAGAACAGCTGAGTTGAACCTATGGAAACATTTTCATTTTGTTATCTTCAGTACCATTTTTCCAACACTAAGGAGACTCAGGGTTTGAGGAGTAGGTAAATGATTGAAATTGATGGTTTGACTAGAAAGGTAGCTTGTAAAAGGACTAGTCTTTGACTCACATCTTATGGCTTCCCTATCAGGGAGACTAATTAGCACCCAGATTTCAACATGACCAATAGGAATGAGGATTTGGTAATTTTTATTCATGGAATTTTATTGTGGTTCATTAGCTATTCTGTGTCCTGCTGAGCTACATATTATCTGATATGTCCTGGAGAACAGTGGCAGCAATACCACCCCAGGGTAGAAGGAGCTTCACACAAATACTAATGAAAATAGCAGCCACCTGCGTTTTAATATAGTTACCACAATTTAAGGCACTACACCAGAGCCTTTAGATGAAGGGCACATAGTCCAGCAGTGTGATTTTGCAGGTTTTACCAGACTTTACCACATTTCCCAGGTTAAGAGCCTGGAGGTTCCCAGTATCAGGAATTTACATGATCTCTGACTAATAAATAACAGTGCTAGGAGACCACGAGTCTGAATGTAACTTTTACCCAGGTAGTTCTTAACCCTACCAGAACAAAGCTAACCTTCTGACTATTAAGAACAGGGCTCTTCTTGGTTTTTCATAATTTCTATTAAGTAACAAACAGAAGAACTCTCAAGGAGGCCAATGTTATTTAAAAAAATAGCCCCTAACAAAAATTGAATGCGTGAATTAAACACAAATTGGATATTGTCCCAGGTGTTGTCATTTCTGTCAAGTTCCCATACTCTCCTGTGATTTTTTCTCTTGATTATGCCCCAAGAACCTGCTCTTTCATCTCTGCACATTTGCATTTTTGTCTGGCATTCCTTTTGATTCCTCGGGAGACAAGAAAGAATATTCCACCCTCCCTGTGACTGTAGTTTACAGATACTAATGCACCTGCTTTGGTGTTTAGGTGAGAGTGGTTAGCTAAAATGAAGAGGACATTTACATGTCACAGTTCACTACTGAATGTATAAGAAAGAGGATTCACAGCCTACCAGAGTACAATAGAGTTTTCAATGGCAGTACAGAAAATACCATTGACTAAGAAAAGGGGACCATTTCTGCTAGCTTTCCTATGATCATTTTCAAGAGACATGGGTAGTTCATCTGCCAGGATAGGTGCTTTAGAATATGTAAATTTCAAGGCAAGTCTTATTTTAATGGAAAGTTTATGGAGATAGATAGAATAATATTGACTCATGGGGCTAAAAAAATGCGTCAGGATTTAAAAGCACTGGCTATTCTTTCAGAGGACCCAAGTTTGATTGCCAACATGCACATGACAGCCCAGGGCCAACTATCTGAAACTTCAGCTGTAGGGGAACTACCTATTTCTTTTGGCCTCCGTAAGCACCAAATATGTGATGTACAGATACATATACAGGCAAAACCCCCATACACATATAAAATAAATGTTAAAGAAAGTAGAAAGTTAAAAATGCACAAACCACAGTAGTTGCTTTTTACTATATACAGGTAACAATTTCTGAGAAGGAAAAAGTACACAGTAACAGCTGCATCTCACCTCCTACCTTGGTTCAGGATAACACCACTACTCACTGGAAACAGAACGCTGCATGCAACTTTTAATACTATTGAGGTGTGAGTAGACTTGGAGTTCCTCAGCACATGACCCTTGAAAGCAACATGCATTTTCATGATTTCCCTTGCTCTCAAAGACAAATGTGACACCTTCTTATTTATATTCCTGAATGCAAAATGGAAGGACCACTGATCTCTGGAGAATTTGAGAATGGAGGGCCACTGTCAAAGCACGTTTGAACTCATGTTCCCAAAGTCAGTACATTTGTGTTAAAAGTTCAATTCCCAGGATTCGTTGGTGAATTTATTAGCAAGTATTTGAACTGGAAAAAAAAGGCACATAATGTTTTCTTCCTATATATTTATACATATTTCAGTCATAAAGATTATTAAACATTATTTCTGTTGTATATAGTGCATGTGTTATAAATATTGTTGCTACAAATAATTTCAAAATATGCAAAATTCAAAATGTCCCCCTTATAGGATTCAGATGTGGGGCACAGATCTAAACAGAGAGTTCTCAAGAGAGGACTATGGAATGACTGAGAAAAACTTTAAAAAGGCTCAACATCCTTATTTATCAAGGAAAATACAATTGAAAATGAGTCTGAGATTCTGTCTTACACCTATTGGAATGGTTAAGAATAAAAACTCAAGTGACATACATTCAGCCAGAAGGCTGAAGATGATGCTCCAATGTTATAGAGAGTGTTGGGTGACTCTGTTCAGGCAGTAAACTGTCTCAGTCACTTTTTCATTTTGGAAGCTGCTAACCTGCACTTCTGGTTCACTCAAGTATTTAAGTTTTATTCCTTCTCATCACTCTGATGGAATTGAAGACAAGAGAGTTTAGTCTTTCAATTAAGCTTCGTAGGTTAGAGGTTAAGATGTTTTTAGATCAAGATAGATGTTTTAAGTTAATAGAGATGAGATATGATAGATATTGATCTTCTTTCAGAAATTTAGACCCAACAAGATAAGAAAGATGTTTACCTCAAGCTTGCCAAATAAAAATAGCCAAATCATTAACAATTATATAATTCCTGATTTTCTCATGGTTCTGCCTGTTGTATGTAGTTTTTTCTTTCATGTGTAATAGTATAAATGTATAAATTAAAAAAGAAACATAATAATAATAAAAAACTCAGGTGACAGCACATGCTAGCAAGAATGTGGAAAAAGGGGACCACTCCTTCATTGCTGGTGGGAGTGCAAACTTGTACAACCACTTTAGAAATCAATCTGGAGCTTTCTTAGGTAATTGGGAATAACCTCAAGACCCAGCCATACCACTCTTGTGAATATACCCAAAAGATGCTCCATCATACAACAAGGACATTTGCTCAACTATGTTAATAGCAGCTTTATTCATAATAGTCAGAATCTGGAAACCACCTAGATTCCCCTCAACTGAAGAATGGCTAAAGAAACTGTGGTACATTTACACAATGGGATACTACTCAGCTATTAAAAATAAGGAAATCTAGAAATTTGCAGGGAAATGGATGGAACTAGAAAAGATCATCCTGAGTGAGGTAACCCAGACCCAGAAACGCACGCATGGTATATATTGACTCATATACGGGTATTAGCCACATAATACAGGGTAACTACACTACAATGGAGACTAATACATCAGCCAAGGACCATGTAAGATGTGGACCTAGACCCTCTGTTCGGATGTAGTATCACAGTCTCCTTGTGAGTTCCACAATGTGGAGAATAGGGACTACTTTGTACATGTGATTTGTCCACTGAACTTTGGTTACTTCCCCCTGGCAGAGTGGTCTTGCCTGGCTTCAGAGGAAGAGGTTACAAGTTATACAGATGAAACTTGATAGGCTGAGGTCAGATATTAGGGGAGGAGGGCTCCCCTTTCTGAGGAGTAGGTGAGGGAGGGAAAGTGGATAAAAGAGGGGGATAGATTGGGAGGGAATGAGGGAGGGGATATAATCAGGATGTGAAATTTTAAACTGCAGAACAAGCAGGTAATTTATATTACTAATCCCACTCTGTGGCACTAGCTCTGAGACCGGCTGAGACATGAATGTCTAGGCATAGATAATGCTTCTTGTTGGCTACAGAACCCCTATGAATTATTATTAGATGCCATTCTTAGTATAGCATGAATGAACATTTAAAGATGTCTTTTCTTTTCTGCTCACAAAAAAAGCTGAAAACCAGCCTTAATTGTTGTGTGCATCCCACACACCTTATACATTTATAATTTTGGGACTGTATAATGCTTATGAGAAATTATATGTTTTCAGAAAAAAAGAACTGGACACTGACACTGGATCGTACCTGACAGGATTCATTCCTCTCAGCATGCTGGACATTGACAATCTGCCTCCTTCATGTTCCAACACAACGTGCTTCAGTTGCTGTTGCTCATGAGAACAGAATAGCTCTCAGGGCACCTTTGAAGAACGCTTCCAATCCCAATTGGTCCAGCATTTCAGATAGTCCCACATAGTACTCTAATTCAGCCTTGAATTTCTCAACAATTAGAAACTGGACCACAAATACTATTCTTACGTTGTTTAACCATTTACCTAATTTTATTTGGACCCCTACAAAGGTATTGTTCATCCCAAATCAGCAGAGAGAACACTTAGAAAACAATGCCCCATTTCCTTTAAAGGGGGTGGGGTAGGTTTTTTTATTGCTTTATTGGGCTATAAAGGATTATTTTCAATGGGTGTTAGCTATAACTTATTATTGATTTTATTTAGAGAGAAAAGAAAGTTGGATTCAAGCATGGCTCTCTTTTA
Organism: Acomys percivali; assembly: GCA_907169655.1. Lineage (NCBI taxonomy): Eukaryota > Metazoa > Chordata > Mammalia > Rodentia > Muridae > Acomys > Acomys percivali. The sequence continues at coordinate 92,481,806 of OU015760.1, forward strand.
CTTTATCCCTCATTCTTAGGTTTGGAGATAGGGTTTGAAAAGAAAGAATGGGGAAATATAAATATATGGGGAAGATAGAACAAAAAATAGATTAGTGAATCTATTCCTCAACTTAATTATCACTCACAAGGCAATTTTTAATTTGCTGGTACAGTTTAATTTTAGATTCAGTGGTATAGAATTCAAGTGTAAAATTATTATTCACATACATTATATATCTTTCTACTGTAATATGTGGTATTGTACCCATATAACTCAATTGTAATATAAGGTTTATTTTCAATACTTTGAAAGTGCTATGGTAGACTGTTTAGGATAAATAAGTTATACAAGTTAATTGTTAGTTGATCAAATCATGGTTATATCAATTTCTAGTCTATTTTTGTTACAACAATATACATCTTAAGGGCAACAGATAGATATGATTCTAGAGAAAGATAAGGTAAAATAGATAAGGTCTACAAAAACCTCAGACATACAGAATGTCTCTGGATTTTAAAAATGTTATTACTTTAAAGATTCACTGACAACGAGACAGGTTAACTCCTGGCAATACCCAGTCTACCACAAAGAGGATGATGAGCATCAAAGAATCTCCTTATGGAGATGGCTTCAAATGTGGCAAACAAGCCACTGGAAAAAATGTCCTTGTTTCTATTACAGACAGAATTCTGCCTAAGAAAGGGAAAGCTTGGATGCAGGCAGAGTTGAAGGCCAAACCCTGCCAAAACAGTGTAAGCAAGTCCTCAATAGTTCTTGCCTCGCAAATGTGTCTGTCAGATATATTGGGCCAGAAGGCTGAAGATGCTGCTACAATGTTATAGAGAGACTTGTGTGACTGTTCAGGCAGCAACCGTTCTCTGTCATCTTCTCATTTCGGAAGCTGTTAACTTGAACTCCAGCTATATTCAAGTAATCAATTTTATTCCTTCTCAAGTCTCTGATGGGGCTGAAAAACATATAGTTTTGTTTTGTAATTAAGCTTAGTTGTTTAGGGGTTAAGATACTTTTAGGTCTAAATAAATGTTTTAAGTTGATAATGATGAGATATGATAGGTATTGATTTACATTCAGAATTTTAGACGCACCAATATAGGAAAGATGTTTTCTTCAAGGTTGACAAATACAAATAGCCAAAACACTAAGAAATAACATTTATATAATTCCTGATTGTGTCATGGTTCTTCTTGCTATTGCTAGTTTATTGTTTATATGTTTAATAATCTAAATGTATATGTAAATCTATATGTAAAAAAATAAAATGTTGAATTAAAAAAAGAATTCCTTCATCAGATGGTGTTCTTTTCAAGGTCATTCCCATTTTCTTTCTTCATAGCTCTTCACAATATTCATCTTCTTTTTACAAATAGCATGTTGTTTCATTCTAGGCTCACAGATTTAACTCCCTAATTTATTTTTTAAAAATCTGGTATGATTGTGCATGATGAGAGGTATTTTAATGCTTGAGGCTTTAAGGGCTTCTGTATTTTTCATAAAAATACTTAGTTTTGTTAGACTAGTCTTAGTTAAAGTTTCTCTTACTGTGATAAAGCACTATGACGCAAAGTAACTTGAGCATGAGAGGGTTTGTTTCCTCATATAGCTTACAGTCCATCATCAAGGGAAGTCAGAGCAAGAATTCTATGTATGAACCTGAAAGCAGGGCATGAAACATAGTTAATGGTGTAGTGCTTCTTACTGTCCTGCTCATTAATAGTAGATGTTTTCAATATCTCACGTTTTCCAATAGTGGTCCTCTGAACAAAAAATAGAGAAACATTAACATTAAATTACATTGAACATCATGTGCACTTTACAGAATTCTACAGAATATTTCACCCAAACACCAAAGTACATAATTCATCACATGGAAGTTTCTCTAAGATAGACCACCTCCTGGGAAACAAAACAAATATTTACAATTCAAAAAGCTTAAAATAATTTCATGCATTTTATATGGCAATAATGCAATAAAGCTATAATACACTGACAAAAAACAAATCTGAAGTAAATATACAATCTCATGTAAAAATTTAAAAAGTAATTAAAAAGTGAAAATAAATGAAAAAACAATTTGTGCAGGCAGGCCTGAGTCCAGACCTGCTGGTATAATGGTCTCCTCGTGGGGCTTTTTAAGCTTCTGGGCCCTTTTGTTCCTCCCATTCTTCCATACTACCCTCCAGCCCCCACCCAGTGTCTAGCAGCAGAAAGACCCAGCATCTTTCCTGATCCTCTGCTGGATGGAGTCTCTCAGAGGACATCTATGTTGGGCTAATATCCACTTAAACCATGTATGTCTTTCTGGATCTGAGCTACCTCATTCAGGATGATTGTTTCTAGTTCTATGCATTTGCCTGCAAATTTCAAGATTTCCTTGTTTTTGATAGCTGACTGATTCCATTGTGTAAATGTACTACAGTTTCTTTATGCATTCTTCAGTTGGGGACATCCAGGTTGTTTTCAGATTCTGGTTATTAGGAATAAAGCTTCTATGAGCATAGTTGAGCAAATGTCCTTGTTGTATGGTGAAGAATCTTTTGGGTGGTATAGCTGAGTCAAAGACAATGCATGCAGTAAACCTAGACCCCCTTGTTCAGGTATAGCCAATGGACAGCTCATTCTCAATGGCTGTGAGGGGATTGAGGACTGCCTCTGATATGAACTCTGGTGACCCTGATTTGATCACTTTGCTATGTTGGGGAGGCATGGTGGGACACAGAGAAATGGGAAGCAGGCTATCTGGATGAGACCCGATAGGCTGTGGTCATATGGTGGGAGAGGAACTCTCCTTCTGTCAGAGGTCTAGGGGAGGGGAATAGAGAAGAAGTAAAAAGGGAAACTACTTAAGTGGCAGTTTTTCATAGAAAGGAGGAGTTTTTACCAGGACAGGACAGGTTGCAGAGAGAGAACTCAGGTGAAGACAGAATGAGCCAGGAAATGAGAAAAAGCCAGAAGATTAGAATAGATTTCTGAGTTAGTTTGAGGCCAATCAGAACAATTGTAGGCCAAGAGAAGCCAGATTAAATAAATCAGCTGGGAAGCGTTTGAACCAGAACAGCTAAATTGAACCAGCCAACCCAGAGCTCAGAAAGAAGAAGTGTGAGTCTATCAAGCAGCAAGTCTCAGAGGCTAAAACATTCTAGTCCTAGATTAGATTACAATCTAATCTACAGGAAGGCTAGAAGCTTCCAAGACTAGGCCTAGGTTACCAGAAGAAGGCAGTTAGCCTCCAGATAACAATTGAGCCAGGAGAATAAAATTACTTTTACATGAACCACAAGTAGAAGGCACATAGGGAGGCAGGGGCAATTGCTGTGGGATTTTTAATCCAAAAAGCTCACATTATTTGATACATCTTCTCTAACAAGGTCACATATACTATTTCTGCCTAAACAGGAATATATTTGTCATTAAATATTCAAATATATGTGTCTACTGGACTTATTTTTATTCAAACCACCACAATAAATTAAACAAGCAAACAAACAATCTACCATGACCAAGTTGACTTGATTCAGGGATAGTTCAACATATGATAGTCAATAAATTTAATAAACCACACCAGTGGACTTAAAGATAGAAATCCCATTTTAAACTCAATATATTCATTAAAAAGCCATTCATAAAAATTCAACGTGCCCTTATGATAAATGTTCTTGAGGAATTAGGGCTAGAAGGAATGTATCTCAACATAATAAAAGTTATTTATGAGGAAACCCATAGCCAATATCATTCTAAATAGAGAAAATCTTGAAGCAATCCCACTAAGTTTAGGATTGAGATGGGGAAGTCCACTATTTCTACTCCTTTTCAATATTTTGCACAAACTACATGGAGCAACAGGAAAATGGAAAGAAATTAACTGGATACAAACAGGAGAAGAATTCAAACTCTCATGACTTCCACATAAAATAATAGTATACATAAGGGATCCCACAAATTCTACCTGAAAATGTTTAAACATGATAAACCATTTAAACAACATGGCAGAGTGCAGATTCAACTTGATGATGTAATGACTGGAAGAAAATATTCAAAAATACTATGTTCTTTCCTAATGGTCTTAAAATTGTTTTAAAAGTCACTAATGTTCAGAATTTTTTTTTTATCTAGTTTGATTCTATGCAATAGCTTCTACCTACTGCAGAAATAAATATCTTTGACCATAACTCATGGCAGCACCAATTAATGGAAATCATAAACAAAAATAAATGCAAAAGGAATTTGACAACCATGTCATGTACAAATAGAGAAATATAATGCAATTGTATCTATTGCATTCCAGTTATGGGCTACTGCTCAGGTTTATCAAACTAGACATTAATTTCCCTCTGTGTAGATGGCAGCTTGAAATCTAGTTGGAATATGCTTGGTTAACTTGATAGCATACTAACACACTTGCCAACATCACACAGGGCATCTCTTGTCTCAGCAAATACTAATGCATCTCCAAGGGTTAACAGTTGAGTAAAACTCATTGATGACAGTTCTAACCTAAGCAACCAGTTTAGTATCTTTACACACTATAAGGGCTAGCCAATAGGGAAAATGTTTACAGCTCACTCTTTTTTTTTTTTTTTTTTTTAGCCATGTCTTGTGATCAAAGGATGTGGTGTTTTAAACAGTCAGTCTTAGGCCAACCAGCAAAAGTTGCAAAAACCTCTATCATTTTGTGAAGACAGTGAAATGTATAACCAACAAATCCATAGACACCAATGTTTTTATTAATAATCAATGGCTTCAAGTAGCAGTTTTGTTTACCCATGCAGAAAATCTGAAGAAGATTCTTTCCATTTTACTTTTATAATTTGAGATCTGAAAATTTCACATATACACATATGCATATTTTGAACACATTGCATGTTGTATTTCTAAACATTGTAGAGTATCTAGGAAAAAATTCTGAAAATAATAGAAATATATATTATCAATACAATTTCCTTCAAATTATAAAAAGATGGACATAACCAGAGATAACTCTAAGTAATACATGATGAATAATACCTATAAGTGTGAATGAGTAAAAAACGTGTGTGTTAAAGTATTTTTATTAAACTGCCACAAGTATTCTCTTTTAGATTTTAGGCTTCATTTAATATTAAATAATAGATGTGTTCACATACACAGTCATCTAGCCATTTAGTAACATGACGAAAAACACTTTTTCATTTTACTCAGATTATAAAATAATATATTTAATTTTCTACTTGTTGTGTATATTATACTCTGAATTACATTTTAGTTTCCTTTCTAACTTCCTAACACTGTTTAAAAATCCACCCTGTTAAAATTTTGTGGACCCCAAATCTTCTTTTTCTCTTCAGGATAGCACTTAGTAGGTTTACTCAAGCTGTGATGATTAATGGCAGTTCATTTAGTTTGATGTTACAACCCATTGTATGCATATACAATTATTTATTTTTTATGGGTGATAGACATTTAGTTATTCTAACATGGAGCATTACAAATATAGTCTTATAAATATTTGTTTATATGCTGTTTGGCATATATTTGTTTGAAATTTTAATGACAGAGAAATAGGTTGATATATTATTAATGTTGAACATTTTTTCATGTAGTTCTGATTTTGTCTTGAGTAAAATATGCAAATGCTAGTATTATGAGCATAGGTAAAACAATGTGATCTACCTTGAAAATAAGTTAATTTTTAGTATCTTCATATTTGTGCTTCAAGTGAAATTTGTATATAAGTTAAGGTAAACTTACTTTTATGCCTTTGTGGCTCCATCATTTTGAACTGTATTTACTTATGCATAGCCTGACATCATTAACTTTCTGTCTAAGGTTATAAACATACAGTTTAAGGATTTCTATTTATGTCCTGTAATTATATCCTTGCCCAACCCTTCAATCTATATGTCTTCTTTGTTAAATGAGAATAATATAATCTAACATTTAGTGTTGTCATGGGGATTGAATAAATATGTTAATTTGAAAGCACCTGCTGTGTAATTTTTTGTGAATTTCATTGCCCCCTAACACTGCTACCCCCTTATGGACATATCATATATTTCTGTGTTCCATGTTTCTGAATCTGTATTTCTATGTAAAATATTGATCCTTTGAAACGGAGATTGCTCTGGTTAAAAAAGGAGTGTGTCTTCTTGAAATTCTTAAGTTAAATTCTAATCCTCTGGGGCCTACAATATGGCTCAATGGATAAAGAGACTTGTTGGGAAAGCTTAAGATCCTGAGTTTTTTCCCTACAACCTACAGTGTGGAAGGAGAAAGCTGAATCCTGTAAGTTGTTTCTTAGGTCCTCCATACATGTGCAGTGCCACACACATCCATGTTATACACCCTCACAATCACATGTGTACAAATAATATAATCATCATCATAGAAATGATTGTTATATAATAAAGATGATAATGATTTCAATAGGTGGAAAAAGAACCTTAATTCCTAAGTCATAGTATTTTGAAGAAGCATAATTCAGTGATGATTATTTCATAAGTACAATGAATTGGTGAATGCGATTTAGTCCATTATATAATTAACACAAATTGGCTCATTTCTCCCTTGGACTCTATTATGATATATCAAAAATATAACATCTATAAAACAATAGTAAAAAAAACAACAGTCTTGAAATTCACTATATGTTTCATGTTATATTTTTCAGTGGCTAGATGTGTAAAAAGCAAATCCCTGTTAAGTTTCTCTGTTTACACTGCATGTGATGGTAGCTTAAATGGACTAAGTTGTAGAACATGATGTGTGGGTTAAGTATATAAACTGATCACAGGACACTGATCTATAAATAATAAAAAGGCACCCTACAAAATGGAGCAAAATAATTTCATACAAGTTATGTGATGAAGAGTTTATATTTAAACAATATACAATAACAACTCAACTGTAAAATATTAAAAAATAAAACCAAATGACCAAAGACCTACAAGTTTCAAGACACAGGTTAAAGGATATATATTTACTAATATTTTGAGAAATCATAGTCCATGATCACTCTATTTCAGTTCTTTAGTCCTCAGGTAAGCTGAACATCAAGACAGTGGGAGTATGGCGGCTAACAAGCAAGTAATGGAATAGAACATGAAAGACTCAGGAGCCTGGCATATTCCAGCAGTGTATGCCACTGGGAACTATTTCCTCTAATAAAGCTTTATCTCCTAGTGTACACCACTTCTGAATGGTGTTATCAAATTGCGAACCCATTAGTGAATTTATCTACTGATGTGATTAGTTCTTTATAAGTCAATCACATCCAAAAAGCCTGTGAATGGGCAATCAGCTTTTAATATATGGACATTCTGCATGTATTTTAGGTACATACAGTAACAGAATATGAAGTAAGAAGTTGTTAAACGAAGAGATGTTCTCAACCATTAGTCATCACGTAAACAAAAATAAATCATCAGGAATATTTGTGAGGATGCGTATTATTTGAAATACACCATAAGTATAAGAATTTAAAGAAGTCAGAGACATTGTAAACCATTGTGAAAATGTGTCCTGGTGTAACTACTATGAAAAAGAATAGTGATATTCCTAAAAAAATTTTAAAAAACACTACTACCTGAATGACAAATATACTAGTTATACATTTGGTATTTAAGATAATGTTTTAAGATTCTTAATGGGATATCTACACGCAAAAGATAATTATTATTCATAATAGCAAATATACAGAAGTAAACAATATAAAGCTTTAATAATACACTTATAATTTGAAATTAGGTTGTTACCTTTATGTTCTTAATGAGCATTATAATAAGATTTTCCATTTTAAAAATGAGCCTAATAAAATATATTGTTTGTCAACAAACTGAAAGCTCTGCAGTCTGAATGAAGTGTAAATAGCAGTTTCATGATGATGATCATAATAATGAATTGGTACTCATTGAAATTGGAAAGCCATTCAAGTAAAGTAATTTTTATCTAAGTAACCACAGTGGTTTCCTTTACACTGAATGGATATTTTATTATCTGATAGAAATTTAGTTTTATGGTCATTAAAAATATATGGCTATACACAGGAAGGACAGGCAGCTGGGATCAACCTACACAACCAGAACGTTTGTGTGTGGACTTTAGTCTAGGTCCCAAAACTGCTGATCTGAATTACAGCAGTAAAGTCCAAACAGAAATCTACTTTGGCTGACTCAGTCTGGAGCCCACGGTGCAGAGGAAAATCACCTGGAGGGAAACCGGAACACCTATCTGTTCCACGGAAATACTCCCTGATCGCCACAGGCAAGAGCACCTGACCTACAATCAGTCATCAGTTAACCACTCTCAACCAACGAAGGTCACTACAAAATATCTTCCAACATCACAGCCATCAAAATGACAAGAGAACAGCGAAAGAATGCTAACAAAAACCAAAATAGTTTGGCATCTCCGGATCCCAGCATTCCCAATGAAAACAATCTGGAGAACCTAACAGCAATGGATAGTCACGAAAATGACCTCAAGTCCTTAGTAAAGAAGATGATAATGGAAGAAACAAATAAAATCTGAAACAAATGAAGGAGGAGGCAAACAACAGGGCTGAAGAGTTAAAAGAGTCATATAAAGAGGCAGTTGAAGAATTTCAGAAAAATATAAATAACTAGATGAAGGAAATCATTAAAACAGTCCAAGACATGAAGATAAAAATGGAAGCTATGATACAGAAACACACAGAAGAAAAACGCAATCAAGAGGCATCAGAGAAGAAAGCAAGCATCTCAGAGGTGGCCTTATCTAACAGATTGCAAGAAATGGAAGAACGAATATCAGGACTTGAAGATACAATTGCAGAACTGGAAACAACCATCCAGGAAAATGCTAAATCTGAAAAGTTTCTGACACAGAGCATTCATGAAATAAAAGACAACATAAAAAGATGAAACTTGAGAATAATAGGGATAGAGGAAAGAGAAGGCAACCGACTCCACAGTCCAGAAAATATCTTTAATCGAATAATAGAAGAAAATTTCCCCAATTTGAAGAAGGAGATGCATACGAGCATACGAGAGGCCTACAGAACACCAAATAGAATAGACCTGAAAAGAAAATCTTCTTGCCATATAATAATAACAACACAAAATATACAGAACAAGGAAAAAGTATTAAAAGTGGCAAGAGAAAAAGGCCGAGTGACATATGAAGGCAAACCTATCAGAATTACTCCTGACTTCTCAGCAGAGACCATGAAAGCCAGAAGGGCTTGGACAGAGGTTCTGCAAACCCTAAAAGAACACAGATACCAGGCAAGACTACTATATCCAGCAAAATTATCAATAACCATTGACGGAGAAGACAAGATATTCCATGACAAAAACAAATTCAAAGAGTACCTAGCCACAAATCCAGCTTTACAGAAGTTACTAGAAGGAAAACTCCACCCCAAAGGGTCAAACTACAACCAAAACTACATAGTAAATAGGTAACTATACCATTGCAAAATCACAACCTCACAAAATCTTGACTGTTACAAATACCAAAAATGAAGAGACTTACCAATCACTGGTCATTAATATCTCGCAATGTCAATGGTCTCAACTCTCCAATAAAAAGACACAGACTAACGAAGTGGATGCATAAACACGACCCAACATTCTTCTGCATTCAAGAAACACATCTCAACCACAAGGACAGACATTGCCTCAGAGTAAAAGGTTGTGGAAAAATATTCCAAGCAAATGGTCACAAGAAACAAGCTGGGGTAGCCATTCTAATGTCTAATAAATTATAATTTCAACCAAAATTAATCAAAAGAGGATGGACACTTCATACTCGTCAAAGGTAAAATCAACCAAGAAGACATCATGATTGTGAACATCTATGCTCCCAGATAAATACTATAAATTGATAGATACTTATTCTGGAAACTTTTTTAGATTTTTAAACACAGTTGTAGATATTGCATAAAATATTAAATAGAATGTAATTTGATTTTGAATCATTGGGAGTAAATTTGCACCTTGGAAGGAAGGGGTGTCACATGTAATTTCCCGCTTAAGTTTGATTATTCTGTGTTTTCTTGCTCTCTTCACTTTGGCCAGTATTGGATCTCTGTGTTAATCACCATCTATAAGCAAATCAAAGTTTCTCTGATAGCACATATAACATAGTCAATATAAAAGTTAACTAGTAGGGATGAAGCTTGCAATTCAGTATCAGTTTAATTTCCCTATGTTCTGTAATTCAGTGCTATCTTCAGTGACAGAATCTTTTTTCAGATTTATTTATTATTTTTAAAATAATTTATTCATATTATATTCTGATTGTTACCCCCTCGCTCGTATTCTCTTGTACCCACCCCCCTCCTTCTGCCATATTCCCTTCCTCTAGTCCTCTGACATGGGGGCCCTCTTCCTCTACTATCTGATCATAGCCCATCAGGTCTCATCTGGATAGCTTCTGTGTGCCCTCAAGGCTGCCCTGACTAGGGGAAACCAAGCAGGCACCAGAGTTCATGTCAGAGGCAGTGCCCACTCCCCCTCCCTGCTCCACAAATTTTATCACCACTTTCTGGAGTGTAACTAAGAACATTGGCACTAGTTTATAATGTTCTGGGTAAGGTATTCAAACTTCATTAGCCAATAACTCCAAAAGAAGCAAACCATTGCTGGCATTGAACTTTCTTATTTATTAGCCACTGGTATCTAATAAGAGAAAATGTTGTCTCAAAATAGACTGACAGCACTTCAAGTATTTTTCTGTTTGTGATTAGATATATTTTTTAAAGCTTTTAGAGTAGTAGGTTTTCACAAGATTGTCACAAAATATCATTAGTGTCTTCAGTTTTGCCAAATATTACCTAGTCTATCCTGTCCTGCCTGCTGCCTGCCACAAACCCAAAGTAAGCTTTCTTTCCCATAATTACCTCTGTACCCACTATACCAGGGCATTCTTTCTTCTCTCCTTTGAAAGCACTTCCCAATGCCCCATTAATAATTTTCTGACCACTATGGGTATTCCAAATGACATATTAATCTGAAAATTCAAAGGTAATAGACACAAGTGGGATATGATATGTAATACTTGTTGTCCTATGCTTGGGTTAATTTACTCAGAATGATTGTTTCCATTATCATGCATTTATCTGCAGATTTTATTTCATTTTTGTAAATAGATGGGTGATATTCCATTGTATGAATAAACCATATTTTCATTATCCATTCATCAATTCAGAAATATCTAGACTATAATTTCCTGGTTATTTTGAATAGTGTGGTAGTGAACATGAATGAGCAAATACAATATCTCTGTTGTATCATATAGAGATCTTGGGTACATACTTAAGAGTGGTGTAGCTAGATAATGTGTTAGATGTATTTCCAATTGTTTGAAAAAATCACAGCCAGGGAGGGTGTGTGTGTGTGTGAATACCTTTAATAAGTACTTGGCAGGAGAGGCAGATCTTTGTGAGTTCGAGGTCAGCCTGGTCTACAGAGAGAGTTCCAGGACAGACAAGAGAAACCCTGTCTTGAAAAAACAAAACATATACGGGGGGGGAATCCCCCTCAGGAACAGTCATAGGGGAGGGGAATAAGGGGAAAATGGGAGAGAGGGAAGAATGGGAGTATACAAGGGATGGGATAACCATTGAGATGCAACAAGAACAAATTAATAAACAAAACAAAACAAACAAACAAAAACAAAACAAAAAAACAAAAACAAAAAAATTTCACAATGACTTCCCTAGTAGATCTACCAATTTATATAATCACCAGCAGTTAATATTTCCCTTTCCCTACATCCACACAAACATGTTTCATTTGTTTTCTGGATCTTAACCTTTTTGACTGCTGGTAATATAAAATCTCATAGCTGCTTTTTGTTGTTGTTGATGACGATGTGCTTTTTTTTTAAAGCTCTTCAAGAGAGATAGGGCTTCTTTATTCATAGCCTTGCTGTCTAGACTAGCCTCAAACTCACAAAAATCCACCTCCCTTCACCTCCTTCACCTCCACAGTGCTAGTATTAAAAATGTATACCACTACCAGGATGCTTCAAACAAGTTTAATGTCCATTTCTTTTTTTTTGATGGCAAAGGATATCTTCTTAACTGAATGCAATTTCTATTGTTTAAATGAATAAATAGTTTGGTAAATTGAAAGATTAATTGAAAATAAATTAATATCATGTCTAGACATTAGCAGTATAGAAAATCTATTTTTCCAAGTACACTGTATATATGAAACTATGTTTTGAGTAAATATTGTTTTGTCCCACTTAATACAGACAAATGTAGTTGAAAAAAAATTCATATTTCTTAGAATGTACTACATAGTAAACAATAATTACTAATTCCTAAACATTTATTTTTCTAGGCTTTGCAAAATGTTTAAATGTATGCATTGTGATTTGCTTGTGTGTGTATGCACACTCCACCATCCAATTCTTTCATTATCACTTCCAGTTTCCTCTCAAAGCTTAATGTCCTCTTATTTATTTGTTTATTAAGCATTTCATTAATGAGTACTGTATTTACAACAGTTTTTCTCTCTTACCTTCCAACTCTTTCCTCCTCCTATGCCCCCCACTTCCTCTAAGACTCATGGACTCTTGTTCGTTATTATTGTTACACACACACACACACACACACACACACACACACACACACACACA
>OU015760.1:92494421-92526293 GCA_907169655.1 Acomys percivali
TGGGTTGTTGGATAGATTTAACTGTAAGATGTGTATTTCCCCCTACTGAGCAACTTTAAGTTAATCTTGACAGCTGTACTTACTACTAGGATATTAGTGCCATTATTGCACCTTTCAGAATATTTTGCCATTCAGGTCATTGATATGGTTCATGGGCATTAAAGCTGAATAGAATTATTTATTTTTCCTATAGCAAAGGGAAATAAAACAAGTCAATCAAATGAGGAAGTAGGTCTCAAGGTGGAAAAGAGTGTGTGTCGGCTATACATTTGCTAGAGCATTACTATCCAGAATACATAAAGAATTAAAAATAAACCAAAAAGTCAATAAATCAAGTGACCCAATAGAAAATGGGCTATGGATATGAATATTTTCAAGGAAGAAATTAAAATATGTAAGAAATATTTCAGAAATTTTCTTCTACATCCTTAACAATTGGAAAAACGCCAATTAAAACAGCTTTGAGGTTACATCTCACACAGGTCAAATAAATATACTTTTAAAAAAAAGCCGATGTAGATATGAAGAATGGGGATCACATATTTACTGCTGGTGAGAACTGCAACCACTCTGGGAATTGCTGTGGAGAATTTTCACAAACCAAAACATATAACTATCATATGACCCATTTATACCACTCTTCCCTATGTACTTAAAGAACTTGACATCCCATTCCACTGATATTTTAAGTAGGTATGTTCACTGCCACTCTATTATTATTATTATTATTATTATATTATTATTATTATTATTATTATTAAAATTACTTAATGTATTTAATGTCTTTACATCCTGATTCCAGCCCCTTCCCTCCTTTTCTTCCAGTCCCTCCCTCATACCACCTCCTTTTGTTCCACCTCTCCTCAGAAAAGGGAAGATACTCAAAGGGTAGCAACCAGCGGTAGCACCTCAAGTCTCAACAAGAGTAACTGTATCCTCTCCCACTAAGGCCAAACAAAGCAACCCAGATAGGAGAAACAGCAACAGCCCTTACTCCAATTATTAGGGAACTTACATGTTGACCAAGATGCACATCTGCTATATAATGGAGTTTCAGCCTCTGCATTATTTTGGTTAGTGGTTCCATCTCTGTGAGCCCATATGGGTCGAGGTTCATTGACTCCATAGGTTTTCCTGTGCTGTCCTTGATCCCATCCTTCCTTCTTCCCACTCTTCTACAAAACTCCTTAAGCTCAGCCTATTGTTTGGCTGTGGAGCTCTGCATCTATTTCCATCAGCTGTTGGATGAATCCTCTTAGAAGACATTTACTCTAGGCTCTTGGCTCCAAGCACAGTAGAGTTTCATTAATAGTGTCAGGTGTTGGCTCTCTCTCTCATGGGGTAGGTCTCAAGTTGGGCTAGTCATTGGTTTGTCATTCCCTCAATCTCTGCTTCATCTTTATCCCTTCACTTCTTATAGGTGAAACAAATTTTAGGTCAAAGGTTTTACGGATGGGTTTGTGTTCCCCTGCCTCCACTGCAAATCCAACCTGTTTAAACAAAGTAGTAACTTCAGGCTCTATATCTCCCTGCTGCTAGGAATCTCAGCTAGGTTCACCCTACTGGACTCCTTGGAGCCTCTCCTTTCTCAGAGATGTTTCCCCCTGACACTGATTTCTGTTTTCTCTACTGCTCTTCTGTCTCACACTTCTATTCTCCCCTTACTCAAGCCCCCCATTACCCTTCCCACCCACCTCCCACCCAGTTCTTTTCTTCAATCTATTTCAAGTGTCTATTTTATTTCCTTTTCTGAATGAAATTCAAGCATCCTCCCTTGTACCCTCTTTGGCTTCTTTGTGTCTGTGAATTGTAGCATGGTTATCCTGTAATTTCTGGCTAATATCCACTTATAAGTGAGAACATACCATGCGTATCTTTCTGGGTCTGGATTACCTTACTGAAGATGACTTTTTCTAGCTCCATCCATTTGACTGAAAATTTCATGATGTCTTTGTTATTATTAGCTGATTAGTTTACCCAATTAAAAAATGGGGCACACCGCTAAACAGAATTCTCAAAAGCAGAATCTCTAATGGCTGAGAAGCACTTAAAGGAATGTTCAGTGTTCTTAATTATCATGTAAATGCAAGTCATAATGATTCTTAGTTTCCATCTAACACTTATCTGAGTGGATAAGATAAAAAACACAAGTAAGAGCACATGCTGGCAAGGATGTAAAGCAAGGAGAATACTCTTCCATTGCTATTGTGAGGGCAAACTTGCATAACCACTGTGGAAATAGATATGGAGGTTTCTCAGAAATTTGAGAATAGATCTACCTCAAGACTCAGCTGTACCACTCCTGCATATATACCCGAAAGATACTCTACCATACCGCAAGAACAGATACCCAACTCTTTTCATGGAAGCTTTATTTGTAATAGCCAGAAACTAGAAACAAGATAGATGTCCCTCAACTGAAGAATGGACAAAGTAAATGTACATTTACACAGTGGACTACTACTCAGGTTTTTTTTTTCATTTTAAATGACTCAATGATACAAGTTAGTGTTGCTCATAAGGTCATATGTATAGGGCATCTACTGGAGAATGAACAACCTATAGCAGGTTTCTCTCAGGAGAAATCAACTGCAAATAATTGTCACCTGTTTTGGTATGTTGTGGGCACTTCTCCCATACATGCTAGGATGTTGAGTGGCTTATCTTTTTAGGTCTTGTGCAGGCAAACACTGCTGTTAGTTCCTGAATGCAGCAGAGTTGTTATGTCCAAAAGATACTGTTTTGAAATAGTCATCACTTATCTTTGTATCTTGAAATATTTCTGTCACTCTTTGACAATTTTCTTTGCACCTTGAGAAGAGGTGATGTTATAGATTTTGCATTCATGGCTAAGAACTCCCTGGCCATTTATTCTCTGTATTTTAACTAGCTGTGTGTTTCTGTGTTTACTGTTTATTTCAGTAAGAGCTTTGATAATATACAGGCATAAGAATACATGTTTAGAAGTTAGTTTGATGCTATTATCTATTTAGCAAAGTAACATTATTAGGTTATCTCCTAGGTCATACAACTTCCTTAACCATGGGTTGTCAAATTTATAGTACCAGGTATGATTTTCTTCCAGTGGAGATGGACTTAAATTCAATCATCAAACTACTGATTAAGCCTTTAACCTTAGTATTATTATTGAATTACTTGCCATTATTGCCGCTTTTTGGTACTTGCAAATGTGTAAGATTGTTGATAAATTTTCTTTCTCAGCAGCCTATATTCCACCTTCTTGTACTGTGTAAGCTAGATATCAGAGATGCAGCTTCAGGTCAATACTAGCTTGATTTCTTCCTATTCTGTGACCAAACTGTAGTGCCTTCAGTAATTGTGTCTGAGTAGAAAGTTCTAGCAGTTCGCTAATATGATGATGAACTACTTTGTATTTATTTAGGGAGAAATCTCGGTGATATCCATGACCAATAAATCAAGGAAAAACATACCACTGGTGCTGGCAATTTTGTTTGATAACTTATGGCATTTGGAAAAGGAATTATCTCTCCATACATGACAACTTCAATTACACTTTGAAAAATAAATTTTCAGAAACGTATAGTAATATTAAATTTATGTATGGATATTAAAACATTCTTAATATTAATAATTCAGCCTCCACTCTTTTCCCTGTGCCTTACCCTAAAATCAATATGTAACTCTATCACCGTTATTCTCATTTCAATTTTGAATGATACTATATAGATAATAGTAGATTTATACAATTAAATGTTTAATTAAGTAAAATGAGTGTGTTGCTGGTTCCACATCTTAAAGGTGTGTTTAAAACACTTATTTTCAGTCATCTACTTTGGGGAACATAAAGAAGATACACTTTTCTACATTACGCTTCATTAAATCAGCTAAATGTCCCTGAATATTTTGCATGACAACCATATAGAATAATGTGGATAAAAAAGACAAGAATGTTTACAAACTAAAAAAATCTTATGAAAGCTGTGGTCCAGGCATTTATTTGGTGCACATACATAAAAGTAGGCAGCATACTCATACACATAAGATTTACTGTAATTTATTTTTTGTTCATTTTACATCCTGGTCATAACCTTATCGCTCCTCTCCTCCCAGTCCCACCTTCCATCCCTCTCCCCTCCCCTATTCCTCAGAAAGGGCAACCCTCCTTCTCACCCATCCCAGCTCATCAAGTCATATCAGCTGTGTATGAACTGTTCCCCTTGTCCTGTAACTGGTTCATCTACTATTTTCATGGAATTGTTGTTTTCTTGTGCTCTTAATTGTGTCACTTACTTCCTGATCTATGCAGGATTCATTTAATTATCTTCTACAATAATGACTTACTGGCCATGCTTTTTTTTTTAGTTGTGCTTACTTTCAGACATCTTAAATTCTCCATTGTTTTATTGGCAAATTTATTGGCTATACTGATATTGATTGAAATAATTTACTTTTAAGGTCTGACATATATATCTCAGCACTTTGTTTATATTTAGTGTTCTTTAATGAGAAGAAATTCATATTTCTGATGAGTTTTCCTTTACATTTAGACATTTTTATATCATAGATTTCCATATTCTTTCTTTGTTCTGTAGTCTTAGCAGTTTAGCCACAATATGATTGAAGGGTGTCTTTAGTTATTTTTTAATTTAAGATCAATTTGAGATCCTAAATGCATCTAGAACAGAGTTGTGGGTAACTTACTTAGATTTTGGAAATTTTTGGTCATGACTTGACTAATTTTTCATTTTTTGTTATTATCTTACTTTTTTCTTCTACTTCATGATGTCTTATGCTCAAAGTCATCATCATGTTTTAGAACTTTTAAGTTTTTATTATGCTCCTTTTTGTTTAATTTCTAGTTGAATACATTTCTTCAATTTTTTATATTTTCTCTGTTTCATCCTGCCTGTATTACTGCCTGCTGTGCTTTTAATTTTGTTTATTGAATGTTCATTGCCAATATTTCATTTGTTCATAAAATTTGATAAATTTACCATCCATGTTGCTTACTTTCTCTTTTAGGTCTTTTATGAGCTTTTTTATTTCATTCTTCTCTTAGTTTTTAGTGAACTATAATGTTACTAAATATTTTTAAATTGAATATTTGAATTATTTCACTGATATTTCAATATTTTTTATCTTAAGTTTTGGTTATTGAAGAGTTATGACATTTTAATATTTTTATGTACTTACACTCTCATTTGAATTTATATAACTTTCTTCTTTTTTTAACTTGTTTTATGAGGAGTCTTCCTAGTAGGCAGCCACATTTTTGAGAGAAAACCTTTATTAATATTTGGATAACAGATAATAGAATGCAATGACAGTGGTAATAATTGAAAAGGAAACAATGTATCCATGTGCTTTAAAATAGAAACATCAACTATACTACAAATGTTAGAAAAGTAATTATGATGAATAGAAGACAACATAATCATTACAAAAGGTGAAAAGTAAGCATGTGAAGAGCTCAGAAATATCAATCAAGGAGGAGGGAAAATGTCAAAATTCAATAAAAGCAATTTAGGAAAAAGAATTATATTGGATGAAATAATAAGAATCATGAAGAGCAAATTCAGACAAAATTAATCATAAAAGTAAAAAGAAAATAAACAAAATAACAACAACAAAGAAAACAGTGATTCTTTCTTCCTTGTTGAGAAAGTTGATTTTCTTTCCCCACAGTTTCTTTTTCATTTTAGTTTGTGTGTGAGACAGCTGTTTTATTTTTCTCTTTGTGTCCAAGCAGGTTATAACAGAGAGAGCTATTTTCAGGTTGAACTCTTTCCAAGCAGTGTGCTTCTATTATTCTCTCTGGCCATCTGGCAGTATACAAAGCAGTCAAACAAAACATTCTCCACAGGCTGGGCATGAGGCTATGGTTGGTACCATGTTTCCTGCACTCACAGATGTCCTTCCTATCACTCCTGTTCATATTCACCCACCTCATCTCTCTGTCTTTTTGAGAGTTCAAACAAAAATACCTTTGTTTGTTGGCTTCTGTGTATGCCATGACTTCTGGCTTATATTTCAGAGTTTGCAAATCTGTTCTAATTTTTCTTTAGCTGTGCATGCCCTGAGTTATAGTTTCCTAGTATAACTTGTGTCTTTAAACTTGAGTCCAGTTCCTTTTCCTGCATCTTCACTAATTCTCATGGTGTTCATGTAAGCAAACAGAATACAGAAGTCCTTTAAAGATCAGAAATATAAAAATATGGTATATTTGCTACTTCATTGGTCAATTATTTGACTCTACTTTATCTCCTAATATAGTAGATGTCTATAAAACTAGTGAATAAACTAGTATGTATAGAGGAATACTTCTCTAGTGACAAAATGTATGGAATGATGCTCTTCAGTATTAACTGTTAATTTTACACAATTCTATGTGATAAAACTGAATAGAATTTCCCTTTATTTTTGCCTTGAATCTCACTGACTCTGATTCCCTTGCTTTCCTATATAATTATTTAATTGTGTTGTTTGAGAATTTGTACATGTTTTCATCGTGTTTATCCTGCCTACCCCAACTTTTCTCAGATGTACTCACCTTTTTCTGTCCATCCTACTTCCTGCCCTTTTATGAAAACATCAAGACAAGTTTGTGCTGCCCAAATATGCCTGGTTTTGTGATCTTCCACAAGAGCATGGTCTACTTTGCAGAGGATATACTTTTAGAGAAAACTGACCACCAATCTCCATAGCTTATGATTGCCAATATGTCCTTAGCTACATGTGGATTCCTTCCCCACCCCAATTAACTCCTCCTTGGTACTGGGTTTTATTTTGGCTTGGACTTAAACAGGTTATGTGCATGCTGTTGAAACCACTATTTCATGTGTAGAGAGCTGCCTTTCTGCATCCAGAAGACACTATTCCTTATAGTCATCCATCACTTAGTCTCTCATTCTCTATCACTTCTCTTACATAATGATCAGAGACTTGGGAGGAGGATATGTGGTACTTATGTTCCAGTTAGAGTTGGGCATTCTGCAGTACTTAATCTTGGCCAGTTGTGGATCTCCAGGTAATTTAACCATATACTGCAAACAGAGCATTCTGAATGATGGTTTAGAGATGCATTAATCTATTATAATAAATCATTAGGATTTGCTTTATATCATGTCCATTTAGCAAACTAATAGTAGCAGCTTTTCTCCCAAGGCTTATGGCTTGTCTAGGAATGTGTTGTTGGCCAATGTAATGGTGGTAGATATGGGTTTCTTCCTATGGAGAGAGGACATATATTCAATATGAAAGTGGAGGTTATTCCCCTGATATTTATGTCACTATTTCACTAGTGGGTATCATTATACTTTATAGGATGTACAGATGTGAATGACCAATGTTTACTTTTTTCCTCTGGTTGTGTACATAGCACATTCCAGGATTGTGAAAGATAGGCAGTATGAAATGAAGGTTACATATATGTACTATTGTGATTTCTCCTTGTTACATTGATCAAATATATGGTATCTTCACTAATAGAGTCTTACTGTCAAGTCCTGGAAGGTAACAAAGAGCAATGGCAATAGTATGTAGTTTTTAGGGATCTATATGGAATCATTAATAACTTCAAAAGAAGTAAGCCTTTCATGTCATTGGCTTTATATTTGTTAGCCTATGGTGTCTACTAGGGTTTTGTTCCCTTCTTAGTAGGTAGTTACGTTTTAACTCTTTTTATGTATGTATGAATATACACACATTAGGATGCTTCTACAGTAGTAGGTTTCCATATACCATTTTAAAAGTTCTTTAGTATTATTTATCCTTTATAATAATCTCTCTTCTACTTTTCACTCTGCTTCTAAACTCCAATTTAACACTTTTCATTTCATTATTCCTTTTGAACCCTTTACTACTGTTTAAAGTTCCAATTAGTATGTTTTCCTTCATTTGTAATCCTAAACTTTCATATTTTGTGATTTTACCTTTTTTAGTTGCTTATTGTTCAGTATCACCCTCATTTAATTTTGTATAACAACTATCCCCTTGTATAGCCACACAACCCATATACTACTTCAGATTCATGGAAGTGGACAGTTGTAATGAGTCTCTTTATGTCACTATCTTTAATTCCCTCAACTAATATCTTAATATGTTGAAATATTGAAAAGCTTCAACACATCATCATGATAAGGACATTCAGTAACTATAAGAGGAAGACTGACTTTCATTCTTACAAAAGGTATGTACAATGAACCAACAAAAAATTCACACATAATTGTTTTTAGAGTATTAATCCTTATATTTACAAGTCAAAAGGCCATTTTCTTATTTAACATTGTACTGAAAGCTTATATTGTTAAAATAGATAATAAGAATGAATATAAATTATCTGTATTTTAAAACAGGGAAACTATATCTAATAAAAATCCATATATTACATTACAAATATAAAAATGAATGAAAACATTAAAAACACTAGAATCAATTTAGTTAGCTTGGCAAAGATGCATGATATGAAATAAACTTAAAAACACTGAATTTTATAGAGTTAAAATAAATGAGGAATTTGAAAGTGAAACTAGAAATAAATATTTAATGAAATTATAAAGAAAACATTCTGGGAAAATACAAACAACTGGTAATTATTGGAAACTGTACAATATGTTTGAAAAATAAACTAGAAATATATGTTATATTTGTGGATTCAAAATTTTAATATTTGAAGATGAGAATGTTTCTCTAATTTATTCACCCATGTAATAGAATTACTATTATAATTCTATGTGCAATTTGATATTTACTTTTCATGGGAAACTTCAAAGAACCAAGAAAAATCAAGATGATATTAAGAAATACTGGTATTAAATAATTGACACATTCTGATTTCAAGGGTTACTTCACTAATTAACCCATTCTAGTAGTAACAGAAGGCAAAGAATAATGCACTGTGATTGACGTACTGAATTTAAAACCTTTATAAATTTTAGTATTTAAAGATTCATAATACAACATTTAGCATCTAACCTACCTTAAGTGTATAATTATTTTTAAATGTATTCATTGTTAAATAACCCCATAAACATTTTTCATCTTCACAATATATATACTGCTCAACAGTAACTCCATTTCTTCTCTCTTCCATCCCTTATGACCACTATTTTACATTTTCTCTTTTTGATCTTTATTATTTTAGGTATCTGAGACAAATTGAAAGAAATAATTTGTCTTTTTCCGTAGGTTTGTTTCATTTAAAGTAGTATTCTCAAGTTTTTTCTACATTGTATTGTATATCAGGATATTCTTTATTTTTAAGGTTAAATAATATTCTGTTTGTAGTAGTGATTCTGTTTAAGAGGCTGTTCAGTTCAAGAAAGCAAACAGACAAGAAGTACCACCACATATGAAGAAAGGGTAAATAAAAAATTATGATACTGATACTATCTAGATATGCTAGAATATGTATATTTTCTCCACAGTTTAAAGAATTAAAACACAGAAAAAAGTATTAATAGAAATTTTGCGGTGGTTCAATGGATCTACCATATGCTATTGTGGGAACTGGGGTGCTTTTAGGGTTCTTTGCCACATAATGAAAAAATAATTAAAAATGTAGTCAAAAGACATTTTGAGACTAGTTTATTCCCATTAAAATTTAAAAACTCAAGTAAGACAAGCTGTAAATGTCTCAGTGCCTTTGATGGGGAGAATGGGGAGGATAAGACAGCATGGTGGTCAGCCATATGTCAACAGGTGTCCGGAGCCGTTTGGAGCAGTGCCGTACCTAGAAGATGGCGCCTCTTCCTGTTCCTGTTCCTGCAAAGCTTGGTAGTAAGCAACTGCCTTATTTGGACCTGCTTGGCGTCCGCCAATAGAGTACGGCTATGTGGCAGACTGTGTTTGGTTTTGCTGTTTGCTATATAACTGCTATCATGGGGTGCGGGGGCGGTCACTTCCTGAAACCTCCCGAGTAAACTGCTTGAAGAAGGATCCTGGTTGTCTGTGTCTCTTTCCCGCTGGACTGGTGCGGCACCGACAAGTGGTGCCCATACGGGGAACCTCTTAAAGGTCCGTACGCAGGATTCAGAACTTCTTGTGGTTGGGGCAACGTCGGAAAGCCCGGTGAGTAAATCGGTAGGGCCAAGTTAAAGGTTCTCGATAAAGAGACGAGTAAATCGGTAGGGCCAAGTTAAAGGTTCTCGGTAAAGAGACAATCTATAACAGGAACAGCGCGCAGACCGCTAAAACACCTGTAAAAATCCTCGGAGACAAGAGACCCTAAGAGGATCCGAAAGTTCCCCTTCAAGGGCATGCTCCCATTTGACATTGACCCCCTTCTGGCTGCAGGGCTGTTCTTGTTGTTGACTGTGTTAGTAGGAGTGCACTTGTTAAAGCTAGAGAGAATAAACATGGGTTCTTCCTCGTCCCGCCCATTACGGGAAGCTGTTCAGAGCTTATTGCGGGCGAAGAAACTGAAAATTCAAAAGGAAACTATTATTCGCTTCCTGGATGAGGTCGATGGTGTGGCGCCCTAATTCGCCGTTTCAGCCAACCTCACAGTGGCCAGCTGGGACAAGTTAGGGAAAGACCTAGATTTTGCCTGGGAGCAGGGCACACTCAAACATGGAGTACGACCCATTTGGAAATTAATCCGCAGCTGCCTTAAAGATGAACGCTGCATTGATGAAATAGAACAGACAACTTCCGCTTTAGAGCAGTTGAGGGAGACTCGCTCTAGTGAGGGAAGGCAAAATGGCTCAGAGAATGAGGGCAGTATTAGTAATGCCAACAAAATTAAATTGAAGAAAGGTGAAGGCACAAAACAGGCAAGGCGGCTCTATCCTGACCTTAAGGACTTAGAGGATTCTAGCCAATCCACAACTCCTGAGAGGCTAAATAGTTCCTCGTCCTACAGTGGGGCTTTTAATTGGCCGATCCTCCTCTGCTCTAAAAGGCTTACAGGTTCATCCTGGTGTGATAGATAATGAGCTTAAAGGAGCGGTAAAAATTTTAGTCTCTTCCCCTCGGGGCATTACTGCTATATCTCCAGGAGATAGAGTTGCTCAACTTTTAATTCTCCCAAGTGCACACAATTTGTTCACTCAGTGCTGTCTTGGGCACGAGGTTCTGTTTGTGTTTTCCCTCAGGATCGCCATGACCCAATTTGGGTTCCTGAGAGGCTGGTCCGGAAATGTAATACTGATCCTCCTGCTCCTCCTCCTGAAGACAACTCCTGCGAAGACGGAATTGAGATGGGGGATCCTCTCGGTCTTCCCAAATCCGCTGCCAATACAACATGATGCTCAAGTATTTCCCCGTTTTTTTTTTTTTTTTGTTTTTTTTTTGTTTGTTTTTTTTGCTTCTAATGCTAGTCTAGAGCTTCCATTTTTGCCAAAGGATGAACAAATAGCGCCTGTTACTTTTAATTTTACTTGGTCTCTTTTAGGTACTTTATGCTTTCATAAACAGTCCTCTTTTGCTGACCCCGCCGCTTGCATTCGGCTCTATAATCAGACTGCAGGGTGGTTTGATCCCAAGCCCCTAGTGCATGGTTTGAACTCCACCAATGCTACCTGGCTTTCCGGATGGTGGCCAGCGGCTGAAACCCGGGATAATGTTTCTGTCCCGTCACAACCTAGATGGGCTCCTTTCTGTAGGGAACCCAGAAGGCCCGGATCGAATTTTCCCTGGACGGGATGTCAGTCCCGCAAGGTCACCTGGGCCAAGGTGGGGTTTTTTACCTTTACACCCTATATTAGTTGTTTTCCTAATAGTACTTTTGCAGGATTTAATTTCACCTTTCAAAATCCTAATATTGTTTCACCCCAGAATCCTTTTGATGTTTGGCTATTGTGTGGTGTTAACGGAAGCTGCACAGATTTAGGTCCCTTTGCCATGATTGGCAGAGGACAGACAGGCAATGCTACCTTTTCCTGGAATAATACAGTTATTTTTGAAGAATCTGTCAGGCTTTCTTCTATTGGACAAAATATTGGTTTTTTCCCCCACACCGGTTTGTGTGTGGCCCCTTTTTTTATGGGTAGTGTATAATGGCACTAATGATACCTTTGATGGTCTTACTTTGAATTGCTCCCGTGAAAATTGTTTTTATACTTTGTGCTGGGATGCAAGTAAGTTTCCTCTTGCCATTGCTATCCGCATGCCATGATGGGTGCCCGTTCCTGTCGAGGCTCCCTCCTCCCTAACTCTGCTTCATTTTAGGCGCAATTTTGGAGTTACAGCTGCCATTGTTGCTGCCATTGCCATTGCAGCAGCAGGTGCCACCGCGGCGGCGGTATCTTTGACCTCGTCCATACAGACAGCAGCAACGCTTAATGATCTCTCTGCTAATGTAGCACATGCGTTGAATTTGCAAGCTGACATTAACTGCCAATTGAAAGGAGGCATTATACTAGTGAACCAATGTGTGGACTTGGTAGAAGAAAGACTGGAGACTCTTTGGCAGTTGGCTCTAGTAGGCTGTGCACAACAGTCACCAGGACTTTGCGTTACCCCAATAACTTTCCATAACTTTTCTACGGCTGCCAACTTAGCCCGGAAACTTTCTAAGTATTTACAAGGCAATTGGTCCAAAGACTTTGACAAACTTATGACTGAACTCCGGTTGGCTATAGTAGATGTCAATACGACTGGAATTGACCTCTCTATGGCAGAAGGGTTTGGCGCCTGGATTCAGCAGGCCATGAGCCACCTCAGAGAATGGGCTAGCTTGGGATCCATGCTTGTCTTGATGATGCTGATTGCGGGTCTTTGCCTGTGGTGTTTTTGCCGCATGGCTCAAGGGCACAGAAGAGATCTTGTGGCCATTGCTCAAGCTTTCGTAGCTATTGAGGCTGGACAGTCCCCTCAAGTATGGCTTACTAGCCTGACTTGAAGTTTGGAGCCTTTTCCCTGACATATGGCCTTTGCACCCAGCTGGCTTTTGGCCATTGCACGCTGGAAGGCATATGTCAATTCTTTTGTCAATGGCCATTGCACTTCGCTGGGAGTATCCCATTGCACGCGAAATGGCGTTGGTACTGTCCTCTTTGTCCTTGATCTGGCAGAATCTAGAATGATCTCGCAGGTGATTGGACCTTCTGGCTCAGCTAAAACAAAAAGAGGGAACTGTCGGGAGCCGTTTGGAGCAGTGCCGCACCTAGAAGATGGCGCCTCTTCCTGTTCCTGTTCCTGCAAAGCTTGGTAGTAAGCAACTGCCTTATTTGGACCTGCTTGGCATCCACCAATAGAGTACGGCTACATGGCAGACTGTGTTTGGTTTTGCTGTTTGCTATATAACTGCTATCCTGGGGTGCGGGGGCGGTCACTTCCTGAAACCTCCCGAGTAAACTGCTTGAAGAAGGATCCTGGTTGTCTGTGTCTCTTTCCCGCTGGACAGGTGCGGCACCGACAAACAGGTAGTCACTTGCCAGAGAGGGGAAATTTAGGAAAAATAACAAATTTTCAGTACTAGGCACTATTTCTCTCCTGTTGAGTGGTTCATAAGTCCAAGTATATAGCTGTTGGTTACCTGAAAGACAGAGGTGCCACTATTTCAGCTTTAGGGATTTCTTGGCAAGCTAGTCATTACCAACGTTTATAGCCATTTGCAGCTAGGTAGATCTATTGATTGCTTTCCTCCCTTGGAAAGCTGCATATCTCTTTCCAGTGCTGCTACACACACACACACACACACACACACACACACATGCATGCACACAGTAGACATGCACATGCACATTCACACACACTCAGCACATTTTGTCTTGATTGTATGTACATGTGTTTAAGACAGAACAGTTGGAATTGGGTAAAGTATTCAGGGCTTTTTCTTGGAAATGAATGATTTTCCTTCTCTCAGCAGGCATTGAAAGTCTGCAGCATTCAATATAGGGGAAGAGCCTCATGGATTCTTTTTTCCATTCACACTGTTGTGCCAAATGTTATTGTTATCATGCAGGTCTTGTTTAGGTAATCACATTTTTGATATTTTGTGGGTACAGCTTTCCTGTCACATACTGATGAAACTATTCTTTTTGCTCCACTTCATATGTTTTTTTTCTAGAGCCTTGGGTGTAGAGATGGTACTTCTGATGTGTAAATTAGAAATGGTAAGACAATGATCGTATTTTTCTCCATTTTACTTGTATATTTTTATAATCGTCTCTGCTTGATCTAAAAAGAAGCTTCTTTGAGTCGAGTTAAGAGCTACATTTATCTATGGGTATAACATTGAGTATATAATATAGTTAGAAACTATAGGGATTTAGAAAAATGATTGGACTGAGCTTTTGCTTTAGGATCTAGGACTTCTCCAACCACACATTCTTATGTTTTTTGCAACAAGTATAAACTCCCTATCTATCAGATTCTACCTTAATTTCAATTAGATAGCTATTGGTTACTCCCAAATAAAAGTGCTACTGGAGATATCTTTCCAGATGGAATACTCATTGTTTTAGTTCATAGGATTTATGGATGAGTAGGGTTATTGATTTATTTTTCTCCTTTGTAAAATTCCTTAGCATCCTCTGATTCTTGATAGCTAATCCTTAGAGAGGAGATTTTCATGTCTGCCCCAGCTTTACTTCTTCAAATCTTGAGTACAAAGAACACAGCAATAAATTCCTACCTTCAAGTTATTTGAAGCATCCAATAACATTCACAATAGCCTACATTGTTTTGTGGGTCTCTTAGATTCTCTTGACCAACCAGTAGCAGGGATGTTTCCCATGTTTGTCTCTATAGCACTGGATTTTTTGTTTTGGCTTTTGTGGGGAACATTGTCACCTGTATGAGGTAGCTCTATTTAAGCATATACATGATGTGTGCACAATTACTCATATTATATGGCTAATTTTAAGCATACTTTTAAAATAATAGTTTTCCTGTTACTTATTCAATTATTCTTGGTGTTATTTACCTCTCTTTTCTTTCTTTATTGCTTTCCCTCCCATCTTCCCATATAAATCCATTCCATTTTTGCTCTTCTCTCTGTATTTATTTGTCTATAAATGATATAATTTCTTTCTCAGTGCAATTTCATTGTGCAGAGGATCCAAGATGGCAGTGCTGAACCTGCATGGTATCTGATCTGCAAGATGGAGACTAGGGAGCCACCTGGGAACTACAGACCAAAAAACCTGTATAGTCCTAGGTGAGAGGGGTCCACATAGTGCAAAGCACAGGTGGGTCCGACCTCTGGCCATCCAACTGGCCAAAAAAAAGCCTGGTTCCTAGTCCCCAGCATCTGGATCCATACTTGCCTGCCAGCTGCAGCCATGTTCTATATCACAGACTTGGTATCTGGGACTGAACAGTGGGTGGTGAAGCACCAGAGTCTGGATCTGCTGCCCTGGGGAGAAGCCAGGAAAATGGATGGGTCTGACCTTTGACCACACTGTCAGTCTACAGAAACCCCCAGGGGCAGGTGACCACACAGGCAAGGTATCCAAAGCCTAGCATAGGCTATTGTGACATACATGCACTCTTTTTCTCTCCCTCTTTGACTGAACTGTGGGCTACAGAGAAACAGGATTAGTGTCTGCTAGCCCAAGGGGAGCCCAGAGTGCAGATTTAGGATAGATCTGATCTCAGATCATCCTGACAGTCCACAGAGGGACCCAGGGCCCTCACAGGGCCCCAGGCTGTGGACATGTTCTCAGGCTACAGCTCCATAGCCTTACTCTGAGGTTGACTGATTTAAGGAGGCATGGCCTGAACAGATCCAGCATAATCCTAGCTTGATGTACCAGGGGACTGTTCCTGCACTTCAGCACCCCACTTTCACTGAATGATAGGTCATTGAAACAGAAACTGAATCGAAACATAATGACATTAACCAATGTCACCAATCAAATAGATCTAACAGATATATACAGAACTATTCACTGAACACAAAAGATTATACCTTCTTCTCAGCAGCACATGGACCCTTCTCCAAAATTGATCATATACCAGGTCACAAAGCAAGCCTCAAAAGATACAAGAATATTCAAATAATGCCTTGTATCCTATCAGATCACCATGGAATAAAGCTGGACTTCAACAACAACAGAAATAACAAAAAGCCTACACACACATGGAAACTAAATCACTCTCAAGTCAATGACAACTGGATGAGGGAAGAAATAAAAGAGGACATTAAGGACTTCTTTAAATTCAATAGAAATGAAGGTACAATATACCCAAATTCATGAGACACATTGAAAGCAGTGCTAAGAGGAAAATTCATAGCACTAAGTGGAAACATCTCATATAGGCAACTTAATAACACATCTGGAAGCCCTAGGGAAAAAAGAAGCAGAAACACCCAAGAGGAGTAGATGGGTGGAAATAATCAATTGGGCTGAAATCAATATATTAGAAACAAAGAGAAAAATTGAAAGAATCAACAAAACCAAGAGTTGGTTCTTTAAGAAAATCAACAAGATAGACAAACTGTTAGCCAAACTAACTAAACATCAGAGAAACATTATCCAAATTGACAAAACCAGAAATGAAAAGGGAAACATAACAACAGACACTGAAGAATCATTAGGTCCTACTTCAAAGGCTTATATGTCACAAAATTTGAAAACCTAAAAGAAATGATTCCACTTGCCAAAGCTGAATCAAAATCAGATAAACAATTTAAATTGTCCTATTTCTGACAGAAAGACAAGCAGTCATTAATAGTCTCCCAAACCAAACCAAAGGAAAAAAAAGTCCAGGGCCAGATTTTTTCAGCACAGAATTCTACCAGACCTTCAAAGAAGAGCTAATACTGATACTCTTCAAGCTACTCCACAAAATAGAAATGGATGGAATATTACCAAACTCATTCTATGAGACCACAGTCATTTCAATACCTAAATCTCACAAAGACCCAACAAAGAAAGAACCTTTCAGACCAATTTATCTTATGAACATTGGGGCAAAAAATGTTCAATTTAATACTCACAAACCAAATCCAAGAGCACGTAAGTGATATTATTCACCATGACCAGGTAGGCTTCATTCCAGGCATGAAGGGGTGGTTCAATATACAGAAACCCATGAATGTAATCTACCATATAAACAAACTGAAAGAAAAAACATGATCATCTCCTTAGATGCTGAAAAAGCATTTGACAATATCCAACACCCAATCATGTTTCAAGTTCTGGAGAGATTGGGGATGCAAGGCACATACCTAAATATAATGAAGACTATATACAGTAAACCAATAGCCAACATCAAATTAAATGGCAAGAAACACAAGGAAATTCCACTAAAATCAGAGACTAGACAAGGCTGCCCACTCTTTCCATATTTCTTCAATATAGTTCTTGAAATTCTAGCCAAAGCAGTACGACAATTAATTGGGAAACCAAATGGGAACCAAATGGGAACCAAATGGGAAAGGAGGAAGTCAAATTATCTCTATTTGCAGATGATATGCTAGTGTACATAATTGACCCCTAAAATTCCACCAGAGAACTCCTACAGCTTATAAACACCTTCAGCAAAGTGGTTGGATAAAAAATTAACTCAAAAAAGTCAGTAGCCCTCCTGTACACAAATGACAATTGAGCTGACAAAGAAATTAGAGAAACTACACACTTTACAATAGCCACAAATAATATAAACTACAAAAGGTTTAACTCAAACAAAGCAAGTGAAAGACTTGCATGAAAAATCTTCAAATCTCTTAAGAAGGGAATTGAAGGTGACATCAGATGGTGGAAAGATCTCCCTTGTTTATGGATTGTGAGAATTAACCTAGTAAAAATGGTCATCTTACCAAATGCAATCTACAGATTCAATGCAATCGCTATCAAAATACCTACACCATTTTTTAAAAGACATTTAAAGATCAATTTTCAACTTCAAATGGAAAAAACAAAAAACCAGAAAAGCTAAAACAATCGTGTACAATAAAAGATCCTTTGGAAGAAATCCCATCCCTGATCTCAAGCTGTACTATAGAGCAACAGTAATTAAATTAGCAGGGTACTGGCATAGCAATAGGCTGGTTGATCAATGGAATCAAATCAATGACCAAGAAATAAATCCACACACCTATGGACACTTGATTTTTGACAAAGAAGCCAAATCTAATAAATGGAAAAAGGATAGCATCTTCAACACATGATGCTGATATAACTGGATGTCTACATGTAGAAAAATGCAAGTAGATACATATTTATCACCACACACAAAACTCAAGCCCAAGTGGATTAAAGATCTCAACATAAAGCCAGAGACAATAAATGTGTTAGAAGAAAAAGTGGGGAAGAGCCTTGAACTCATTGGCACAGGAGACAACTTCCTGAACAGAACACTAACAGCTCAGGCCTTAAGGTAAACAATTAAAACATGGAATGTCATGAGGCTGAGAAGCTTCTGTAAGGCTGAAGGCACTGTCAACAGAACAAAGTGACAGCCTACAGACTGGGAAAAGATCTTCACCAACCCTACATTTGACACAGGACTAATATCCAAAATATATAACAAGCTCAAGAAATTAAACACCACCAAACCAAATAATCCAATTAAGAAATGGACTCAGAACTAAACAGAGAATTTTCAACATAAAAATATTGAATGGCTCAGAAACACTTAAACAAATGCTCAACATCCTTAGTCATCAGAGAAATGCAAATCAAAACATTTCTGAGATTCCATCTTGTACCCATCAGAATGGCTAAGATAATAAACTCAAGTGACAGCACATGCTTTGGAGGATGTGGAGAAAGGGGAACAATTCTTCATTGCTGGTGGGAGTACAAAGTGTTACAACCACTTTGGAAATCAATCTGGTTCTTTTTCAGAAAAATGTGAATAGGGCTACTTCAAGACCCAGCTACTATTCCACTCCTTCGTATATACCCAAAAGATGCTCCACCACACACAAGGACATTTGTCAACTATGTTCATAGCAGCTTTATTTGTAATAGCCAGAATTTGGAAACAACCTAGATTTCACTCAGTTGAAGAATGGATAAGGGAACTGTGGTACATTTACATGATGAAATACTACTCAGTATTAAAAGCAAAGGAAATCTTGAAATTTGCAGCCAAATGGATGAAACTAGAAATGAGCATCCTGAGTGAGTTAACCCAGACCCATAAAGATACACATGGTATATACTCACTTATAATTGGGAATTAGCCCAACAGGCATGTCGTCTGAGAGTTTTCATTTAGCAGGGCATTTGGATAGATGCTGGGACTTCCTATTGGGACTCAAGGTGAGAGAGGTATGAGATAATGGGGAAATGAAAGTACCCCGAAGTTCCTGGAACCCTACAAGCAGACCATCAATGCTAGTGGATTTGAATCCATAGAGTTCTACTCAAACAATTGTACCAACCAAGGACAATGCATGCAGTAAACCTAAACACATCTAGGTTCAGATCATTGGCTATTCAGATCCAGGCAAGGCACAGCACATTATCCATAGTTGTGTGGAGAGCATGGACAGATTCTGATATGAACTATGGTGCCCCATATTTGAACACTTCCCCTTGGTGGGGAGGCCTGGTGACACTCGGAGAAAGGGTAAGCAGGCAACCAGGATGAGAAATTATAGGCTGTGATCATATGGTGGAGGAGGATGGCCCTTTCTGTCACAGGCCTAGGGTAGGGGAATAGGGTGAAAGAGGGAGGGAAGGGGGAACAGGAAGATACAAGTGAGGGGATAACAATTGAGATCTAATCTGAATAAATTATTTAAATAATTTCAGTGGGCATCTATATCACATTCCTTTTATTCATTTATATGTGGATGCACACTAAAACTTGCTCCATAACTTGTTACTTGTTAATAGTGTCACAGTACATGTAGGTTTACAGGTATCTGTCTTATATGCTGCCTTTGGTTACTTGGGAGTAAATATCCAGATGTTTTACTTCAAATATTTTGAGACACCTAGATACTTATTACCATAACAGGTATGTGATTTTGGGCCCTGATTAATGACAACATTTATAATTTATCCTGGAGAAAACTGTTTACCTCCATGAATTTAGCATTCACTTAACTATAGGAATTAAATTTGATTATGATAACATCTAACTCCATAATGATGCTTTGATAATCTATGTAGTAGCCAGAAATGAAATGCCAATATCAAATTCATGAAAACAATTTTGAAGTTATCAAAATATAACTTTGTGTTGATTATTTTTAAAGTGTTAGTTATTGAACTTAGATCAAAATAATAAAAAGTCACTAGACACCTGCCAGTCTTCTCATAATGTTTGTCTTGAATTACAGTATTTTATTGGGTGACTTTGAAGAAAGATACGAAAAATAATCTTAAGATGAAATAGATGAAGTAAAGTGAGCTGGGAGGGACGATACCAAATTATATTTGATAAAAATATCAGCAATTTTTAAGTCGTGACCAAATATAGATATTAATAAAATCTTTTTTTTTTATTTTTTTTTATTTTTTTAATTAATTAATTTATTTATTAATTTATTCATATTACATCTCAATTGTTAGCCCATCCCTTGTATCCTCCCTTTCATTCCTCCCTCCCCTTTCCCCCTTTACTCCCTTCCCCTATGACTGTGACTGAGGGGGACCTCCTCCCCCTGTATATGAAGAAAATAATGCCCCATGCTTTGGTCCTAGGTAAAAATATTTTTAAAACTAATCTTTATTTGTCAGATGTAATAGTCATCCCAGAGGCTTACTTCTTCTGCTAACCTAGACATAGTCCTGGAATCTTCTAATCTTACAGTTTAATCAAGGCCTAGAATGTTTTCAGCCTCTGAGACTTACTTCTGAATAAACTCACCCTTTCTAGCTCTTTCTGACCTCTGGCTGGCTGGTTTAACTCAACTGTTGTGGGTCAAATTCCTCTCCATGTTGAGTGATTCAAACTGGCATCTCCTGAATTTATCTTATTCTTTCTTAAACTTGTCTTGGTAAAAATGTCTCCTTTTACCCTCCCTTTATTCTGTTCTATTTTAAGTTTTTTTTTCCTTTACTCTCTGTTCTCATGATAGTTAGGCATTCTCTAGTCTCTCAAATCTTTCTCTTACTCATCACTTTGTCTACCTCTCAATTAGACATCACTTTCAAACATAGGTGCTTAGATCTACAAACTAATTTCTCCTCCATTGTTTGGGATTGAAGTCATATGCTAAGGATGTGTCTGTATTCTAGCCAGAGGGATTAAAGGTGTGTGAGTCCAGTCAGATTACAAAGACCTAGGTCTTTGCATGTGTTCAGAGCAACCATTTACTAGATTTAAATTCCTCTAAAATATTGTCATAATCTGTACAGTATGCAGAAGTACTGAGTTAATACTCTCTTAAACGGCTAAAAAGGTTTTAATATGAGGACAGTGTGCTGACAGAATAAGATGTACTAAAGGACAGTTATGAGGAACCAGATGAGCTTAAGGTATTTTATGAATTTTGTATTCCAAACATGTAGAAGAATAAAAATAGCATCTTAGTATTTTTATCTGATGAAGTTATGTCTTTAAAAAAATCACATTCAACACTAGTGACCATATTTTGAAAGAGAAATAACAATTTGTAATCTATCTAGCTTGCAGTATAAGAATAATAATGTTTCTGAAAATAGTATAAAAGGAATGGTTGGGAGAGCTGAGAATTCTGAACAAGATAGAAAACACAAGGAATGTAAGTGTTTAAAAAATTTAAAGGGCTGACTTGTTGTTTAAAAAAAGCATAATTATTTATTGTGGTTTCATCAAGAAAACTAGAACCAATACATATAAGTTCAAGTTGCTCAGTAAAGGTTAAATAATTTGTTCAATAACACCATTTAATAATGGTTGATATGTCACATTATGAATCCTATTTGAAAAATATTTAAAGTAGATAGTATAAACCTACTCCGCCAGACTTTTATTTGATAATTTTTTTTACTTGAAAATAATTGTTTAATATGAAGTAAAATATTATTAGTCAGTCTTCAGAATAGACACTTCCTTGTGGTGCTTGGGTTTCCATCCAACTATTAACAAAAATTTGTAACATATGATAGAAGTGGTTCATAGGGGCTGGTGAGTTAATTCAGTAGAATGACAGAGACTATTCATGGCATACTAATGTTTTATATATATATTATAAAAGAAAACAAGTTTGTAGCTTCATTTTGGGGAACATGGCTTAATTGATTAAAAACTATTACACAGTAGCATCTGAGTCTTCTGAACTGATAGAAAGTTGATTAATATGATTAATATAAGAAAACTAAAATATGTCAATCAAATTTCCTACTGACAAAGTATTTTAAAGTATTCATATAATATTAGTCTAAAGCATTGAAAATAATATAACTGAAGAAAGTTAGTAAGTTTTCATTAAAAGCCATATATGAATACCAAAAATTTCAGAGACAAATTTTAAATGATAATCATTCATGTTAGGGGGTCAAAAGATCTTCTGGTGACATTGACTAATAGAAACAGCATTGTTTAATGTCTTAAATGTCCTCAATTTATTTTAAATTTATAATACATCCTAGAGTCATTCCTTTTAATAAGAACCTTTGGCATAAAAGCCATTTTTTGAATTATTACAGAGCAAATATCTACTGGCAAGTAAATTATTAAAGTAAAATTAAATGTTACCACAGGATTTTAAAAAGGCCTTTTGGTGTGTTTTCATCTAAATTTGCAAAAGAGCAACTAAAGAACTAGAAGTGAAATGTGAATACTAACATACTGCTTACTCTCTGTTTGGGAAAACTGCTTTATATTTGCCTCCATGTACTTTCTCACCATCATTAGAGCTCAAATCAAGGGAAAAACAATTTGTCCCAGTTTATGCAGAAAATTATTTGATGAACATCTAGGCAAAGAAATAATGGAAAATGAAGTTGGTTTTATCTTTCATGCATGTAATCATTTGAATACTTAGCAATACAACTTTTGCCTACAATTTCCTTTTTTTTTACTAGCAATGAATAACAAGATTATAATTTTTTCTCTTCTCTTTCTAACTTACCCAATATTTCTGTAGTCAGTTCTGTCCCTCTCCCTCACCAATCTCTCTCTCATGTATATTTATCAATTATTCCTTGTGTCATCATCTCCTAAAATATGACCAATTACAGATTTTTTGACTGTCAAATATTAATAGAATAAATAATTTGTAGTAATCAGGTGTTGTTGGCATTCAAAACATACAGTGTATCACCCTGCTTCCACTGGTCACTTTACTAACTACTTTGATTAATTAAATCATTTAGATAATACGCTCACTTCCATACATGTGGTCATAACTTTGAGATATGTATTCAATGACAGCATTTCCATCACAAAGGTCTCAAGCCCTAAATGCTTACTATGTATGGTTCCTTTACTTATTTTCTCAATGAGAAATGTCTTTTCCATAAGTATGAAAGAGAATAATGAGAACCAAGTCCATGACTGTATGATCTTTCATCAAATTGGTTTTGGGCTACTGAATTAATGTAGCAACTGAAGCCAGACACTTTTCTCCATAGTCATCAACAGTTTAAAAGTGATGAATCTATTCCCAAAGTGTAGCAACTGAACAGTCAGGAGAAAATTCCTACCCAAGAGAATGAAATAGAATGTGTCATTTTTTTGGATGATCTTTTATAGGGTGATCAAGAGGCTTTCATTTAGTGAATACATTTGCTCACTCAGTTTTGTAGAGTCGCCCTTCATTTATTCTTTCCCTTTGGAAGTACTTTCGAGTGCAAATTACTGCTATCAGAAGCCTTGAACTGAGAGGCTATTATTCTCCTTGCTCAGATTAAATTAATTTTGAACAGTTTAATGCAGCATGTCCAAGCTGCAAGTCCAAGTGGTGTCAAATCTATTTCTCTGCTTTTTTAAGCTGCACCTTCAAGGGCAGTATGATTCATGGTGAATGTGTTCTTCTAATGTCTTGCTAAGCATTATTATTTTCTTTCATTTGCAAGTCATGAGGCTACAAATGTTAACT
The DNA here is from genome assembly GCA_907169655.1 of Acomys percivali. Taxonomy (NCBI): domain Eukaryota; kingdom Metazoa; phylum Chordata; class Mammalia; order Rodentia; family Muridae; genus Acomys; species Acomys percivali. The sequence continues at coordinate 92,518,279 of OU015760.1, forward strand.
ATTCTCCTCCTAACATTGTATAAAGAATGCATGATTTAAGCTGGGCTGATTTTCCAAAACGGTGCTTATTACATTTACTTCCTTACAAATGAAATAAAGTCAAAATACTCTGGATGAAAGCAAGAAGTTTTAAAAGCTAATGAAACATTTGAAAGAGAACTGCTTTGGGAAGCACTGCAACATCATCACTGTTGTGTTTAAAGGGAATTATCTTGATCTAGGTTTACGTAATAAAATAAAGGGGTTTTAATGATTGGCTATATAATTCTGTTTGTGTTTTTGCAGAGTTGCAGGATGAAAAAGGGGGTATAAATCTACTTATCTTCTCTCTTCTCGTTCAGCCAAAATACTTTCTCCAGTATTCACTCTATCTAATGTATCATTGAAATGTAGTAACAAAGTTGCTTCTGTGTCACTGTAGAGCAAACACCCCAAAGAATACCAATTGATTAATGGCAGAGAAGAAGATATACTTTAAGCAGTTAGAAGTTTCAAAAACCTATCAACCTTGTGTCTATAGAAAGTATTTAAACTTTACAACTTAGGGAAGTCTTTTCTTCAGCTCTAATCACCAGTACTATGGATTAAGCAAATTAATGTTTTCTAAGGTCTTTTATGAAGATTGATGAAAATCCTATATTGCAATCTTCCTTTGGAGTATGTTAAAAGCCAAGATTAAGGGTACTGTCCTTTGAAAAGCTGTATAAGCACTTTCTTCTTGATATACTACTGTTTTTATAGATAAAAGAGATGTACACAAACTTCTTGACAATACAAATAATTATGTATAATTATAAGACCAAGGATCAACATAACAAAGCTATAACTCTGAGATTATAAGATATAACATTATGCTATTGAGGACATTTTGCTTTAGCATCTTTAGCACTTGACTTACATAGAAACTGAGACAATACATTTGAAGAAAGATAATATACTGTTCAAAACAATGTATAAAAGAGGACAAAAGAAGCAACTGACTGAATAGACCTTTAGGATCAGTAGGATGGCTTTCATACGAGTATAGCACACAGAATATAAAATCAAACCCATGTTATAATAACTGAAGGATAATAGATTTATTCAGTAAATGCAAAGATATCGGGAGTAAGTGGGCATCTTATGATGGTAGAAGACAATAGTCCCTATATACTAGAGATGATTATGTATGAATACCATTTTTCATTCCTCATTTATATTGTCTTGGAAAATATTTAAATAGTAATTATACTAGTTATCTCATTTGCAAATTAGATTAGCCACTATAAATCACGGCTTATAAATTTGTGGAGCAATTCAAAATTTTCATATATATATATAGTTCTGGACAATTTGTCAAGCATAATGGTACTCATGGTCTAAATGTTAGCAGTTCTTAAGGGAGAATAGGAATGGAGTTGATTTGCCCTACAAAATGATAGAGAACAAAAATATACGATAATTCAGATAACAGAATGAAAGCTTTATAACTGATCATGAAAGTCAAGAAAGTTTTTGTAACATTGCATTTCCTCAAAGACAAATTGAGAATAACTATACCTCCTTCACTGATGGAGGATTATGAAGTTTGGGTCACATGAGTATGTGTTTCTTTGTAAATCATGATATACTTGACATACATTAAGAATTATTCTCATGTTTTTCTATCAGGCCGTTTCATAACAGACAATGATTTTGTGAGTCATTTAACATCCATATATTCACCACACCTGTGTTAGTACTATACCATTCTAACTCTCCTTGCTTGCATAATTTTATTCTGCTCAGTATTCATGCAGATAGGACTAATAGAGTGTGAAAATATATGAAAATAATCATAATAAATTAGCTCATGTTTGTAGAGAAACTGGAAAGTCCAAACACCACTGGACAAACCAGAAATCTGAAACATGCAAGAGTTGTTGCTCCAAATCCAAGCTAAAATTTATCTGCAACAGAACTAAGAAATGTTAGAAAGCAAAAACTTAAGGTAATATATTTGAGAATTCTCTTTTGATTACTTGGAGAAGATTATTTCTTGTATTCTATTTAAAATATAAACTATTTGGAAAAAGACCTCCCACTTTACAGAGGTCTCTTTCCCCTAAGAAAGCAAACAAAATAAAAATCCAACATGAAATATATTGATATTCCAATGTAACTGGTTGTATTGTTGTTATGAATAGAGGTGCATTCAATTAAAAAGAAATATTTATGCATAGGCTACAATGACATAAGTGTGTGTGTGCACGTGCGTGCATGCATGCATGTATGTATGCATACATGTATCATTTCCTTGAGAATTTTGTAAATGTTTCAATCCTGATCACTCTTCCTCCCTGTCCTCTTCCCATCCTACCTAACTTTGTATCCTTTATTCCTGCATCAATGCTAATTTATGTTGCCCAATTATTCTTGAATGTGTGACCTTCCTTCCGAGTGTGGTTTACTTATTGAAAACTGACCCTTTCTACCCTAGCAGCTACGAATTATCACTATCTTCTTGGTTAGGTGTGAAATGTCAGGCCCATCTACTCCTCTGAATGGTAAGACTTGATCTGGCTTGGGCTTGTACAGGTCTCTTCTTGATACCACAGCTGCTAAATTCATATGTACACATGCCCTGGTGTCATCAGAAGGCATTGTTGCCTTGTTAAAATCCACCATTACTTTGTTTTACTCTCTTTCTGTCCTCTCTCATGCAGCATACTCTGAGGATTAGGAGAAGGGATATATAATAAATATTGTACTCATGGTAGAGTTTTCTGTAGTCTTGCATTACATTTGCCTTGGACAACTATGGGCCTCTGGGCCAATATAATAACAGAACCTTCTCTGATGAGGGTTGAGAGATACACTAATCTGTGAATATAATGGAAAGTCATTACTAATTGGCTTAAAAAATATGTCCACTAGGCAACCACCACTAGCAGATGTAGTGGACTTAAACATGTTTTTGTTTTGATCTCAAATGTGTGATATGAAACAGATGTTTTTGGGAGGGTGTGCAGTGTTTGTGCACAGGAAATAGACTTCTGAGAGAACACCTGATGTTTGTCCACTAGAAGAAGAACTGCCTCATGTCGAGGCATGGTCTTTGCCATCTGATAAACATCCTAGTGTAGACTCTGAGACTATATATATTATATATATATTATATATGTATATATAATATATATACATATATATATAATATATATACATATATATACATACATATAGTGTGTGTGTGTGTGTGTGTGTGTGTGTGTGTGTGTGTGTGTATACCAAAAACAAGAGGCTTTGGTTTTGGTATTGCTTCTCATTATTTGACTGTTCATAACTCTGCTCCAAGACATTCCTAAAGAAAGTCACTGAAGAGAACACTTATGAGATTCAGGTTCTAGCTGCTGTTCTGGATTCCCTCTGTGGTTTTTGTGATCTTTGCTGAATTGGTGGTTTGCTGTTTAATGAGTCTCCTGAATTCTTGAGGATGAAAAGTAGAATCACTCCAAGGAACTGAGAGTCAAAAAGGTCTACTTTTCCTATCCCCATTAACCTCTTTTCTCTCCTATCTAGGGCAGGTTGTTTGGAAAGGTGGTATAGGCATTTAAAAACCCCAATTAAAGTAGATCTGGAAAAGTTCAAATCCTACAGGTGGTACCTATATGTTCCTTGGGGATAATGAGTAACTTAACTTCTAATACTGTAGAGGAAAATACAGATTTTAAAGCTATAAAGATACTGTTTCAGGTATCATCAAAATGACAGTTGTTGTACAGGATTTTTTCCTGCCTTGTATGTAGAGGAATTTCCTGTTTTTGCTTTTTATTCTCCATGTATTCCATTTTTAAAAAGATTGGAAGAAGGACTGATGAGATACAAAAACTGGAAGAGTCATTAAAGTCTATAGTTCTGGAAACAATTCAGAGTTGGTAGTACAACAAGCCAGTTTACAGGTAGAGATGGAAACATTTGGGAAGCAAATAGCATGACTGAAAGATGGTGAAAAACATGTGTTCAGATTCAGTGCTAGCTAAAAATGGGAATTCTCTGCACCATTTGCCAGGTATTCAGGACACCTGATTGCAGAAGAGGGTAGGTAAGAAGGGGAAGCAAGAGATGCCAAAGTGTTATGGAGAAGCTGGACAAGATAAAGAGCTTTGGAGGCAAGTGTGCTGCTAGAGGAATTCACTAGGACTACACAGATATTATCCGCTTTCCCAGTCTTTGTGCAACATATCCCTGCCATGATGAAATGGCATGACATTGAGTAGATATACAACATTTAAAGCATTTTAAAGAGTACTGTATGGTATAGAATGCATTCATCATTTATTAAACAAATGTTAAGTAATTGAATTATACACCATAGACGTTTTCCCCAAGATTGGAATAGATTACTGACAGCTGACTTAGAATTTGGTCAACAGTTATAGCAGTTGTCCTGCTGGAAAAACAAAGCCGTGAAAATAGAACAACAAAATATAAAAAGGAGAATAAATGCTATTAAAGATCAATTGCTCAGTGAAGGGCATTATGCTGCTTTGGAGAACAAACCCAATCTGAAGATGTAGTAATTGAACGATGTCCTGTTGCAGACTTAAGAGCTTGGCACATAGTTGAGGAGCCTAGTAAAACAACCAACTCATTTGCTAAGGTAGTTCAAGGCCCTGGAGAAGCCCTCACATAATTCTTATAGAGATTGGGTTCAGTTCTAAATAGAGCCATACCAGACCCTGAGACCAGACATGTATTGACACAGATCATGGTGTATGAGAATGAAAATACTGAATGTAAGAGAACAATTAGAACATTAAAATCATGAGGATCCCCACTCAGTGAACGGATAAGAGAGACAGCTAATACTGGCTCTCAGAAGCATCATGCATCATAGTATAAGCCATAGCTCTAGGCCTCAGATATCAAAACACCTGCTGCTTTAATTGTGGTGAATTTGTCCATTTACAAAGAAATTGTAAGGTTAAAAGCTCCAGACTTCAAAATAGCAGATGTATTAACTCTAGAGAAACTGGTATTTGTAGAAGAGAACAAGGAAATTCTGGCTGTAATGGTAATGTTATGCCAAGACTTTCAGGTGTTGTAGCAGCTGTGGGAAGGGAAAACATTAGCTTAAGTATGGTAAACCCAAGAGAGGTATATGAGGTGATCTCTTGCCATTGGAAAAGGAACCAAGTGTCCTGTTAGCTCGACATCCCAAAGCAAGCAGTACTAGCCTTTTTTTCCAGCCAGGAGGTAACAAGCATGCAGGAAAACAAAAAGTAGGTATTCATTATCTAATGCATGCTGTTGAAGGCAGCCCAGCTTTGGATCTGGCCTTGGATAAATCTTTTACACTGTCTTCAGTTGTTGAATGTAACAAAATAACCACTGGTGTTTATGGTCTTTTACCTTCAGGAACAGTAGGAATAATCTTGGGAAGAAGTGGATTAACTTCTCAAGGCTTTATTGTGTATCCAGATATTATAGATGGGGATTGTGATGAAGAAATTAAAGTCATGGCATATATAGAAAAAGAGATGCAAATTATTGCAGGGAACAGAATTGTTCAGCTGTTACTGTTTCCTTACATTAAGGCCAAGGCGAGTCCAATAGAAATAACAGGTGCATTTGGGAGTACTATAAGATGTGTGTTCTGGCCAACAATTGTTAACAAACTATCAGAGTCCCAAATTGTACAAATGAATGGTGTTGAAATAGAAGGTTTGGTGAATATAGAAGCAGATATCAGTATCCTTTTCTAAAAGTCTTGGAATTCAGATTGGCTACATTAGAAGTTTTATACACAGTTTATCTGAATTGGTTAATTATCTCAAATAAGATGGATTAAATGTGTGGGACCAGAGAGGCAAAGAGGGAAGTTGAGACCCTATGTGGCTGACATACCCATACATTTGTTGAAAAGGGATAATTTACAACAGTGGAGTACTCAAATTAATATTACTGCAATCACAGAGACAGACAAGCATAAAAGCAGGGGTAAAATGGTAGATGTCCCTCTGGAAGGTTTTGATATGTTTAATCAAGAACAATTATAAGCTTTGCCAATTGTCCAAACCCAAAACTGAACAGGTATTGAATTTCCAAATTTATAAAGGGGGATACCAATAGCCTTGCCCCTAAAATGCTTATCAAACATATCTGTGTGGCAAGAGCAGTGGCCAATAACAAAACAAAAATTGCAGGCACTTGAACATCTGTTAAAAAAGACTCTTATAGAAGAGTCTACCAGTCCATGGAATTCCCCCAGTGTTTGTCATTAAAAAAAGAAAAAAGAAAAAAGAAAAAGAAAGGAAATCAGGAAAATGGAGGATGGTAACAGATTTAAGAGCAGTGAATAGAGTAATTCAACCAATGTGTCTTTTACAGGCTGGAATTCCTTTACTTTCTCTAATACCTAGATCATGGCCTATAATAGTAATTGTCTTAAAATATTTTTTTTCACAATACCCTTGTATAAGCAAGATAGGGAAAGGATTGCTTTCTCAGTTCCTTCTCTGAACAATAGTTGTCCAATGAATGTACTTCTACAGAGAATGCTAAATAGTCCAACTTTATGTCAGTACTCTGTGCAACAACCATATGAAATAATGCATAGGCATTGTCCTCAATCTATCATTTACCGTTATGTGGATGATATTTTGTTAGCTGATTCTGGTACAGATACTTTAGAGAAAATGTTTAAGCAAACGTGAAGAATTCTCTCATGGTGGGGGTTACAGATTTCTCTAGAAAAAATACAAAGGGAAGATTCAACTACTTATTTGGACAATAAAATAACTCAACCAAAATTTTGACCACAAAAGATACACATCTGTAGAGACCAGTTGCAAACTGTTAATGATTTTCAAAAATTAATGAGAGATTAACTGGCTGAGGCCTACAAATGGATTAGCTACTTATGAGTTAAGCAATTTTTTCAAACATAAATGTTTGTTACTCCCATAACATTTATGTCACTATTACACCAGTACATTTGGAAGGCAATCTGTTGTAATCCACAGGGTTTGTAGCTAGATGATTTTAATGGTTACTTTTCTCTTCAGTGTATATGTCACTATTGTTAAACAAATTTACATTTGGTTAGTGAGATTTCTCAGTGAGGGAGGTGTCTGGCCCCAAACCACAGCATACACATATCTATGAACACACAAACACACACTCACACACACACACATTAATCAATCAACAATGATATGTAAATAAATATTAAACTTAATATATACATATACTCATATGTAAGAGATCACTGGAAACTTCTAAGGTTTCAAATGAACATCTTACTACACAGTAAATAACTCCCTGCTTTCTTCCCTTTCTCTTTCCAGGATTTTTATACTGTTTCATATTCTATCCTTGTCAGTTTTATATTAGATTTCTTCTATCATATGATAGCTATCATAACAGATATATTTCATTTTGCATCATTTCCTCAATGTTCATCTATGTTATAGCATATATCATTTTTTTCATTTCCATTAAATATTGAATAGAATTCCTATATGTATATTTCATATTTTATTTATATAGTCAGCTACTAATGGATATTTGAGTTGTTTCTATTTTTAGCTCTATGTTCATTGAATGGTATGAACATGTGAGTACAAATATCTCTTTGAGACATGGCTTTCAGGTTTCTGAAATTTATACACAGAATTAGATTTATTGGATTGCATGGTAGCTTAGAAAATCTATAATTGTACATGACATAAACTTTAGGGTATTTGATAACACTATTAAAGAAATGTGCTGATAAATGTACATCTTCAAATTTTTTCTTTGTGGAAGGAAATAAGGATGGTATGTAAATTGAAACTAGAAGCTAGAAACATCCAATTGCATTATATATACAGAAAACAAATGTTACAATAGTTTATTTGAGCATTTTGCTTCTTTAAGATAAATGCTTTTATTTTGTACATGTTGTAGGAACCATTATCTTGTGTTTGTTTTATTCCTATTTTCCTTTCCAATAAATGACTTATCCATTATTATTATTATTATTATTATTATTATTATTATTATTATTATTATTA
>OU015760.1:92535988-92552692 GCA_907169655.1 Acomys percivali
TCTCTCTCTCTCTCTCTCTCTCTCTCTCTCTCTCTCTCTCTCTCTCTCTCTCTCTCTCTGTGTGTGTGTGTGTGTGCATATGTGCATACATGTGTTTCTTTTAACTGAGTCTCACTAAGGTAGTCAAGCTAAACTTGGCTTCACCTTGTAACCAAGGCTTGCCTTTAATTTGAAATCCTCACATGTCTTCTTCCTGAGTATCTTGGATTACTAATCTATGCTACCAGACACAGTAACCTCAAGCCCTTCTATAAGGTCTTCTGAACCTACTCATAAGGAAATGACCTTAACTTTCTGCCTCTTATTAATACCACACAGCTATTACATTTCAACACATGAATTTGAGAGAACATATTCAGACTATAGAATATATATTTCTTTGTAGCCATATGTCATGATCATCTACATGGGAAATCTTCCCCAAATACATATCTTTATAAACAGTCATTTGAGAAAACAATGTAGGGTGGGTAAAAAGCACAAGAGGAAATGAGAAGTATTGAGGGAAAGAAAGTGTATATGATTATATCCTAATTTCTCAAAGACTTAATTTTAAATCAATGTAAGAATAAAACTAGCTCCATATACAAAGCATCCAAAATAATAAATTTAGAGGAGAGAGGTGACTCAGTAGTTAAAAGCACTTGCAGCTCTTTCAGAGTTTTTTTTTTAATTTTTTAAAATTTTATTAATTTATTCTTGTTACATCTCAATGGTTATCCCATCCCTTGTATCCTCCCATTCTCCCCTCCCTCCCATTTTCCCCTTATTCCCCTCCCCTATGACTGTTCCTCAGAGGGATTACCTCCCCCTGTATATGCTCATAGGGTATCAAATCTCTTCTCGGTAACCTGCTGTCTTTGAGCTTGATCCTTAGCAACCCATATTGGGTTGTACTTTAGCTTTAGGGCATCCAGGTCAAGAGTACACATGTGGCATACACATAGGCACATGAAGATATGCATAAAAATAAATGTTTCAAACAGTAAAGTTACTGTAACAATTAAAGTACTTAATAGTTAAAAGCTATAAAATATAGTTTAGGTAACCCAAAGAAGGGATAAGGAATAGGCAGTGCATATCATATTCATGTATCAGCAAAGACAGTGTAGTTATGGCATAAATCCTTCTCATATAAGTACATTTTTGTGATTTTGGCTGAGTCAATGACTTTAATACATACATACATATATATATATACATATATATGTATATATATATACATACGTACATATGTGTATATATTTAGCCTAAATGTATGTGTTCCACATGAGATTTTATTGTCCTCAGAGGTTATAAGAGGGCCTCTGATTTCCTGGAACTAAAGATAGGTATGGTAGTGAGCCACCATATGACTTCTAGAAAACATTTTTTTTAAAACACAGAACCATCTCTCCAGCCTCTTTCTTACTATTTTTTTTCAATTTTTTCATTAATTTTTAAATTTTTTATATATGTATTTATATTATTATACCTGTATAAAGTAAACTACATACATCAAAAGAACCACAGAACATTCAGGAATTACATTCGTGTTACTGATTTTAAACAGAATTTTATTAATTCTTTGAAAATTGTACGCAATGTAGTTTGAAACTATTCCTCTCCCTTCCCTTCACCAACTACTTCCTTAATCACTCTCACTTCTCTACCCTCTCTATCCACACAACTTTGAGTTTTGTTCTCCCTTTTTATCCTTATTGAATCTAGTGTGTGTTGTCCAGCTAGTTTTGGAAGTGGAGCTTGCTTTGATAGAACGACATAGCATGGGTCACAGCATTAAAGAAAACAAACTTTCCCTCTGTCTCCATCTAGGAATTATTAATGGCTACTCAGCTAAGTGGGTGAATGTAATGTAGACCTCCCCCCTTCTCTATTTCAGGATTATGTCTGGCTTGAGCTTGCACAGGTCTTTTACGTGCTGCCATATTGCTGTGAGTTCATATGTGCAACTGTGCTATTGTATCTTATATCTAGATAATACTGTTTTGTTTCCTTGATATTACTTACCATTACTAACTCTTACAATCTTTCTGTCCTATTTTGCATTTATAGTCCTATATCCTGAGATGAGAAGTATGATATAAATGTTGTATTTAGGACCAAGTATTTCTCAGTGTCTTCTGTTTCCACATTGACCAATTTGGGATCTCAGTGTTAACTACCATCTACTGAAAGGAAACAAGCTTCTCTGATGAGAGCTGAGAGATGCTCTGATCTGTGGGAGCATCAAGAAGTCATTAGAGGTCATTTTAACTTTAATATTATACTCATTTAATGGAATAATATCATTCAACATTCCCCTAGAGACTATGACCTATGAAGTCACAAGTTTGGGCCTTTTTAGTGACTTCAGGTGTGAGTTCCACCTCATGATGCAAGACTCATATACAATCAGAAAATAAGTGGTCATTCTTATAACATCCATGCCACTATTGCATCAATGGGCATATCTTGTCATTGCATATCTACCCTAAATATCTCCATTTCATCTGATCTTGGAAGTTAAACAGAGCTAGGCCTACTTAGCACATTTAAGAGAGTCAATAGCTTCTTTGATGTATTATTAAATACATAAATAACAAAAATATAGATAACTTAAAATCACTTGTACTTTGAAGAAGAAACAAGTGAAACACACAGGGCAAAACACAAAATATACATTATATATAGTTCTATTTTAGTTTTCTCTTTCTATAATAAAACACTGACAAAAATAACTTGGAGAGAAAAGGATTTATTTGCTTTGCATGTCTGGATCCTAGTCCATCATTGAGGTAAGTCAAGATATGAACTCAAACAGGAGCAAAGAACTAGGGATATCACCAATGTGGTAGAAAGCAAACTAACACAAAATTATGCTCATATTTTTGTATCTTATTCATATCAGCTCTGTAGAAACTAAACAGATATCCATCAATTGTTGAAGATAAAACTAAGATTGTCCACTATATGACAAAATGTGTTGCTTCTACAACATAGGTGGACCTCAAAAACTCTAAGATATTTAGAAATATTCAGTCAAAACACACATTCTTTTATAAAAATATGGATGATACATATGTATAAGGTGGTAATATCTCTTCATTGACTCTGTTGCTTACTTTCTATCACTTACCCCTGGTGGGACTACCTGACCAGGCCATAGTAGAATATGATGTGCTCAGTCCTGCTACAACTTGTGCTGGGATGAGTTGGTAGGGAGTATTCTCCTTCTCTGAGGGGTAGGGGAGGGAATATAGGGGGAAGAAAGAGGGAGGGTGGGACCTAGATGAGAGGAGGGAGGTGGCTATGATTGGGTTGTATAGTGAATAGCTAAATAAATAAAATTAAAAACTAAAATATGGATGTTAAGCAGACCAAAATGAAGAGACAGAACAAATTAGTAATTACAAGGAGGATCATGAAACTGAGTGAATTTCTGCAGGTTTATTTTGAATGAAGATTTTAAAATTGAGATAATGGTAACAAAAGAGTAAATAATTTATTAATCAATTTTGTACTTTAAAATGATGAACTGTATAACTTGTATATCAATAAGACTGCTATAAACTAGTGAGTCAAATAATTATTTTATCAACATAAAATATACAAATTCAAATGCTTATAAAACTAAGTTAGGAGCTATAGTTAATTCTCCTCCAGGGTTAAATATCTGAAAATTTAATAATACCGTTTAAATTTTGTCAAACCATTAAGAAGCAGATAATTTTATGAATTACTGATATGCTTCTAAATTATATAAAGAAGAGATTTGATTAGGTACAAGTTATATTCACTAGGTAATAAGCAGTATAAAATAGCAACATCTGGTGAAAAACAAATTGCTGTATTATCCACTATGAATGCATATATTCACATTCATACAAGTACTGTGTAATCAGAAATCAACAGATTTTATAATACATTCATTAGTTCACTCAGGAGATAATTTGGGGATATAACACATATCATATGATTGCTCAGAACCACAACAAACATTAATTAAATTACTAGTCTTATCTTTGAGATATGATTTAACATCAAATAAACACTAATTTTCAAGATAATGAGGAAATACAGAATTCACAGCAAAGTACATTTAAATGGATGTTATATAAAATAATGGAAATAATGGTGGATTGAGCACTCTCCGAGGTAGAGCTATGAGAAGCATTAAGAAGTGTTTTCAAAGTTGATGCAAGATAAAATGTTCTGAGAGACAGTATTTAATATGAAAAACAAGTAAAATATTAAATTTAAATGCTAATTTTTGTTTGGTTCTGAAACTCTGAAGTTTTTTATTTCATTATCAAATTATAATTTTTTAAAAGCAGTGATTGAGATATCCATGCTTGTTACTTTCACATTATTGATTGCTATACTTTATTTTTATTATTTTTTAATTTATTCACTTTACTTACAGATTGTAGCCTCCTCGCTTGTCTCCTTGACTTTTATTCTCTCTACTTCCTAATAGTTTGTACTTTCTTGTCTAGCCCTTAGATACATCATGTCCACAAGAAGCCTTGATTTGTTTTAGGAGATGATCAAATTTAGGAAACAATATCTACGGATGAATTGTTATTGCTAGTTATGTCTGCTTATACTTATACTTTATATTCTTATTATAAGTTAATATAGTTATGTAAACTTATGAGATATAAATTGCTCTTATGAATTATGAATAAATGTTAGGAATCAGACAAGTGATTAACAAATCAATCACTTTACAACTAAATTTTTGTTGAGAGAAAATTAAAACTTCATTCTCAGTGGCTTCTGATATGTACATTATATTATCATATATTATATTAAACACAATTCATATGTCCCAAAACCTTACATTTCCCTGTCTAAGAAAGATCATGTACTTTGCATATAATCTGTCAATTACTTGTATTAAATTACAATTCCATAACAGTATAGTGGTGCTTCTTTTGCTCCACATTTTCAATCAGATGTTATCTCTTGTCATTTTATAAAATAGACACTTTGACAGATTTAAGGTAATAGCCCATTGTGGTATTGAATTTTATGTCCCTAATGTTTAGAGGTACTGAAACTTTACATACCCTTTTACCAACTGTTTCCAAGTAATATCTACCTAGATCTTGTTTTCATTTTCAAAATCCATTTTGCTTTTTATTTTTCTATACGTGTTTGAGTTCCCTATGTATTTTGCATATTAATCCCTTATCAGATATATGGATTTTTGCCATTGATTCTAGCTAGACCTTCAAGAGAGCAGCTAGTAAATATATTAGCAAGAACAACAATAAAAATATTAAAGATTCCATTTATATGCTTAATTAAATTAAATATAAAATCAATTTCTCACAATTTTATATATGTATGTCCATTATCTTTGATTGTTATTAAAATTAAACCATAAACTATATAGTTTATTTGACAAGATATAAACAGCTTTAGAATCGCAGTGTTAATATTGTTAATAAAAATGAAGTAACTAAGTAGATTCTGAATTTTCATTTGTTTTTAGTGCTCTTGTTCTACCAAAGAATACTGTATCAGTACTCTGTTCAAATGTTACTTTAAAGAATAATTTCCCTGTATGTGTATTTTACCAGTTTGGCATGAGGTTAAATTTTGTTTATTTTGGCTTATTTTATTTTTAGAACATATTATTTTTACTTTTAATTTAATTATGCTTTGAACTGTATAAAATACATGAACCAAGTCCTATGAATAAATGATTCATTCCTGTGACTCAGATCAGTCAATCACTCAGCTTGCATTAGAGAAAGTTATTGCAGTAGAAGTGAATTAACTCTGAGTTCTACAACTGTATAATGTACAGAAAGTGAGACTTTGGAGCACTCAGTCTTAAATGTCTTTATCAAACCCCTCCTTTCAAGACCCAGGAATCTATGGAGAAGAGGAGGCAGAAAGACTGTAAGAGCCAGAGGCGGTGGGTAAGCAGAAGGAAACAGCATCTTTCAAACACAACAGGGCTGGTACAAAGACTGTCACAAGTCCTGCATAGGTTCAAACTAGACAAAACCACAGCACTGAGTGAGGCAGTGATTACAATATCTCACCCCTCACCAAGGAAGGATTTTCAATTGATATTTGCTGGGAGAGAAAAAGTCAGTATCCTCTAAAGCGGTATCACTGGGTATATCAACCATACTCCAGGGCAAGTTTTATACACCAAAGTCAGAATAAAACATACTTCATGTTTTGTTATTTTTATCTTAGTGTATGGTTTCTTCTTGTTTGCTTGTTTTAATTTTCCTTTTTTGTTGTTTTTATTTTATCTTTTGAGAGATAATATGAAGATTGTGTGGGTAGGGAGGTGGGGAGGTTCTGGAGAGAGTCAGAGGAGGGGAAGGTATATAATGAAAACTATTTAAAAATTTAATAAAAACAATAAAACATAAAATATTAGAAAGTAAAGCAACAACAACAAAATGACCTAATTTTTTAAAATGTGAAAATATGCATTATAGAAATCTCAGCTAAAATCTTCCTAATTACTTGTATCTCCTTTGCAATACTGAAGGTATGGTCATGGTAAACTAAAACCCATTCAAGCATACTTAAGTAAATTTAAATGCTTTGAAAAGATTAATAATGGACTATATAGGTCAAAAATGATTAAAGAATCATATATGTTAGTTAGGTTTAAAATCAGATTAAAGTAACCTAGGTATTGTAAGTGGCTCAACAAATTCTCTATCCATTATACTTTCATCATGAATCTCCAAACGGCTCTCATGTTCAGTTGCAGTGAATCCTTACTTACTTACCTACTTATTCATTTATTCAGTTTTCATCTTGGTCATAGCCCCATCCCTCCTCACCTCCAAGCCCCACCCTCCATACTTCTTCCCCACCCTCTCCCCTATTCCTCAGAAAAGAGGAGCCCCACTTCCCATTCACCTCAGCTCATGAAGTCACATCAGTACTCTACATGTACTCTTCCCCTCTGGCCTGGCAAGGCAGTCTCATCAGAGGGAAGTGCTCAAAACCTGGCATCAGAGTCCATATCTGAGACAGTACCAACTCCCATTACTAGAGGACCTACATGAAGCCTGAGCTGCCCATTGGCTACATTGTGCCACCCACCCCAGCTCATCATGTTGTCTAAGAACTGAGCATGCCCACTTCCCCTGTAGACTGTCAAAACAGTCTCTCCAGGAAGAAGTGATTGAAAAGCTAACAAGAGAGTACATGTCAGAGAGAGTCACTACTCCCTTTACTAGAGGACCCACATGAAGTCTGAGCTTCCCATTGGCTACATATGTGTAGGGGGCCCAGGTCCAGTCTATGTGAGGTCCTTGGTTGGTACTCTAGTGTGAGCAGGCCCTTCTGGGCCCTAGTTAGTTGGCTCTGTTGGTCTTCTTGTGAAGCGCCTGTCAACTCCAGGTCCTTTTCTCCTTCCTCCCCCTTTCCACAAGGATCCCTATGCATAGCCCAATGTTTGGCTGTGTGTCTCAGCATCTGTTTCTAGGCACTGCTGGGTGGAATCTTAGTTTATTAAGGCTCAGGAAAGATTATTGCATTGTAACGAACAGTTAAAAAAAAAAGATAGGAAGTCCTGAAACCCCACTTACTTCTAGAGAAAGCAAATTGTTACAAATGGAATGAAATTTATATATAAAAGCCTCCAGATTGCTGTGTCATCTTGGAATCTTTTCCTAAATGTCCCCACGACTGCTAAACACCTACCCTGAAATTCTCACAGGACTTCAGACATAGATACACTTGGCTTTGAATTTTCAGCTATGGAAAGTTTGAGCTAAATATATCACCTGCTAGTTTATAAGTAACCAAATCTCAGAGAAGTTATTTTAACAGCCGAAACACAGATGACTATGTAACATATTTAATTTATCGATTATCACTGAATGATTATGTTAACCAACATATGATCAACTATATTGATATATACAGAAAAGTGAAAAAAGACTCATCTAGTGACCATCTCAACCAAATTAAATAAATTAAAAGGAAAGAAATATAAAAAGAGAGAAATTAAATGAGGATAGTCCTATATATTGGAAGGAATCCATTATTTCATTTCAAACGTTCCACAAATAGTATTTCTGGATCATACTTATTTTAAAAGTTATGGGTGACTCTCATGAACTATGTGTATATGTGCAGCTTGCCTACATAGTCCAGAGGCATTGATGTCCATAGAGCTGGAGTTGCAGGCAGTTATTTCTTTTTTTATAATTTATTCAGATTACATCCTGATTGTGATCTCACTTGTATCTTCCCTTTCCCACCCTCCTGCCTTCTTTTGCCCTATTCCCCTCCCCTAGAACTCTAAACGGGGACACTTCTCCCCCATCCTCTGACCACAGCCTATCAGGTCTCATCAGGATTGCCTAATTCCCTTTCTTCTGTGTGCCTCTGAGCCTCCTAACCAAGGAGAAGTGATCAGATTGGTGGCACCAAATTTATGCCAGAGGCAGTCCCCACGCTACCCACAACCCTGGAGAATGAGCTGTCCATTTCTTATAGCTAAGATCAAACGAGGGTGCTCTCCAGAACTCTAATCTCCTCTTAATTTCAGTGCCATCATTCCAGCCCTGAAGAAACACACAAGGTAAAGAAATGTAGAAACAGATGAAGAAACTTGAGTAGAGCATGGAGTAGAACATGCCAGCCGAGAAGCACCAGGGGTAGGTTGATTCTGTGTAAAGCCCTAAAGAAACAATCTATGGTCTTTTAGAGGCATCTGACAGCATTTAGCCCTGAGATAACTTTGGTTTGGAACTCCTGGTTTTGAAAATCTTATGATGATGAAATTTTTTTCTTGTAAATCACAACATTTGTAGTAATTCATTGCGTCAGTTCTAAGAAAGTAATAAAATACCTAGATGCATTTATTTTTAAAATTGAATGCAGCAAAATATGTACACTATAAGCATAACATTAATGATAGTCATTATTACTAGAAAGGGAAAATTGTTACTCATATTTCTTTAAATAGAAAAAATATAAAATTGAGGATAAATTAATCATATATGATTTTGATATTTTTCCAGTAAAACACCTATACATTAAATGCATGAAATTTCCTCAACATGATAGAGTGTTTTTCCAAGAGTGTTGTTTGCTACCTCCTTTATTCCACACAAGTCATAGATATTTTTTGACAGAAAAATAGGAAAATACTATGATGAATAAAAAACAATATCTGTTTCTAAAGTTATCTTAAATGCTTATTTTTACAAAATGTGTTATGCTGTCTAGATAATCACATATAGGAACCCAGGAACTCAAACATAATGGAGTAACTTTAGGTAAATGGGTGTTTTTATGTGTAGTGAACAGATAGATTTGTCAGAGGCTTCTTAAATTTTCTGTGAGATTTTCATGACACTCTTCTTATTACTTTTATTACTATCCTGGCTGGTACAATACACTTTAAAGAAGTATGGAAAATATTTTAACAGAGACAACCAATAAATTTTTACTCTCTTGATACCTTGGGCTAATGAAATATAACATAGCAAAATCATCTAAAAAACTCTTACTCACTAGTTTTCCATGCTGCAATGTCAATAAAAATTCTGACAATATGTCTTCTAAAATAAAATATAACTCTAGAAATCAAATACACATTCATGTAATTTTATAAACTGAAAAGTACAGAAAAGAAGAACAATTATACTTTAAAGGATGCTAGACTACAGAAAGTATATATTTTAATTGAAAGAAGTATCACGTGGTCTTAAAGGGCATTTGCAGTCAAAAAAAATGTAAAGCTTTATTTGAACAAAGAATTAACAAATAGTGCTGGGACAATATGTAGTTCCTTTGAGAGAAATTTTTTCATAATTCTCAAACTACTTTGATTTATATTATTTACACTTTTTATAAAATCAAAGTAAACTCAAGATAAGTAAGAGGTAGAAAAATATATACTACCATAGAAAATATAGTAAAAATATGGTATAAATGAGAAATTAAGATAGATAAAACTTTTTATAATTTTAAACCACAAGAAAATTTTAAAATAGAAGACTGATGTATTCAATTATAAGGACTGTGCAACATCTATCAATAGAACAAGAAATGAAATGGAAGAGAAAATATTAACTGCTAATATATATGACAAATATATAATTAACAGCAATAGCAATAGACGTTTTAAACTCACGAATATGAAGAAGAATGAGTAAAAGGAAAGAACAGTCAGTAAAATTGAAAAGGCAAACAAAACAAACAAACAAATAACCCGAAAAACCAAATGAGATAAAACAGGGAAAATGTCAAGCCTCACTAATAAGTAATGATATTTGAAATAATATTGAAATGCCATTTTATGCCCATTAAGGCTGGGAAATAACAAGTCAATTCCAGGCAGGCAGGCAAACCAGTGATTTATTACTATACTCTTGCAGCATAAACTAGCATTACATGGAAAGCAGTTTAGCAATATATATGAAGAGACATAAAATTTGGAACATGTATTTTACTCTTGAGATTTCAGCTTAAGGAAATATTCTCTATAATATTATCTATAATAAGCAAAAAATTGAAACACTCATCTCAAAATAGTTGAATAACTGAATTATAGTATAGAAACTGAACATTAAATTATAACTGTAAACATGTAAGGGTTTAGAAATATACATGAGAAATTATTAAATAAGGACATAATTTAGAAAACAATAAATAGATACATAAAATGTAAATGTGAAGATGTGGCTTTAATAAGTATTTATTTTAACACATTGAATTTTCTCTTGGGAGCTGTGTTTATTATGCAGTGATATACAATACCACTTTTAATAAAGGTATAAAAGTTTGAACAACTATCATTTAGTTTCCTTTAAATAATCGCAATAAACAGAAGGATAATATTCTGAAATGTACTTACATCTTCTCTAGCTGCACATCTAGGCAGTGAACAGGAGCCAAATTTCAATGAAAACCTTAGTCTTTTCAAGCATTAGTAAAAATATTTATCTAGCTGTTTCTAAATTATCTTTAATTTAATATTCATTGTTAATATTACTGTATTAATTAAAAGCCCTTTGCTGTTGCCTACATGGACAACAGTGCAAAGTGATTGTTCCCTGATTAGTTTCAGAGAAGTGCTGAAATTTGAATTGCACAGTTAATTTTAAAGGTGTAAATTGGCCTTTACTTTCTGTCTTTGGAGTACTGATATTCAGTTAGACAAAAGACTGGGGAACTCAAGATATTCAAAATAGAAATACTGCCACTACCACATGATTTTAAATTATTGTTTTAGTAAAAATTATAGTTTGTGTAAAAGATTTCTGAACATGTGAAAGTCATACCCCACTCTCCACTCTACTGTGGAGAATGTTCTGTCCATTGGCTAGATCTGGGTAGGGGTTTAAATTTTACCGCCTGTACTGTCCTTGGCTTGTGCCTTAGTTTGAGCAGGACCCCTGTGCCCAAATCTGCCTATCATAATGTTCTACTTGTAGGTTTCTAGGACCCTCTGGATCCTTCTACTTTGCTATTCTCCCATGCTTCTCTCATCTAGAGTCCCAATAGGATGTCCTCCCCTCTGTCCCAGTTTCCTGGTTAAGTGAAGGCTTTCGTGGGACATGCTCCTTGGGCTAGTGTCCAGATATAAGTGAATATATATCATTTGAGTCTTTCTGCTTCTGGGTTAACTCACTCATTATGATCATTTCTAGCTCAATCCATTTATCCACAGATGTCGGAAATTCCTTGTTTTTAATAGCTGAGTAGTATTCCATAGTGTTTATGTACATAAAGACAGTGATAGATGTGTGTTACCTCACTCATGATGATCATTTCTAGTTCCATCCATTTGCCTGGGAATTCCAAGATTTCCTTGTTTTTAATGCTGAGTAGTATTCCATTTAAAAATGTACCAAAGTTTCTTTATCCATTCTTGGTTGAAAGACACCTTTGTTGTTTCTAGTTTCTGGCTATTAGGAGTAAAGCTGCTATGAACATAGTTGAGCAAATGTTCTTGTTGTATGGTAGAGCATCTTTCAGGTCACGCATGGTATATACTTACTTATTAGTGGATATTAACCACATAATAAAAGATAACCACATTACAAAACACAGACCTAAAGAAGCTAAATAAGAAGGAGGAACCTAGGGAGAATTCTTAATTCTCATTCAGATGTCCAAATAGAAAAGACACCAGAAATGGTTGAAGAGAAGGGACAGGACCAGCGTAGTGGATGTAAATATGTTTTTAGTTTTGATACCATGTGTGGGATGTTAGACAGACTTGTGTGAGGGTATGCAGTGCTTTTCTGCTGGAAACAGACTTGTGAGAGAACAGGTGATATTTGTCCACTAGAAGAGGAACTGCCCCTTGTGGGGACATGGTCTTCTCAACTGATAAACATCATATATATACATATATATATAATCTCATACACATATATATGTACATATATACATATATATATATATATGTGATCTCAAAACAAGAGGCTGGGCTTTTTGGTCTTGGCATCATTTCCTATTGTTTAGCTGTTCATCTCTCTGCTTAGAGAAGCTCCTAGAGAGAATCACTTTGAGGTTCTGGCTGCTGCTCTGGGTTCTGGCTGCTGCTCTTGGGCCCAGTAGCTGCAGTTGCAGTCACCTTTGCTGAGTGTCTGGTGTGCTGTTTATCAGATTTGCTGGAATACTGCCAACTATGCCAATGGAATTGCTCCAAGGAACTGAGTCTAAATAGGTGTACTTCTCCTGTTCGCATTAACCTCTTTTCTCTCCTATGTAGGGTAGGTTGGTTGCAAGGGAGGTATAAGCATTAAAGAACCCCATACATAATATCCAAAATATATAAAGAACTCAAGAAATTAAACACCACCAAACCAAATAACCCAATTGAGAAATGGGCCTCAAAACTAAACAGAGAATTCTCAACAGAGGAATATCGAATGCCTGAGAACCATTTAAAGAAATGTTCAACGTCTTTAGTCATCAGAGAAATGCAAATCAAAACGACTCTGAGATTCCATCTTACACCCATCAGAATGGCTAAGATCAATAACTCAACTGACACCACATGCTGGTGAGGATGTGGAGAAAGAGGAACACTCCTTCATTACTGGTGGGAATGCAAACTAGTACAAGCACTTTGGAAATCTATCTGGCGCTATCTCAGAAAACTGGGAATAGGATTTCCTCAAGACCCAGCTATTCCACTCCTTGGAATATACCCAGAAGATGCACCAGCACACAACAAGAAAATTTGCTCCACCATGTTCATAGCAGCCTTGTTCATAATAACCAGATCATGGAAACAGCCTAAATGTCCCTCAGTAGAAGAATGGATAAAGAAACTGTGGCACATTTACACTGTGGAATATTATTCAGCTATTAAAAAAAAGGAAATCCTGAAATTTGTGGACAAATGGATAGAACTAGAAATGATCATAGTGAGTGAGTTAACCCAGAAGCAGAAAGACTCACATGGTACATACTCACTTATAATTGGGCACTGGACCAAAAGGCATGTACCACAAAAGTCTTCACTTACCAGGAGATTGGGATATGTTAGGACATCCTACTGAGATTCTAGGTAAGAGAAATATAGGAGATGGAGAAATAGAAGGACCCAGAGGGTCCTAGAAGCATACAAGAAGAGCATCTTGATGGGGGGATCGGGGTTAGGGGGGTCTGCTCAAACTATTGCACTAACCAAGGAAAATACAAGTAGCAAACATCGAACCCCTACTCTGTTCTACCCAATGGACAGAACATTTTCCACAGTTATGTAAAGAGTGTGGACTGACTCTGACATGAACTCTGGTGCCCCACATTTGACCCCCTCTCCTTGGTGGGGAAGCCTGGTAGCAGTTAAAGAAAGAATAAGCAGGCTACCAAGATGAGACTTAATAGCCTATGACCATATAGTGGCGGAGGAGGTCCCCCTAGGTCATAGACCTAGGGGAGGGGAATAGGGTGAAAATGAGAGGTAGGGAGGAATGGGAGAATACAAGTGACAGGATATCAATTTAGTTGTAATCTGAATAAATAAATAAAATTAAAATTAAATACAAAACCATACAACCAAGCTTTGAAAAAGATCTAATCCTACAGATGGGAGCCTACCATAAAGGTCCTCTGAAAGACTCCACCCAGCAGGGTACCAAAGCAGATGTTGAGATTCAAAGCCAAACTTCTGGGTGGAGTGCAAGGAGACATATGGAAGAGTTGGAGCATAAAAATACCTGGAGGGGATAGGAGCTCCGCAAGGAGACCAGGGGAGCTAACAAATCCAGGAAGGGACGGAGTATTTCAAAGATTTATGTGCCAACTAAGGACCATGCATGATGAAGACCTAGATGCCCTGCTCAGGTGTAGTTTATAGGCAGCTCAGACTCCTTTTGGGTCCAATAATATGGTGAGTAGAGGCTGCTTCTGACACGGACTCTAGTGCCCACATGTTGATCACTTCACTGTGGCAGGGTGGCCTTATCAGGCCACACAGGAAGAGCTTACAGGCAGTTAAGATTAGACAGGTAAGGTGTAAGGGGGAGAGGGCTTCCCCTTTCTGAGGATTAGGAGAAGGAGGGAGAGGGGATGAGGAAAGGAGGATGGGACTGGGAGGTGATCAGGGAAGTGGCTACAATTGGGATGTGATGTGAAAAAAATAATAATAATGACAGTGATAGATTAAAACATCATGCTCGTGCCAAAGTTAAAGAAGGCCAAAAATTTTGACATTTAGCATGTAATTAATTACACTACTAAACCCACTCAAAACTGTACAAACTACTATTAAAGAAAAAGAAAAAGAAGAAATGTGTCTATAAGTTTATTTCAGAGACGGTGGAATAAAGGGAGAAAAGGAGGGAAGGAAAGAGACACATGCATTAAAGCAATAGATTGGTTAGTTGTGAATCTACAACATTACAGTCCAAAGGTTTGTTTTAGTTTCGTGATTATTAGACATGAAGAAATTTATTGCTTTCTATTAGTTTTTTCACAGATTGCATAATATAATACTTCATTAGTGTTATGTCTCACATATACACTTCTTTCCTTTACTTTCTCTGGACAGAAGTTACTTACTCATAAATACAATTTATGATATCCACAAAACGTTTTCTGTTATGAAAACACAGCATTATGTTATATGTATTCCACAAGATTTCTTGACAGGATTTTTAGTATGTAGTTATTTGTTTCATTGTGTTATGATTGATATGTGTCAGGTTTATTTTTCTTAAAATAATCTTTCAGTTTTATCCATTTTGTCCCTAATAGTAAAGTTGCTTCTTTTTTAAGTTTGAAAATTCTTGAATTCTCTTCTCTAGGTATTGCTTTTCATTGGATGTGTATATGGTATGCTTGCAGCCAGGTATCCCTTTTTGCATATGCACACACTGCTGCATGTGTGTGTGTGTGTGTGTGTGTGTGTGTGTGTGTGTGCACTCATGCGCATTGTTAGCTTAGATGAGATGTTATGCTAAATTAGATTTTAAGTATAACCAATGTCTTGAAATATAATCTGTGTATCATAAATTTAGGGACTGTAAATATGAAAAGCAATTATTTA
Organism: Acomys percivali; assembly: GCA_907169655.1. Classification (NCBI taxonomy): domain Eukaryota; kingdom Metazoa; phylum Chordata; class Mammalia; order Rodentia; family Muridae; genus Acomys; species Acomys percivali. The sequence goes on from OU015760.1 coordinate 92,551,485, forward strand.
TTATATTTATAAAGTTTTGAGCCAATCCAAATTTGTTATATTTCTTTTACTTTAAATGATTCTACGTGTATTTTCAATCCAATATCCTAGCACTGGAGCAAGGAGTCTTAACCTGACCCTCCTAAATCAGAAATTCTTACTTGAAAGGAACACACTGATTCTTTATTTTCACCTACCCATAAGTTAAAATTTTGAATGTTATGCAGCACTTTCCCTAAATATTTCAGAACATATGAATTTTACCCATGTATATTTCTGTAAAATGATGCAGTTACTTCAAATTTATGAAATTTTCATAATCATAGTAAGTTGAAATAGTTCTTAATAGTCCATATTATTATTTAATATATTAATAAATGAGCTCATTATGTAAGCAGATTATATCTTTATTAGCCTTTCTAGTCTGAAAAATTAAATGTAAACTTTCTATTTTTTATATAAGAGTCATGAATGAGCTTTGGAAAGCTTATAAAATCCCTAAAAGTGATATACAAAATGATAGCAGTATTACATGGAAATATTTTCATCTCATCACATTGACAGAATATCAAATATATTCCCATAACAGACATATAACAGTGATTCTGCATTGTCAATTCTCAAGCCACATCACACAGAAGTTCTAAAATACATTATGGAAATTAGATATAGGCTCAAATTTTATTTTTTACCCAGATAACACTTATAGCAAGATTACTTGGGTAGTTATCATCACTGTGGTTGACACTCATTTACAGTAAGATATAATTACATAGCACTTGGTTGGTACAGTAGTTTGAGCCGAAACCCCTGTGTCCAGATCCTCCAGCTTTGATGGTCTTCTTATAGGGTTCCAGGACCCTCTGGCTCCTTCTGTCTCCCTATTATCCCATACCTCTCTAACCCAATAGCAAGTCCCAGCATCTGTCCCAATTCCCTGCTGAGTAAAGACTCTCAGAGGAGGTAAAAGAGGCAAGGAGGGGGGGGAACAACAGGGATGTAATATGAATAAATTATTTAACTAAAAAATTATATAGCACAAATAAAGAATGATGACATTATTGAAACACATATTCAGGTTGTCAATAATGGCATAGATACTTCAAATTTAAGAATCACCCAATTCATACTATCTTCAATCAATGAAAAAAAAAACAATGAAACAAAACTGTAATGTCTTAAGCAGGGAATTTTTCAATACAATTGATAAATGATAAAAAGATGTCTTC
>OU015760.1:92552702-92602161 GCA_907169655.1 Acomys percivali
ACTTTCAGTAAGGATGTTTTGACAATGTGGTGATACACATACACCTCTGACTCTTGGGAATGGCAGTCTTCACTCTTCAGTCATCCTCTAGAATTTTCAAAGATTAACTACTTTTGTCTTTTAGATAGCATCCAATGACTGATTTCTTTAAAGTCCTGATTCTTTTGCTCCAGTTTTGTACAACTATGGTGAACCATCTAATTCACTCCACAGCCTACAGATTGGCTGAGGTTCTTCATTCAGATTTTCTTAGGTGCCTTTATCATAGGAAGGAGCACAGTGCTTAATTATCCTATGTGTGAGGGGATAGCTCCAGAAGTGGAATTAGAAACCATTTGCTGGAGGCTAAGATTTCAGCCCCAGGTTGAGTATTTCCTGGAATTCCCTATGCTTGTTATCAGGAAAGGTTGGGCCTGAATTTTCTTTTAGGATGTGTGACTCTACTTTAAAAAAAAAAAAACCTGGAATCATCAGATCAGGTGGTATGAGGGGCCCTGTTGTGATGCAGAATTGGGGCAAGGAATCCATAAATGGAATCATGTACAATGATGAATGTGATGAAACTAAAAAGATAATTGAATAACAGAAATAAGCACATTCCGTCTATGCATTTCTCTGTACTTTCTGGACTCTCAGATGACACCACTATTTAAGGACTCCCAGGATAATTTGTTATTCTGCTAGAATGTAATCCCACATAACACTAATCATACAATAAGGCCAAATTCACAGGCAGAAATTTTTAAAAGAAATGCCTTTATATGACCATTATTTCTATGTGTAGTCAGAACAGAGACCATGAATCCAAAGCAACGATGTAAAATTGTCTATGCCCATCATCACATGTTATTTGTTGAGAGATTTTATGTTATTTATTGACAGGATTTTATGCTTCTCATCCTTGAAACAAGAATATGTAGACTTAATGGAAGTTCTCTTTCTAGAGGATACAATAATTTAATTGAACCAGAATTCTTATTAGATATAGGAATGTTATCTTCAATTGAATAAACAAGAGGAAAAAGCTGAGAAGCCATCTTTGTAGGGGAAGTTGCCTTCGTGATGAGGGTGTTAAAGAACATAGTGTACAGAGAGAAGAATATTTAGTGCATAAGTGATTCTTTTGGAAATTCCTTATTCATTCATAGTAGTAAGTGAGAAGTCCAAAAATCCATCTAAAAGAGTATAGATGCACAGGATGGATTTCTGAGCCAGGTCAGTCAGGCCACTGAGACCCAACAGAATTTCTATTTAAATAGAAGAGGCTCTTAGAGATTAGAGATCAGGGAACCCCAAGCAAGAGGAAGAGGAAAGACTGTAAGAGTCAGAGAGGGTGGAAGACACCAGGAGAACATGGCTCACTTAATCAACAAAGCAGGGCTTACATGGGTTCACAGAGACTGAAGCATCAAGCATGAGGCTTGCGGAGGGTCACACCAGATCCTTTACATTTTTATCATGGCTGTTAGCTTGGGGTTATTGTAACTCCTAACAGTGGGAGTGGGTATATCTTTGTCCTCTGTGTCTGCTCTTCAGACTCTTCCTGCTGATGGGTTGCCTTGTACAGCCTCCATATTACAAGTTCCACCTTGTCTTATTTTATCCTGTTTTACTGTGTTTGATTGTTGTCTCTAGGAAGCCTACTCTTGTAAAAAGAAGAAACGAAGGAAGAATGGATCTGGGGGGGAAAGGGGGTAGCAAGATCTAGATCTAGCAAAGTGGAGGAAGGGAAAACTGTGGTCAGAAAATATTGTATGAGATAAAAATCTATTTTCAAGAAAAATATTTTCTGTTCAAAAAAAAGATGAGGGGGAAAAGTACTCTAGATTTTTAGATATAACTACTCAAAAAGTCAATTTTTATTAAATTTTCATCAATTTAGTAACTTGTATTTATCTATGAATGGTTATTTTCACTCAAATGAATGCCTGGTACTCACAGAGGCCAGAAGAGGTTGGCATTTTATCCCTTGCGATTTGAGATACCGGTGGTTCTGAATTATGATGTTGGCACTATGATTCAATCCTAGGTCCTCTGGAAGAGAAAAGTAGTCAGCACTTTTTACTGCTCAGTCAACTCTTCAATGCCCAGATATACACTATTTTATAATAAATCCAAACTTTGAAAAGTAAACTTTTGAGTTCAGATTGGATAATTTCTCAATGATATGAACTGCTAGAGGAACTAATGAGGGGTTTAATCTCTTAATTTTAATTAAAGATTAGTATAGATCCTCTAAAATTACTGGTAATTTATGCAGATTTTTTAAAAAATATAATGTGTTGGTGTTTACAAACATTCCCTGTGCATTAGGGAATATTTTTGCATGTTAAATCAAAACTTTTAACATTTAAGACACAGGAGATTGTATCCTATTATTCAATTATTTTTGATTATTATGTTTTAATAAATCAGCTATATCTCAGATAACAAGAGATAACATTTGTTACAGCAAATGAGTCTCTCAAGTAAGTGGTCAAAGCTAAGTCCCATGCTTAGCTTTATTACAACATTTGCTTTGTCTTGTTGAACTACTGAATATAAAAGTCAGTACTTCATTACTTCATTACTTGTGCTTTATAAATAAATACATTTTAAGATTATAAAACTGGGGTTTATATTCAAAACTGCTTGACTCCAGTACATAATTTTCTCCATGGCTTCTAACAGCTGTCCTGCTGTCCATAAAAAATACCATTAATAATGGGTTTTGTGACCTTGGAGCTATATAAATTGCTTTATTTCATATATGATCTGAGCATTATAAAAAGATGTCAACAGAAGGCGAATTTCTCCTATAATAGAACTTAAAATGTGTGTATTTTTATTACATAAATGAATAATACACCATTTAAACAAATAGTAAAAGAAACCCTTAATATAATTTCCTATGTTTTTAAAGTTTTAAAAGTCAATGCCTATGTATGCTTAAATTAAGGGAGTAGATTATATTATTTTTAAAGACATTTTATAATTATTTTAAAAAAGAAAATATTCATTAGGGAACCATTTTTGTATCCATTTGCTTTTTTAATTTTTGAGATTAATACAATTACAGTATTTCCCCCTTCCCTTTCCTCCCTCGAAACTCTCTCTTATGTCCCTTCATGCTTTCTTTCTCATGTGAAATTACTGGAATATATTACTTGAAACTTTCAAAAGACAAAATTAAGTTCTGTTTGGGCAGTTATTTAATTATGACTTTTGCATAATGTGAAAAGAAGTGTTTGTCATTTCATATTCTTTTAGCAATTATTCTGTGAACAAATCTTTTAACAGTGGATCACCCCTTAACAAAGCACAAAGGGAATGTATGTTAATTGATCATTTTAATAAGTCTTCCTCATACTGTGTGGAAACAATTTTGTCTTATATTTAAAAATATTCGCAACTAAATGTTTTTAGTTCAAGAATGTGCTTTCAGGATCTTTTGTGTTCTTCATTCTGTCACGCGAAACTTTGAGTGTGTTTGATTTGGTCTGCTCCTTGTTTTTCCAGAGAGTAATAATTAAAGTTAAACAGAACAGAAATCTTAAAATTTTTATTGCCAGCTTAAAATCCTAAGAAAACAATTAAGTCAAACATCAATTTTTCTGGACAACAAAGGACTGATTCAGCATCAAACTGAAATAAATTAAGATTAACAGAAATAAGTAATTATAAACCTATTTTGTGAGTTATATGATAGCAGTGGAACTATCAGTGATTTTTACACCATGTTAGATGATGTACTTTTTGCCACCAATCAGATCATGAGAATTATTTTTCTTGAGACAGAGTAGCACCATATAGCTTTCTCTATCCTGGACTCACTTTCTACAGCAGGCTGCCCTTGAACTCACTGAAATCCCCCTGCCTCTTCTTCCTAAATGCTGGGACTAAAGGCATGCATCATTATATCTGGCATGATATATTTATATGTTAAATAAAGATAGATCTTGGTTCTGACAAGCAGAATTTCTGAAGAAATGGGGTATTATATCTTAAAAATAACTAGTTTCATATTTGTTTTTGCCATATTGTCCCCAGAAAGATATAAAAAAGACACTGTTCATTCAGAAAATTTTATGTAAGTACATTCACGTTGCAATGAAGTTGTAAAATAACTGTGGAAAAGAAAAAAAATGACAAGGAAAATAACTAGGGAAGTTGTTTCTAGCTGTACATATTAATTAGTTCCATAATTATGCATAATAGTTTTCAAGTGAGCTAGGATTTAAGTCACAAAATAACCTTACAACAACAGAGGAGCTTGTCAGAAGGCCTGCTCCTTCTACATATAACCTTCCCTTCTTCCTTTGTCTGGGTCCATAAACACATGTGAGTATCTGTTTAGAATCTACTTGCTCCATGGGAATCTCTCATTTCTCCATTAATCTGGCATCCCTCAGAGTGCCAACATAGGATATGATCTAAGCATTTCTGTGTCTCATGAACAACTCTCATTTCTTTTATTTTATTTTATTTTTTTTTATTTTAATTTTTTTCTTTTTTTAAATTTATTTATTTATTTTTAATTAATTTATTCTTGTTACATCTCTATGGTTATCCCATCCCTTGTATCCTCCCATTCTCCCCTCCCTCCCATTTTCCCCTTATTCCCCTCCCCTATGACTGTTCCTCAGAGGGATTACCTCCCTCTGTATATGCTCATAGGGTATCAAGTCTCTTCTCAGTGACCTGCTGTCCTTCCTCTGAGTGCCACTAGGTCTCCCCTGCCAGGGGACATAGTCAAATGTGAGGCACCAGAGTACTTGAGAAAGTCAAATCCCTCTCTCCACTCAAGTGTGGAGACTGTCCTGTCCATGAGCTAGATCAGGGTAGGGGTTTAAATTTTACCACCTGTATTGTCCTTGGCTAGTGCCTTAGTTTGAGCGGGACCCCATGACCCAAATCTGCTTATCATAATGTTCTACTTGTAGGTTTCTAGGACCCACTGGATCCTTCTACATTGCTATTCTCACATGGTTCTCTCATCTAGAGTCCCAATAGGATGTCCTCCCCTCTGTCCCAGTTTCCTGGTAAGGGAAGGCTTTCATGGGACATGTCCATTGGGCTAGTATGCAGATATAAGTGAGTATATACCATTTGAGTCTTTATGTTTCTGGGTTAACTCACTCATTGTGATCATTTCTAGCTCAATCCATTTGTCCATAAATTTCGGGAATTCCTTGTTTTTAATACCTGAGTAGTATTCCATAGTGTATATGTACCACAGTTTCTTTATCCATTCTTCTACTGAGGGACATTTAGGCTGTTTCCATGATCTGGCTATTATGAATAAGGCTGCTATGTATTTCTCTCTTGGACTCTGATTTTGGCAGAACCTTCATGTTCTACACTTGGTGGTGAAGAAAGAAACTAAAGTTTTCCCTGTTAAACTAGCATTGCATCTTCTATAATAGTTACAGATCAGCACTGAGTGGCTGAAAGACTAATTTAGGTATGGTAGAGGAGAAGTTTTATGGTAGGCAACAGGGAGAGCATAGTCAGGGGCAGGGACATCTGGGAAAGTTCAGAGTGAACATGACCCGAATCTGGGTCATATCAGGAAAGTAGTAAGGAGATAGGGCAGAGCAAGGAGACCAGGAGAGTAGAGGATAGGCAAAAGGTACCAGGTAACCAAAATGGCTGGATTATTTAGGGAAAGAAAGCTGGGACAAGGACATCCTTTATTTAAAGCAGGGACTGATGAATACTGGGAGAACCTCCAGACCAGGTCCATTATGATATGTTAAATAGACACCTTAGACATTTCCCCCTGGTTTTTGACCTAACAACTCTTGTCTCAAAATATTTTAATAATTTCCATGGTGTATATTAATATTAAATGTCAATAAATGTCAAATTACATGTGTTATGAACTTTATTACTACTATAATCTCTGTATTTGAGTCCCTATTTTTCTCATTTTTAAAAAACACAATATTGGGCATTGAACCGACAACTTTGTACCTGCTGAAGAATCACGTTACAAGCACACTGCCACTAAACTATATTTCTACCTTTTAGATTTCTTAATTTTTATTTTCTACAAAGTATGATTTTTCTACTCATAAGTACTAAAGTCTTAGCTAGATCTATAAAAAGAGTGAGGGAGATAAGGGGGGGTGGGTACGAAGAGAAAGGGAAGAATTCAAAATATCCTAACTTACAGATGGTGTGATTCTATATATAAAAGACCCTTAATTATCTGAGTAGACAGGAAGTGCAGGTTAGCAGCTTCCAGAATGAGAAAATTACAGAGACAGTTTGCTGCAAAAACTCTCTGTGGCAGAAATGGGAACATTTTGTCCATTAGCAGTTTTGCCACAGTTGAAGCCATCTCTATAATGAGGTTCTTTGTTTTTCCTCATCTTCTTTCTCAAGTTGGCTGATGGAGTTGAAGACCAGATACTTTGGTCTTAAAAATAAGCTTAGTTGTTTTGCAGTTAAGATGTTTTTAGGTCTAGATAGTTGTTTTTTGTTGATCGAGATGAGATCTGATATATATTGATTCACATTCAGAATTTTAGAGTCACCAAGATAGGAAAGATGTTCTCTTCAAGTTTGCCAAATACAAATAGCCAAAATACTATGAATGTAGCATTTATATAATTCCTGATGATTTCATGGTTCTTCTTTCTGTAGGTAGTTTATTGTATATAGGTGTAATAATATAAATGTACATGTAAAAAAAAAAGAAAAATCAAAAAGGAAAAAAATACTCTTAAGACTCCACCAAAAATCTACAACAGATAAACACATTTAGTAAAGTAACAGGATACACTAGTAACTCATAAAATTCAGTCATACTGTGTACAAATAACAGGCAGAGAATGGAATCTGAGGAATAATACCTTCCACAATGGATTTAAAAATATCATGGAATAAATATAATTGTGTAAGTGAAAGACTTATACAATGAAAACATTTTCCTTTTATTGAAAATATTTTTTCACCTACTATATACTGATTACTGTTTTCTACTCCTCCTAGTTTCTCCCTAACCCCACTCTCATTTTCCCTCTCAGTAGAAAACATTCAGACTTCTAAGGGATAATAATAAAATGTAACAAAAATAAAATACAGTCAGAAAATACGAATACTATCACATCAGAGTTGAACAAGACAGAGAGAAAGAAAAGAACTCAAGAGAAGGTACGATAATCACAGAAAAACCATTTATATAGATAGGACTTCTGTGAAAAATACTGAACTAGAAGTTATAACATATATGCAGAGGACCTACAGCCACCTGAAGACTGCCTCAGGCTCTATCAGATCATATGAGATTTGATCATTTTAATTTTGATTTAGAGGGCCTTGGAAAACTTATTAAGACCATGTCTCTCTCTATAATGCTGGCTGTCCTAGAGTTTCCCAGGTACACCAAGTTAGCTTTGAACTCAAAGAAATAGTCCTGTCTCTGCCTCTGGAGTGCTCTAAATAAAGAGGTACTCTACTATACGAGGTTCAATGAAAAAGTATAAAATTCTGAAAAAATGCAGGAGATATGAGAATATAGAAAGGCCTTTCATATTCATGAATTGGTAGGAATACTATTTTGAAAATGTCCATCTACCCAAAGCAATGTACAGATTTAATTTCCATCAAAATACCAAAGCAGTTCTTCATATAAACTTAGAAAACCTTAAATTCTTCAATTTAATATGGAAATACAAATAATCTAGGATAGCTCAACAGTCCTGGACAATAAAAACACTGCTGGAGGTATCACCACACCAGATTTCAAATAACATTACAGATAAATACTAAAAAGCAGCATGATATTGGTATTAAAAAACAAATGCATTGATAAATGGAATAAATTGAGAAGTTACACATACCCCCACACACTTACAGCAGTCTTATTTTTTTAATAGGACAACAATACACAATGGAGAAAAGATAGTTTTAAACAAAGGTGCTGGACAAATTGAATATCTACATGAAGAAGAATAAAATTATACCTTTATCACATACCCTGTACAAAACTCAACTTCAAATGGATAAAGGATATTAAGCACATCCTCAATATAGTAAGAGAAAAGGGAGGATATTTTTGAACTCATTGAAATAGGAAAAAAACCTTCAGAACAGGACCCTAACAGCATAGGCATTAAGGCCTTAATAAATGAGACCTCAGGAAATCAAAGTGCTTCTGTACAGCAAGCATCATCATACTTGAGTGAAGAGGTAGCCTATAGAATGAAAAAAAAATTACCAGCTAAACATCTGTCAGATGATTAGTATCTAGAATTCATAAAGATCTTAAAAACTAAACATAAAATTGAAGCAACTGTTTAAAAATGGAGCATGACATTAAACAGAGAGTTCTCAAAGATGAAATAAAAATGGTTGAAAAACATATATTTAAATGTTCAACATCCTTAGCTGTAGAGGAAATGCAGATTCAAACTACTTTGAGATTTCATCTAACCCCAGTCAAAATGGCTATTATCAAAGGAAATCAATACAAAGAAAAACAAAACAAAACAAAAACTTAAACAACAGCAACAGCAACAAAAACAACAAAACTAAATGAAACAAAACATCCAAAATTTAAGACCAATGCTGGTATGGATGTGAGGAAACAGGGACACTCATTTATTTCTTGTAGTATTGAGAATTGGTGAAACTACTAGGGAAGTCAGCATTGAAGTTCTTAAAAAAAAAAAAAAAGGGAAAAAAAACTAAAAATTGATCTCCCACATGATCCAGCTATACAATTCTTAGGCAAGTATTAGGCAAGTATCTAAATGATAGTATACCTTACTATAGAGATAGTAGTTACCTATAAAATTTCCATCAAATATATCTGTGTGCATGTGTGTATGCATGTGTATGATGTGTATGTGTGTGCATGCGTGTGTGCATTATCCCACAATAAAATGACAATACCTTTATTAGATACCAGAACTAACAATAATATCTCCAGTGCCAGAAATGGTTTACATGTTTTAGAGTTGTTGGTTAGTGATGTCCTGTAGACCCCAAACAGAACAGGCTATTGTTTGTTTCATTGGCTACTGTCTTAGTTAGGTTTCTATTGTCTTGAAAAATAACAAGAGCAAAATTAATTTGGAAAGGAAAGAGTATTCTTAATCTTATTATAATGCCAGCGAGGAAAGTAAGTAGAGGAACTAGAAATACAAGGCAAGAATTTTGAGGCAGGAACTGATACATAAACAATGGACTAACTTTTCTTATTATTTTGATTCTTGTGATTTGCTCAGCATCTATGGCCACCTACCAAAGAACGACACTACTCTCACTGAGCTGGGTGCTATTATGTCCATCGTATCAATTAAAAAAAATACCCAACAGACTTGTCAGCAGACATATTCATTGATGGGTTCTTCAGCTAAGATTCCTATCCTCAAATATCTTTAATATCCCAAATATCTTTGTTTGTTTGCCAAATATCTCTAATATCCCAAATATGTCTAATACCCTAAATATCTTTGTTTCAAGCCGACACAAATAAACATACAACTAGGATAGCTATATTTGACTTGATAGAAAAAACCCACTGCCGAAGACACTGTATACTTAATTCACAAAATACACAAAATCTACTTGGTATTGACCTAGAAGATTCATTCCTACTGGTTAGATTTTATAGCATAGCATGCACACATGCTATGAGAGGAGAATAATAATCATAAGCCTTATCCAGTTTTGAACCCAAGGTATAATAATAACTTTTTAAAGACAATATCCCTACTAGTGGAATAGTAGAATGAATCATAGAATAATCGGCCATATTATGATAGTATTTGTTTCAACTCAGAGAATGATACCCATATATGACATTATTTTCAGACCAAGAAAATGTAGATAGATCCAAGACCTTATGCTAGAACTTACTAATATTAAACTCCTAAAAAAGATTCAATGTTAAACTGACTCCTAACTACTTGTCATTATACCCATAGATTAATGCTTCTCTCACTGCTGTGAACTGCAGTTTCTTATATTTATAATAATATGAAATAAATATAGATGATATATAAGATAGACAGATAGAGAGATAGAAAGAGAGATAGAATTTTTTTTCCTAGAGTAATCAAATGACACATGAAAGGAAGTACTTCTCAAATTAATCATATGGATGGGGTGGCATACTCCTGTAATCCCAGCACTCAATGAGGTGGAGACAGGAGTATCTCTGTGAGTTTGATGTTAGCCTGGTCTACAAAGTGCCTCCAGGACATCCAAGCCACACAGAGAAAGCCTGTCTCACAAAAGCCAAAAGAAAATAAAACATTAATCATTTCATCATTAAGATGATGGATATGTCAATATGCCACTAATTTTAGTAACTGAAATTGAAATACTCAGATTTGGAAATCTAAATTTAGCTGTTTAGTGACTAGAAATAATTAAATGTAGCTTTATAATTTAGTTGCAGTATAGTGTTATTTAGTTTCAGTTTTTAATTATTATTATGTAAGCAGTATTGATTAATTTCATCTTATTTCTAAAATCTGAAGAAATCAGCAATCCTGTGTACTTAATTTATATAACTAGTCACTTTCCTCAATAGTATATGTATTAAAAATAATTTCTTGAAAGTATCAGTCAGTATAGAAGTAGTAGGAATAACACAGTTCCTGATATTAGTTTTATAGATACATGTTAAACAGGAAAGAAAATATTGTAACTACAATTAGGTAATAATTCCATTGTTCACGTTCCTTACCATGGAGTTAATGACTAGGTCAAAGAGCTGTGAAAAGTGGAGAGAGAATGATGTTTAATGACCCAATAAGTCATTAAGTGTCTTAAAAGGAACCACAATGTCAGGTATCATTGCTCTTATAAATTCTACTGCTACAAGAATAACATTTGAAGTTATTTTTGCATACATTTCTGACTTATTATATGTTATGCCAGAATAAATAAAAATATATCTTGGTGTCTGTTTTGTCTTTGAATACATTTGTTCTTATAACATAGTACCTAGTTACACTAGAATGAAAATATCATCTTCATAATTAAAGTTCAGGTGACACAGAAAATTCACTTATGAATTTCCAGTAAGTGAACTGTATTATCAAATGTTATAAGATGAAAATTTAATTTTAAATATGTCCTAGAGAAGTGAAATTTATAGATCATTGGAAAATCTAAACTTATATGTAGACATCATAGAGAAAATATAATAAACCAAGCAGAGATAACTATCATGTCATATATAAGCTATCAGCTTTCTAGCTTGCCTGTTTCTGAATGCTAGCAATAAGATAATAAAAGAAACAATGGTGTCTCAATTTAGAGGAGGCATCTAAGGAGTTAAGAAAGATAGACCCATTGTTTTTTAGTGTGAAATGATGAAACTCATTGTAGTTTATTATTCCCAAAATGAGATGATGTTATCTAAATTAATGATATGTATGCTTATGTATATATAACTATATTTGTAAATGAGTGAGTATCAGATAATACATACAGCAAGCACCAGAGAAAAGATACTACATGAACTTCATGCCCATTGTTTTCATAAAATTCAGATCAGTCATTGATACCACATTAATAGGAATAGAATGTACTCATTTTACATGGTTCTTCTTTATCACAACCTATTTCCTTTTATCAAAATTTAGTGTGCTTAACAAAAACATCAATAATTTATTGTTATTTATTTGAAAAATGCAAGACAGAATTGGAGACAGAATTGTATAAAGAAAGCCATTAGCAGAATACATAGTAGACAAATGCCTCAAAATATTCAAATAAAGGCAAGGTACAAAAGGAACAGAAGTTCTAATTCTTCTTTTACTGAATATCGCTCTAAATAATTTAGTTACATTGAATTAAAAATTTAATGTTCAACCTGTTTTTAAAATACAGCTTAAAATATAAAAGCAGACTGGTGTGATTCATTCTATCAAGGCATTACTGATCAAATAAAATATTTAGATTTCCTACAAACCAAAATAATGTTACTTCAGAAGCAAAATATGAAACTATAAAAAGTTAAAACGTGAAATATCTGTGGAATAATCTAAAGATAATTATGAATAGGTAGAAAATAACCTTAACAAATATTTCTGTATTGAGCCCTATTATACACTATCATTTATTTACCCAGGCAATCTGAAATTCTATAAATTTTATTACTCCAAGAATATTTTCTTCCTTTTCCCCCATGCTAGTAAGATTCAGTGTGGCATTTCCATATATGCACAGAGTAAATATTGCTCATATCTGTGGTAGCTACTTTTCTGTTGCTATGAGAAAATACCATGACCAAGGGCAACTTAAAAAAGAAAATATATTTGGCTTACAGTTCTAGAGGACTAGAGTCCACAATGATGAGGAAAGCTTGGCAGGACCACAATATCTGGAATCGGGTTTATTTTGAGGAAGAATAGAAACTGAGGAAAGGTTATGAACACACCTCCAGAGCCTACCCTTAATGATTTATTTCCCCCAGCAACTCTCTAGAATCCCTAAAAATACCTCCAAACAGCATCAATGTGTGGGAACCAGGTGTTCTAAAGCATGTACCAATGAATGGAGGATGTTTCTTATTGAAATGACCACAATATCCAGTTGTTTTTCCAATTTCTTTTTGGCAATATTCCTATTTCCTACTGTTCACTATTCTTTCAGATCAACTTTTTTTTTGTTTTATTTCTCACTTTTAAGGGATGGCATGAGATACTGCAACAGTTGCACATGTCTGGCTTATTCTACTTCTCATTTTACAACCCATTCATCTTGTTCCAAATTTAAAGATTTCATTATTTTTTACCCTGTGTTTTATTTTATATATGGGTTTATAATTGTGCACAAGTGCATCAGAGGTTCATAAAGGCTATAGGTTCATGGTGATGATAATCAATAGCTCTCTGTCTTAACTTTTTACACCTTATTTTTTTCATTTTTCATTGTACATTTATATTATTACACATAAATACAATACACTACATACAGTAAGAATAACCATGACACAATCAGGAATTATATAAATGTTACAATCTTAGTGTTTTGATGATTTGTATTTGGCAAGCTTGAAAAGAATATCTTTCCTATCTTGGTGAGTATAAAATTCTGAATGAAAATCAATATATTTCATATCTCATCTCTGTCAACTTAAAACATCTATCTAGAAGTAAAAGCATCTAAACCCCTAATCAACTAAGCTTAATTATAAAACTAAGCTATATGGTCTTCAACAACATCAGAGACTTGAGAAGGACTTGCTTACCCTGTCTTGGCAGAGTTTGGCCCATCGACTCTGCCAGCATCCAAGCTTGTCCATTTTTAGGCAGAATCCTGTCTCTGGAAGAAAGGAGAACATTTTGGCCAGTGGCTTGTTTGCAGCATTTCAGCACCATGTGCTTCAGTTGCTGTTCCTCATCATAATAGAACAGCTCACAGGACAGCTTTGAATAAAACTTCCAATCTCAATTGGTCCAGCATTCCACACTGTCCCACACAGGACTTGTATAAGTATGGAATTAATCAACATTTAGAAACTGGACCACAAATACTACTCCCAACTTTTAAAAACATTTTCCCCAATTTTATTTGGGCCCCTAAAAATATATTATTCATCACAAATCAACCTGAAGAAACTCTAAGAGAAGGACACCCCATCTCCCCTAAGGGGGAATTGGGTCAGTTTTTCATTGCTCTTTGGGGCTACAGATTGGGAGTTGATTTTTAGATATTATTAGATATTATTAGATATTATTGGTCTATTTCAGGTTGGAGTAAGGGATGTTTGTATTTTCCTTTATCTTTGGAGATAAAAGAAAAGATAAAGATCTTTGGAGGTATGGAGATAGGCATTGAAAAGAAAGAAGGGAGAATATAGAAAAATATAGGGGTAATAGGACAAAAAGTAGATAATTGAATGTACTCCTCAATTTAAGGCCTTGTTATATTTAATTCACTGGTATATATTCTTGTATATTGATGCAAAGTAAGTTTAATTTTGATACACTTGTATAGAATTCAAGTTTAAGATTATTTTTCATACATAGTATATGTATCTACTCTAATATGAGGTATTATATGCATAAAACTCAATTATAATACAAGGTGTACTTCCAATTTCTGAAAGTGCTATTTCAGGCTGTATAGGATAATTAAGTAATACAAGCTAATTGTTAGCTGATCAAATCATGGTCATGTCAATTACTAGTCTATTATTATCACACTATTATACATCATAGGTTTGACAGATACATATGATTCTATAGCTATATAAGTTAAAATATTTAGATACGGTCTTCAGAAACCTCATAGATAATATGGCATTTAAATAAGTTTTTATTGTGAAGAATGTCCTGTCCATTGACTAGATCTGGGTAGGGGTTCAAAGTTTACTGCACGTATTGTACTTGACTGGTGCCATAGTTTGAGCAGGACCCCTGGGCCCAGATCTGCCCGTCATAATCTTCTTCTTGTAGGTTTCTAAGACCCTCTGGATCCTTCTATTTTCTCATTCTCTCATGCTTCTCTCACCTAGAGTCCCAATAGGATGTCTTCCCCTCTGTCCCACTTTCCTGGTAAGTGAAGACTTTCATGGGATATATTCCTTGGGCTAGTGTCCAGATATAATTAAGTATATACCTTTTGACTCTTCCTGCTTCTGGAATTGAGTGGAGAGTAGGGCATGACTTTCTCATGAACTCTAGTGCCCCATATTTGACCATGTTCCCTGCAGGGGGAGACCTGGTGGCACTCAGAGGAATGATAGCAGGCTACCAAGAAGAGACTTGATACCCTATGAGCATATACATGGGAAGGAGGTCCCCCTCAGTCACAGTCATAGAGGAGAGGAGTAAGGTGAAAATGGGAGGGAGGGAGGAATGGGAGGATTCAAGGTATGGGATAATAATTGAGATGTAATATGAATAAATTAATAAAATATATTTTAAAAAAGAAGTTTTCATTATTTTAAAGATTCTTTGACAACAAGACAGGTTAACACATGGCAATACCAATCCCACCTCAAAGAAGATGATCAGCATCAAAGAACCTTCTTATGGAAATGGTTATTAACCTAGGGTCTCCAAGTGAACACTCAGTTCACTGATTTGCCTAGAATTCCTAGCCATCTTGCTACAGGAATCCTCATATCTTTGTGTTAGCAGGCCTTGGATTATAGGTGTGTGCCAACATGCCAAGATTTTTATGTGGGTATTGCAGTACCTAACTCAGATTCCATAAATTTGTGAAGTAATCACTTTGCTGAAAGAAACAGCTCCCCAGCCCAAGATTTCACTTTTAAGGACAGAAAAAATACTATGTATAAATATTCTACAATTCCATAATCTGTTCATCTTTTAATAGGCACGTAGACTTATGCTATAATATGCCTATTGTAAATAGCATCACAGTAAGCATTCTTGTCATCATTGAATAAAATCTTCCTATCTGCAAAGTTTGTTGAAAATAACCATTCACTTGTAAATTCTATGTGTAAGAATTAAATACTTAAAATACCTAAGTTGACATTACAAAATTCTTTTGTTTTAATAAAAAGGCTAACACTTAAGCGTTAGCCTTCATTTGAAGGTATTTTCATATAGTTAGATGTATATTTAAATAAAGCTTGAATTTCACCTCAATAAATAAATAAATCAAACAATATTATATTAGAGTTATAAATACATCTAATTTCAGTTTTGTAAGAAACTTCACAATAGTTTTACTGGAAATGACACCAACGACACAGTAATTATAAAGAAAATTTGAAAAAAATATATTACAGTAAATAAAACAACTATTCTCCAGTAAAGACCAGCATAGGGAAATACAATATGAATACTGAAGGAAATCTAGTTGGAATGAAGAAGAATGTCTGTAGAAATGGGAGGAAGATAACAGAGAGTAACGGAAAGTGAATGTGTTAACAATAAGTGTTAGGCATGTCTAAAATTATCAAAAAATTAAGTTGCAAGGGAAAATGTGAAGACAATGGAAAAGAAAGGATACCGTGAAGTAAATCCTATATATGGCAGATGCTTCTGTCAAATAAAAAGAGGGTCTTTAATGTATGCTTTATTGCTTCTAGATTCATAGGCAGTACTTTTACATCTGTTTTACTGTTTCTAATCCAAATATTTTTGCAATAATGACATCTATAAATTGTTCCTGATAATGTATTACAACACATCAGCCTCTTTTGTCACATTGCTGAGCATTTCATGAAGTCTTGTGGCAGCATGAAACAGGCTAATAACATTAATTCTATACTAATGAACACTGAAATTAAACTAAAATTTGGATTTTTAGAACAGAAAACATAAATTTAGTAGAAATCAAGACCAGGCAAGCAAAGAGACATCTAGAGAGTCACATAGGAAAAGATATAACCAAGTGACAGAAAGACCAGGGATCAAGTAAATTCTTGCTTGGTGTCCTTTCCATCTCTTCGTAATGGTGTCTTATTTCTCTTCCAAGCAGCTGCATTTCTCTTTGTCTATCTGTGTCAGTTTCAGTGTGTGGTTGTTTGTATCTTTCTCTTCCTTGTCCAAATCTTTACTTTGTTTATGTCTATGTACATTTTTCTGTTTGCTGATTTATCTCGTACTTTTAAGTACTCATTTTCAAAACTGCCTTCAATCAACTTAAAACACTTAACTAGACCTAAAAACATCTTAACTCCTAAACAAGTAAACCCAATTGTAAAGCTAAACTATCTTGTCTTCAGCTCCATCAGAGACATTAGAAGGAATAAAATTAATTACCTGAGGAAACAGGAAGTGCAAGTTAGCAACTTCCACAATGAAAAGAATAACAGAGACAGTTTGCTGGCGGAACAGTCGCCTGATTGTTTCATGGTTCTTCTTGCTGTATGTAGTTTATTTTGTATCTGTGTAATAATATAAATATATATGCAAAAAATAAAATGAAAAAAAGAAATTCACATAACTTTTTAAAAAGTACCCTCAAACAGTGACTTATTTTAAGAAAAATCCCAGGGCTATTAACTTTCTATGGTCATATTCCTTCTTCCCTTGAAGTAAAGATTTCCATACATTTTTTAATCTCCTTGAGACAGTTTTCATCATACTAATATTCTTTCTTGTGTGAGGTATAAACTGCTTTGCTCTTCATCTGATGAATTAATAACCATTGTATGCAGCTATATATTGTAGTAATAGCATAGCAAAAGACTACTGGAAATACTAGGTTTCAGTGGGTTCCATTGAGGAAATACTGGAGCAGTTTCTTGTTTTGCTTTATTTTTATTAATACCTTATCTTATCCAACTGTAACTATTATTTCATTGGTGAAGGTAGCTCATACAAGTAGTCCAATAGGATGCTAACAAAGAATTAATCAAAATTTAAAATGAAGTCTCTCTGTGTCCAGTAGCCAAATTATTTCCATTAGGTAATGTTTCTAAAATAAAAGTCAGAAGAAAGTCTTAGCCTTTGACCTAGAAAATCAGTGTTAAGAATTTATGCTTAATAAATAATTCACCTGGAGCTAAAAGTTATTCATTGAAGCATTATGTATGCCACTGAAATGATTCTACATATGCTAGGCATATTGGGTAACTCTTTCTTTAATAATCACATAAAGTTATAGGGATATTAATTCTACATTCTTTGGGAAATATACTTTTAAAAATAGTTTTACTGAGAATTTTCCTGCATGTCCATTCACACTCTATCTTCATATTCCCAGTGAACAAATTCTTCATTAGGAAGGCCAATTAGTCATTATATTTTCCATGATACTTTTGTCACTCTCTTTTTTATTACATTGGAAAATTAATTCTTTTGATAAATGTTCATGTTTTTCTCAATTTTATACTCAGTCCAGTGCTTTCATTCTATTATAACCACAGTTGGCTATTAGGTTTTAATCAGAAAATTATTAACAAAATAAAATAAACTATTAATATTAATAAATTAAGAGATATTTGCAGTTTTTCCTTTTCTTCTTCTTCCTCCTCATTCCATGTAAACACACAAACACACACACACACATACACACCCTACACTTATAAGTCATATGCCAAACTTTCAGTTCATCTGTGGAATCAAGCTCTAAGGAAGAAAGGCTAATAAAAGGAGAAGATAGATTACTCACTCCTCTTCATTTTAGCTTACTCCATGCATAAAATGCATCTTTGGCAGCCATGGATAGAAAAAGTTATAGTTCAAAGTAACAGTGTATGGCTTAGATGTTAGGCAATTTATTTTTAAAAAGTCATTGAAAAACAGAACACAAACATAAACATATACTTTAAGGTGATAAACTGAACTTAAAGAATAAATTTATTGCATCAGGCTGAAAGTAGGTACTCTGTTCAATGCTCTTCATTGTAGCATATTACAAATGTTATAATTAGAAATAAAAATTCTGTATCTTTTACATTACCTGGTTCAAAAAATAAGAGGAAGATTGTCATGGTTAAAAATATTTTTTGTTTGGGCTGGAGAGATGGCTCATAGACTGCGCTCCCAAAGGTCCAGATTTCAATTCACAACAACCACATGGTGGCTCATAACCATCTATAATGAGATTTTGTGCCCCATTCTGGCCTGCAGGCATACATGCAGACAGAATACTGTATACACAATAAATAAATGACTCTTAAAAATATTTTCTTTCAATTAAAAAAATAAGAAGTGTGACAGGATGGAGCCAAGGTTTAATAATGCAACCTTCAACGGCATACCTCAAATGAGGTATTTTAGCTATGTCACCTTCTAATGCATCTACAGTTTCTTTAAATAAGGATTCCTGGGTACAAACCTTTCAATGCAGAAGCCTATATGTGTCTATTCTTATTTAATACAGAAAAGGCTTAAATTATAAACAAAGAAAAATAATTTGAAAGGAATACAATCAATGAATACTAATTTACACTTAACACAAGTCAATCACTAAATCACTATAAAACTAGGAAGATATGATTTACCCTATAAAAAGCATAATGGAGTATTTTTAAGCCGACATGAATTTTAGGATATCAAGAACATATTGCTATACTTTGTTTCTTAAATGCCAGAGGCTTTGGGGACTTGATTATAACACAAACAAATAAGTCAATTCCAATTAATCCACAAACCCATGATATACTTGAGATTTGGCAGTTGAATGAAAAGTAATAGAAATTTGGGAGTTGAAAATAGTAGTTGAAGACAGTGCTTAGTTGGGAGCATGCACCTGGGAAATATATGTTGCCCTGGCATACACTCTCTTACAGTGATTACTGTTTACTACCAGGTCACAGCTTCCCTTCACACAGCTTTCTATGATGATGTACTGCCTCATAATAGGC
Source organism: Acomys percivali (assembly GCA_907169655.1). Taxonomy (NCBI): domain Eukaryota; kingdom Metazoa; phylum Chordata; class Mammalia; order Rodentia; family Muridae; genus Acomys; species Acomys percivali. The sequence goes on from OU015760.1 coordinate 92,571,952, forward strand.
CCAGAAATACAAACCCAAATCCTGGACTGAAACTTTTGACACTGTGATGCAAACATAAATCTTTCATTTTTATTTATAGCTTATTTATTTTTATTCTAATTTTTTTCAGATTACAACTTGAACATAATCTACTTGGTTGCTTGTATCTTCCTGTTCTCACTCTCCCTTCCTCTTCTGCCCTATTAACTCTGCTAGACTTCTGACAGAAGGTGACCTCCTCTCCCACCATATGGCCATAGCCTATCAGTTCTCATCTGGATAGCTTGCTTCCTGTTCCTCTGTGGCTTGCTGGGCCTACCAACCAAGGGTAAGTGATAAAATAAGGGCCACCAGAGTTTATGGTGGTCCCCATTCTCCCAACAACCATGGAGAATGAGCTGTCCATTAGCTAGTTCTGAACAGAGGGACTAAGTTTACTGCCTGCATTGTCGTTGATTGATGCAATAGTTTGTGCAGGTCCCCTTGGGTCCAGATCAGCCAGCATTGATGGTCTCTTTCTGGGGCCCTTGAGCCCTCTGGGAACTTCCATTACTCCATTCTTCTATACCACTCTCAAAGCTCCACCCTGAGTCCACTATTGAGTCCCAGCCTCTGTCCCAATCTCCAACTGGGTGGACTATCTCGGAGAGCTAATATCCAATCATAAGTGAATATATACCAGGCTTGTCTTTCTGGGTCTTTGTTACCTCACTTAGGATGATGATTTCTAGTTCCATATATTTGCCTGTAAATTTCAAGACCTCACTATGTGTATGAAGTGCCCTTCCCCATCTCTTTTGATTAATCTTTCTCAACATCAATGGTCTCAAGTCTCCAGTAAAGAGAAAGTCTATTTTATTATATATTAAAATGGCTACTTGAGCTTGCTTCCTGTGTCCATTTGTCTATGATGAGGCTTGCTTTGTGACCTGCTACATGGTCAATTTTGGAGACGGTTCCATGAGGTGCTGAGAAGAAGGTATAATCTTTTTTTTTTGCGTGAAAACTTCTGTAGATATCTGTTATGTCTATTTGATTCATGACGTCTGTTAGTGTCATTATTTCTTGGCTTAGCTTCTATTTCATTGACTTATCCTTTGGTGAGAGGAGGGTATTGAAGTCTCCAACTATTAATGTGTGGAAATCAATGCGTGCTTTAAGCTTTATTAATATTTCTTTTACAAATGTGGGTGTCCTTGTATTTAGGGCATAGATACTAGGAATTATGATATCATCTTGGTTGTTTTCCTTTGATGAGTATGATGTTCCCTTCTTCAACTTTCTTTTTTTCTTCAACTCTTTTGATTAACTTTTCTTGTAATTCTATCTTATTATATATTAGAATGGCTATTCCAGTTTGCTTCTTGTGTCCATTTGCTTTTAAGAACTTCTTCCAGCCCTTTACTCTCTGGTAGTATCTATCTTTGTCACTAAGATGTATTTCTTTTATGCAGTAGAATATGGGTCCTGTTTAGGGATCAATTCTGTTAGTTTGTGTCTCTTTACTGGAGACTTGAGACTATTGATGTTGAGAAAGATTAATGACCAGTAATGTTTAGGTCCTTTTATTTTGATGTTGGTTGTGGTAGCCTGTTTGTATTCTTGTCTAGATTTTGTTTTGCTAAAGTGAAGATATCTACTTTCTGTGTTTTTCTGAGTGTAGTCTCCTTTGGCTGGAGTTTTCCTTTTAGTACCTTCTGTAGGGCTGGATTTGTGGATAGGTACTGTTTAAATTTGTTTTGTTTTGTTTTGTTTTGTTTATTTGCTTGTTTTGGTATAACTTGCTTTCTCTATCTATGGTCATTGAAAGTTTCACTGGGCATAGGGGTCTGGACTGACATCTGTGGACTCTTAGGGTTTGCAAGACATCTGCACAGGTCCTTCCGGCCTTTCTGTTCTCTGATGAAAGATCAGATTGGATTCTGATAGGTTTGCTATTGTATGTTACTTGGCCTTTTTCCCTTGGCACGTCTTTTTTTCTAAGCAGAAGTCATGTTTTTATTTTATTTTATTTTTATTAATTAAACATTTTTAATTTTTACTAATTTATATTATTACACATCTATACAATAGACTACCTTTGGCAAGAAAAATCATGACACAATCATGAACTACATAAATGTTAAATTCTTAGTGTTTTGCTATCTCTATTTGACAGCCTTAAAGAAAAGATCTTTTCTATATTGGTGTATTTAAAATTCTGAATGTAAATAAATCTCCATCACATCTTATCTTTATCAACTTAAAACATCTATCTAGAACTAAAAACATTTTAACCCTTAAATAACTAAGTTTAGTTGTAAAAATTAAACTATCTGGTCTTCAACTTCATCAGAGACTTGAGAAGGAATAAACTTGATTACTTGAGTATGCCGGGAGTACAGGTTAGTAGCTTTCCAAATGATAAGAGAAGAGACAGTTTTCTACCTGAACAGTCACCCAAAACGCTCAAAAACATTTAGCATCATCTTCAGCCTTCTGGCCCAATATATTCGACAGACCTATTTGGGAGGCAGGAACTATTAAGTACTTGCTTATCCTGTCTCAGCAGAGTTTGGCCGTAGACTCTGCCTACATCCAAGTTTGCCCTTTTTCAGGTAGAATTCTCTCTGTGGTAGAAATGAGGACATTTTGTCCAGTGGTTTATTTGCCACATTTGAAGCCATCGCCATAAGGAGGTTCTTTGATGCTCATCATCCTCTTTGAGGTAGGCTGGGTGTTGCTAGGAGTTAACCTTGGAGCCAGGGATTCTTTTCATTTTTTTTAGAAAGGGTATTTATTTACTTATTATAAAAGATTTATTTATTATATTTATAGTGCTCTGCCTGCATGTGCACCTGCATACCAGAAGAGGAAATTAGATCTCATTATAGATGGTTGTGAACTACCATGTGTTGCTGGGAATTGAACACAGGACCTTTGGAAGAGCAGTCAGTGCTCTTAACCCCTGAGCCATCTCTCCAACCCCAGGTTTCATCTTTTCATGATGTCCTTCATTTCTTGGGTGTTTTGTCTCAGTAATTTTTCAGATTCAACATTTTATTTAATGGTTGCATCAAAATCTTCCATTGTATCTTCTATACCTGAGATTCTTTCCTCCATTACTTGTGTTGTGTTTCCATTTCCATCTTCAGATCTTGAACTGTTTTATTTATTTCATTCACATGATTGTCTTTCCCTGAATTTCTTCCACTGATTTCTTCATTTCCTCTTTATAGGCCTCTGTCATGACATCTCTAATGATCTCAATCTGTTTGGCTGTATCTTTGTGTATTTGTTTCTTCCATTATAATCTTCTTTAGGAAATATTTGGGGTCATTTTCTTATGTTTAAGATGTGTTATAGTTTCCAGGGCTGATTGCTTTGTTATAACTGGGTTTTGGAGATGTCATATTATTTTGGTTTTTTGTTGTTTGTGTTTTTGCACTGGCCTTTAGCCATCTTGCTGTCTCTGGCATTGGATGGTATTTTCTGGTGTCCTTTACTGGCTGTTGAGAGCAGCTCATAGGTGAGTGGCTATAGCTTGAGACCCCTCACTTGCAGAGATCAGGGAACTCTTCAGGTGGATCAGGCCTGGGAAGGTTCCATGGACCAGTTGGGTGACATGAGGTCAGATTGACATGTGTCCCTCATCACGGTGTCTCCTCTGTGCTTGGAGTCTCAGAAACTGGTCTTTTGTAGCCCACAGTTTCTTCTGAGACCTCCTGAGCACAGTTGCTGTGTGCTCCACCAGGGATGATGCTAGTCTTTGGAGCCTGCCCCCATGCTTCCATGGACCTGGGAACTTTCTGTGGATTTACCAGGTGACTTGGGGTCAGATCCATTTGTGCTTCAGATTGTGGTGTCTCCTCTTGGCTAGAAGATCCAGATGTTGGTATTTTTGTACCCCAAAGCTCCCTCTGAGACCTGGAGCTCAGAAACTGTGTGCCTTGTCAGGCATGTGTCTAGTGTGTGGAGCCTGTGGCTATGACTGCAGAGACTCAGGGACTTTTCTGTGGATTAGCTGAATGGCCTTAGGCTAGACACACTCATGCTTCACACAGTGTGGACCCATCTCACCTGGGGATCACCAGAACTCTTTTGTAATTCTCAGGTTGGTCCTTAGGTAGCTGTGCAGTAACTGCTGTCCTGCTGATCAAACAAGATGTGTGTTCAGTGCTGACATCTTGGATCCTCCACCCCCCAAAAAACAGATTTTATATTTAAAAGTTTTTAAAAATAGATTTTAACGTTTTATTTTGTTTGCTATGCCATGAGTTCAGTTAGAATACATTACTTGAAAAGGTACCACTGGAATCTTTGAAAGGCAATGAAGTGATTGATTATGCTGATACTCAATTACACTACCCTGACTCTTTATACAATATCTTGGTGTTCTTTAGATGTGGTTCTGTCTATTTTGAGTGAAGCTAAAATACTAAATACTAAAGAATAAATGTGTAAATACTGTGTAAAGAAGCAAAATGTAGGAAAAATGTGTATAACTTGGAGTGATAAAAATGGATGACAAATTTTTCTTGTGTCCTTAATAGATTTGAATAGGAAGATTTCCTAAAATTGTGAATGACTAACTTTCATTCATCATCCCTCATTCAATTTTATTCTGCAGTGGTAGATGGAGATGATCTCAATGTCTTTTGTTTCATTATATATGGTAACTCAGCTCATTACCACACAGGGATCATAACTGGAATATTCTCTTTACCCTAACCTTAGTAATTAGTTTAAATAAAATATCATTGAATATACTAGATCAATAGAATAAAAGTGGAAATAATGTTCTCTTTGGTTGGAATTTTTATTGTAAGGATAACCAGTGCTTAAGGCTTCTATCAGACATTTCTACTATTAAAGGATACAATCTTCAGTAAGAAAAAACCCAAGACAAGGAAACATTGATGTGCTGGAAGCAGTTCTATTTATGTCATTTAATCCATCACATTTTTAGTCATATGCTTCAATAAAATTTTCAGTGTTTGTGTGTGTTTGTGTGTGTGTGTGTGTGTGTGTGTGTGTGTGTGTGTTCCAATTTAAACTCTTTTGAATTGGATTTGCATCTCCTAGCATGAAGAATTTCTGAAGTAGCATGAAGAAACAGAAGGTAGAAAAGGAGCAGAATCTGACCTTCAACATACAATACTGTCTTTATTGTAGCAATGTGCAGCTTCTCTCCCAAGGGAAATTGGGGGATCTGATAGGAGAAAAAGCTGTCAGAGAATCTATATAAGGTTGAGATTGGGGACTTGGGAATGATAAAATTGTTGCGGCTATGGGGAGTTCTTTTTGAATATACAGACTCCCCTTCCTGAATTGCTTGCCTAAGGCAATACTATCTTTGAAGACAGACTGTCCCAACACACATTTCTTCCTGTGCTGACCAATAATGGCTATGCAAGTTTGTCTCTAATCTCACAGGAAACCTCTTCTTTTTTTTAAACTGAGGTAGGCTATCAGTATCAGAGCCAAATGAACCTTAGTTTATATATTTCCTACCTGTTAAGTGCCTACTATGTTCATACACTATGTTAAAGTCTTTACATATATAATTTTAAAAATATTTCTTTTAATTTTATGATTATAATTACATCATTTCTATCTTTACTTACCTCTCCCTGAATATTCCAATATACTCTTTTTTATTCTCTTTCAAATTACAGCTTTGTATTAGATTAATTATTGTTAAATACATATATATTTCTAAATGCATAACTATGTCATTCTCAGTCTGTATAATGTTACCTGTATGTATGTTTTCAGGGATGGTCAGTTGTTATTGGAAAAGCAACTGATGTGCTCTTGCTAGAGAAGACTATTTCTCCCACTCTCAGCATTTATTTTCCTGTAGTTTTTTGTGTAGGGTTGAGACCTCATGGACTTTCTCACATCTACTTTGACAAGTGTATTTTTGATCCTGTTAAGATCATGTTTAGGTAGACATGTTTTTGAAATTTAATATTCCTAGTTTTCTATGTAGGTATTTTCTGTGGCACTTAAGTTCTTTCTTGAATTGAAATAGTTCATAATCAAATGTCATGTTCAAAATAAACACACAGTATTACATGTACTAATACATACATACAAGTGTATTTATATACATAAATTTACATAATAATAGCAAAGTAATCAAATCATAAAAATATGAGTTGTTAATAATATCACTTTATATTTCACAAATGAAATAACTCAGGATTATAAAAGTTTATTTATACATGGCAACACAGCTCAACAGAATTAGGTGGACTTGGGGACTCACAAGTGTAATTCTCACATTTAAAGGACTGTGGTAAGAATATTTTAGTAAGTTCACAGTCAAAATAGAGCACAAAGTGAATTTCAGAAAAGCTGAGGCTACCATATCATGAGAACATTTTTTAAAAATATAAGTAGAAGATCCAGAAGGTCCTAGAAACCTACAAGTAAAACATTATGATAGGCAGATTTGGGCCCAGGGGTCCCGCTCAAACTAAGGCACCAGCCAAGGACAATATAGGCCTTAAACTTTAAGCCCATACTCAGATCTAGCCAATGGGCAGAACAGTTTCCACACTTGAGTGGAGAGTGGGGCAAGACTTTCACACGTACTCTGGTACCTCATATTTGACCATGTCCCCTGGAGGGGGAGACCTGGTGGCACTCAGAGGAAGGATAGCTGGTTACCAAAAAGAGACTTGATACCCTATGAGCATATACAGGGGGAGGAAATCCCCCTCAGGAACAGTCATAGGGGAAGGGAATAAGGGGAAAAGGGGAGGGAGGGAGGAATGGGAGGATACAAGGGATGGGATAACCATTGAGATGTAACAAGAATAAATTAATAAAAAAATCCTTGAGCTTCTTAAAAAATATGCATAAATAATCAAACAACTAAATAATAAACAATAAGAAAGAAAGAATAAGAAAGAACGCTTAGAAATTAAAACCAAAGTCAGATATAAATTCAAAATTAAAAGAATAAAATTTAGTAATAAATATAAATGATATATATTAATAATTATAGAATGCCTTTGTTTTAGATGCATGCTAATTTTGTAATTATATACACATAAATTCTGAAACCTAAAAGTAGAACTTCACTTTTTAAAAATAAATTGTTTTTAAAAATGTTTTAATCCAAACACATTTTCATAAATTAGGCATTAAAATATTGCCATGGTTTCAAGTGGTTAAGTCTTTTGAAAAATAATTAAACTACCAAGGCTCCACACATACCCATGTTATTATTGTCCATATGAAACTATTAGAAGAGAGTACCCTTTCTGTTGTATAGTTTGCATACAGAAGTCCCTATCTATGGTATACCATTCCTCACTAAATATTATATCTATTATAAGAACGATCTTAGACTTCTCAGGCTTGGAAATGATAAGAAACCAATTCTAATATTTTTTTCATTTAATGGATACTAGAATAGACAAAGTCATAGGGTATTAGGAATTTGAATGAAATCATGTAGCTTGGCTAAGTAGAGTCTGTGTACTCTCTGAGCCCAGATGTGTGATAAGGGTCCAATGAAACAACTGTTGATTGGCAGAAACTTATCTCATACTAAGCTGAGCTGTATCCATTTTTATGTTCTTTGGGTTGTACTTTAGATACCACTGTTATATGACTATTAAGAGATATAAAGCATCTAAATCATTTTTTATCTTGAACTTTTTATCTTGAACCAATTATTTATGAACATAGACATGAAAAAGGCTAGTGTTCAGTTATACCTGAAGTTATTGCATATAGATGGGGACAGTGAATAGTTGGTGCAATGCCAAGTAAGATAGTAGAGTTCAAAGTAACCAAACAACACCCAGTATAATTACATAACAATTTGGGAAAAATAACAAAGCTTCTGAAACCCTAGATTACACTATGTATTTGTGACAAATGTTATTTTAATATAGTACTGCAACTTTTGAAAAATTTCAAATATTCTAGGAGGTAGATGAGCGCTTGCATGTCAATCCACATACTTTCCTCTTGAAAATGAAAGCGTTATCTGGTATTTTGTGCTTTATTTATTTATACTTAATATATATAAACTGCACCTACTAACATGTACAGTTTAATGAAGTTGCATACACTTAAACAAATAATCAAGGTAATAAGCATATCCATCATCTTTAGAAGTTTCTTTATGTGTTGTAGTAAGTAGAATATTTTTATAATTTTTTATTTAATCATTTTACATCCTGACTGTAGCCCTTCCCTCATCTCCTCCCAGTCACATTCTTCTCCTCCCCCCTCCACTGCCATCTTCTCCTTTTTCCCTTCCCTTATTCTTCAGAAAAGGGGAGCACCTCCTCTCTCCTCCCCTCTGCCCCACCAACCACACCACCCTACCTCATCAAGTCACATCTGGATTAATCCTGTCCTTTTATACTGTGGCCTGGCAAGGCAGGCCTGTCAGAGGGAAATGATCAGAAGGTAGGCAACAGAGCCCATGTCAGAGAAAGCCCCTCCTCCAGACTTTGAATGGTCCTTGTTTGGTGCTTCAGTTTTGACAAATACTTCTGAGCCCTGGTTAGATGGTTTTGTTGGTCTTCTTGTGGAGCTTCTGTCACCTCCAGGTCTTTCTATGCTTTGCTCCATTTTTCCACAAAACTCTCCACATTTTGCCTAATATTTGGCCATCAGTTTCAGCATCTGTTTTGATATACTGCTGGAACCTCTTAGGGGACAGCGATGTTTGGCTCCTGTCTGCAAGCATGGCAGAGTATTGTTAACAGTGTGAAGGGTTGGCTATCTCTCCCATGAGGTGGATATCAGGTTGGGCTGGCCATTGGTTGACTATTCCCTCCATCTTTACTCTATCTTTAGGCATATCTGTAGGCAGGGTAAATTTTGGGTGATAGTTCCTGTGGATGATATGGTATTACCCTCCCTCCGCTGGGAGTCATGTCTAGGAAATTTCATAATTTACTTGTTTTCAATAACTGAGTAATATTCCATTGTGTAAATATACCACAGTTTTTTAATCTATTCTTTGGTGGAGGGACACTTAGCTTGTTTAGAGATTCTGGCTATTATGAGGAAAGCTCCTATGAACATACTTGAGCAAGTGTCCTTTTGCATCTTTTGGGTATATACCCAGGAGTGGTACATCTGAGTTTTTAGGTACAGCTATTCCAAATGTTCAGAGAAACTGCCGGATTGATTTCCACAATGGTTGTACAAAATTGAAGTCTCATCAGCAATGAAGGAGAATTTCCCTTGTTCTACATCTTTGCCTGCTTGTTCTTTCACTTGAATTTCTTATCTTAGTCTTTCTGGCAGGTGTAAAATGGAATCTCAGAATCCTTCTGATTTGCATTTCCATGATGACTAAGGATGATGAGCATTTATTTAAGTGCTTTGCAGCCATGTGAGATTCCTTTGTTGGGAATTCTGTTTAGCTCTGTGCCCCATTTTTAAATTGGATTATTTGAATTTAGGTGTTTAACTTCTTGAATTTGTTATACACTTTGGATATTATCCCTTTGTCAGATGTAGGACTGCAGAAGATCTTTTCCCAATCTGTAGACTGCTGTTTTATTCTGTTGACATTGTTCTTTGCCTTACAGAAGCTTTTCAGTTCCATGAGGTCCCATTTATTGATTGTTGATCTTAAAGCAAGAACTATTGATGTTCTGCTCAGGAAGCTATCTCCTTCCGAATGAGTTGAAGGTTATTCCCCACTTTCTCTTCTAATAGACTTACTGTATCTAGTGTTGTCTTGCAGTATTCGATCCATTTGGACTTTAGTTTTGTGCAAGATAATAAATATGAATCTATTTGCATTTTCCTACATGTAGATATCCAGTTGGACCAGCACCATTTGTTGAAGATGTTATCTTTTTTCCACTGTATGTTTTTGGCTCCTTCATAAAAAATCAGATATCCAAAGGTGTGTATGTGTGTGTATGTATGTGTTCTCAGTATTCTATTCAACTCCATTGATCAACCAGTCTATTTCTATGCCAGTACCATGCTATCTTTATTACTATTGTTCTGTAGTATAGCTTGCAGTCAGGGATAGAGATACCTCCAGAAGTTATTTTATTGTATAGGATTTTTTTTAGCTATTCTTGGTTCTATATTTTTCCAAATGAAGTTTAGAATTGTTCTTTCAAGGTTTGTAAAGAACTATGGTGGTATTTTCATAGGTATTGCATTGACTCTGTAGAGTGCTTTGGGTAAGATAGCCATTTTTACGATACTAAAACTACCAATCCGTGAGTATTGGACAGCTATTCATCTTCTGATATTTTCATAGAGACTTGAAATTCTTGTCATACAGATGTTTGACTTACTTTGTTAGATTTACACCAAGATACCTTATATTTTTGTGGCTATATGAGGGGTATCATTTCCCTAATTTCTTTCTCAGCCCATTTGTCATTTGTGTACAGGAAAGTTACTGATTTTTTTAATTAATCTTGTATCCAGCCACTTTGCTAAGGTGTTTAAAAGTTTTAGGAATTCTCTAGTGGAATTTTTGTGGTCACTCATATATATTATCATATCATCTTCAAATACTGATCCTTTGATTTCTTTATTTTCAATTTGTATCCCTGGATCTCTTCTAGTTGTTTTATTGCTCTAGCTAGAACTTCAAGTGTTATATTTAGGAGATATGGAGAGAGTTGGCAGCCATTTCTTCTCCCTGATTAAGTGGAATTTTTTTTCAGTCTCTTTCTATTTAAATTGATGTTGGCAATTGTGTCTTCCTGTATATAGCCTTAATTATGTTTATGTTTGGGCCTTCTACCCCTGAACTCTCTAAGACTTTTATCATGTAGGGGTGTTGTATTTTGTCAAAGGTTTTTGTACATTAGATGAGATGATCATGTGATTTCTTTTAATCTTTCAATTTGTTTACATTGATGGATTTTTATATGTTGAACCACCCCTGTATGCCTAGGATGATCATGGTGGGTGATATTTTTGATGTGTTCTTGGACTTGGCTTGTGAGTATTTTATTGAGTATTTTTGCATCAATGTTCATGAGTAGAATTGGTCTGAAAGTCTCTTTGTTTGTTGAGTCCTTGTGTGTTTTGGGTATCAGGGTGACTGTTGCTTTATAGAATGAATTTGGTAATGTTCCTTATGTTTCTTTATTGTGGAATAGTTTGAGGAATATTGGAATTAGCTCTTCTTTGAATGGCTCATGTTATTATTTTCCTTGAGATTTTTTGGTTGGAAGACTTTTCATAACTGCTTCTATTTCTTTAGGCATTATAGGACTATTTAAACAGTTTACTTGATCTTGATTTAACTTTGTCATGTGAAGTCTAGAAAAAATCTTTTATTTCTTTTGAATTTTCTAATTTTGTGGAATTCAGGGTTTTGAAGTAACAGCTTATGATTTTTTAAATTTCCTCAATGTCTGTTGTTATGTTCCCCTTTTCATTTCTGGTTTTGTTCATTTAGATACTCTCCCTCAGCTTTTTAGTTAGTTTAGCTAAGGCTTTGTCAATCTTGTTAATTTTCTCAAAGAATCAGTTCTTGGTGTCATTAACTCTTTTCATCGTTCTATTGGTTTCTAATCTGTTGACTTCAGCCTTGAGTTTGATTATTTCCTCTCATCTACTCCTCTTTGTTGTGTTTGATTCTTTTTCCTCTAGATATTTCAGGTGTGCTGTTAAGTTGCTAGTATGGGATCTCTCCAATTTCTTTATGAAGGCACCTAGTGCTATGAATTTTCCTCTTAGCATTGCTTTCATTGCGTCACATAAGCTTGAGTATATTGTGTCTTCGTTTTCTTTGAATTCTAGAAAGTCTTTAATTTCTTTCTTTATTTTGTACCTGATCCAGTGTCATTGAATTGGGCTATGTTCAGTTTCCAAAAGTTGGCAGGCTCTCTTTGTTTCTATTGTTGAGTTCTAGCTTTAATCAATAGTGGTATGATAAGATACAAGAGGTTATTTCATTTTTCTTATACCTTGTCGAGGTTTCCTTTGTGTTCAAATATATGGTCAATTTGGAGAGTGTTCCTTGAGATACTGAAAAGAAGGCATATTATTTCTTATTTTGGTGAAAAGTTCTGAAGATATCTGTTAGATTCATTTGATTCATGACACCTATTAATTTCATTATTTCTCTTAGTTTCTGTCTCAAGGATTTGTCCAGTAATGAGAGCATCTCATTACTAATGTGTGAGGTTTGATATATGACTTAAACTTTAGAAATGTTTCTTTTTTGTTGTTCTAGATCAGATTTTATTTTATTTATATTTTAGAGATCTATTTATTTATTATTTATTTATTTATTCTGATTACATCTCAATTGTTATCCCATCCCTTGTATTTTACAGATTTATTTTTTAATTAATTTATTCAGATTCCAACTCAATTGTTATCCCATCACTTATATCCTTCATTCCTTTCCCCTTCCCACTTTTACCCTATTCCCCTCCACTAGGTCTATGACCGAGAGGGACCTCCTCCCCTACTTTATGGTCATAGGCTATTAAGTCTCATCTTGGCAGCCTGCTTATTCTTTCTTTGAATGTTTCTTTTATAAATGTTGTTGCCCTTTTGTTTGGAGCATAGATGTTCAGAATTGAGATATTATCTTGGTGTATTTTTCCTTTGATGAGGATGAGGTGCCCTTCCCCATTTCTTTTTTTAGTTTTGGTTGAAAGTCTATTTTATTAGATACTAGAATGGCTACTCCAGCTTATTTCTTGGGTCCATTTGTTTGGCAAAACTTTTTCCACATCTTTACTCTGAGGTAATGTCTGTCTTTATTGCTGACAAGTGTTTCTTGTATGCAGCAGAAAGATGAATACTGTTTTTACCTCCATTCTCTTAGCCTATGTCTTTTTTATTGGGGAGATGAGGCCATTGATATTGAGAAATTTTAATGACCAATGATTGTTTTTTCCTGTTATTTCTATGCTGGTGGTGGTAGAATACGTGTGTGTACTTCCTTTCTTTCATTTTGCTGATGTGGGGCTATTTATGTCCTTTGTTTTCCTGGGTGTATTTAGCTTCCTTGAGTTGGAGTTTTCCTTCTAGTATATTCTGTAGGGCTGGATTTGTGACTAGGTACTGTTTAAACTTGATTATTTTTTTATTCATGGATATCTTGTTTTCTTTATCTGTGGTGATTGAAAGTTTATGTGGGTATAGTAATCTGGGTTGGCATACGTGGTCTCTTAGTGTCTGCATGACATCTGTCCATGCCCTTCTGTCTTTCATAGTCTCTGTTGAGAAGTTAGATATAATTCTCATAGGTTTGCCTTTATATGAGACTTTGCCTTTTTCCCTTGCAGCTTTTAATATTCTTTCATTGTTCTGTACATTTAGTGCTTTGATTATTATGTGGCAGGATAATTTTATTTTTTGGTCCAATCTCTTTGAAGTTCTGTAAGCTTCTTATATGTCTATAGGCATCTCTTTCTTTAGGTTGGGGAAGTTTTCTTCTATGATTTTATTGAAAATATTTTCTGGGCCTTGGAGCTGGGATTCTTCTTCTTCTATTCCTATTATTCTTAGGTTTTGTCTTTTCATAGTGTCCCAGATTTCTTAGATGTTTTGTGTCAGGGAATTTTTAATTTTTAACAATTTCTTTGACTGAGGTATCAATTACTTCAACAGTATCTTCTATATTTGATATTTTCCCTTCTGTATCTTGTAATCTATTGGTGATGATTTGGTCTGCAGTTTCTGTTTTATTCCCTAAGATTTCCATCTCTAAGATTGCCTCAGATTATTTTTTTCTGCTTCTAATTCCGTTTTTAGATTTTGAACAACTTTCTTTCTTTCTCCCATTTGATTGTTATTCTTTAAAGGATTTATTCAATTCTTTCATCTGTTTGAATATATTTTCCTATATATCTTTGATGGATTTATTTTTCTGCTTTAAGGCCTCTATTGTTTTTATAACATCAGGTTTAAGATCATTTTATTGCACTTCAAGTGTATTAGTATCTCCAGAGCTTGCTGTTGTTAGGATAGCTGTTTTAGAGTGGTGACATGTGGCTCTGGGATTTGTTGCTTGTGTGGTTTTGCTGACCCCTAGCCAGGTAGTTGTCTCTAGTGATAGCAGGGCGGGTGGTTTCTGGTATCAGGCAGTTCAAACTGGGGCAGAGAGGGCTCTAAACTGAATTTTACTCAAGCCCACACATGCCTCCTTGGATTGGCTGATGTGGCTAAGAAAGTCTAGCTCACCTCTGATGATGGCCTTCTCCCTGGTGAGACAGGCAGGTGTGAGTGAGCAAGGCTTTAGGCTGAATGTTCGTTTGCATCCCCACTAGAATCCTCGGGATGTGAGACAATGGGAATTGGGTCCTGCCTAAAGATCACCTCTCTGCTGGCTGTGTCCTAGGTGTGTATGGGTAGCTCAGAGAGATCACAAGCAAGCTTTGGGGTTACTAAGTCTGGTGGGCAGCAAATAGCCTTGGCTTTATGGAATCAAATTTAGCTGTGCAGTAGTTTGGAGGCCAGGCAAGCTCTGTGATCCAAGAACTCTGATATGGCTGGACAAGGCTATCCTGGCCCTAGGCCTGTATGTTCTTATTGTCCAGCTGGTCTTGGCAAGGGAGCAGGAAAGCCATGAGTTGGTGTTGGGGTGTTGATCCCGGGGTTCTAGGGCTTGTCCTCAGGGAAGTAGGAGGAATCCAAGGTCAAATTGCTAAAGCAAGGGCCCTTGTCCAATATAAATCTATGACTTTGGCAAGACAGGGACAATGTGTGACTTTTGGCCCCGGTATTCAGCTGCTCTTTTCAAGGAGACAGGAGGAATCTGAGGTTTGGCTACTGGAGCAGCCGTCCCTGGGACTCAAGACCCTTGCTACATTTTGGCAAATCACACAGAGTGCCAGAGTATCTTGTTTGACTCCGGGACTGGGAGGCTTGGAATTGTGTGTCCTCAGCTCCCAGAATGTCCCCTCTAGTCCAGGAAACACCGATGTCAGTATTTTGGGGTCAGCTGTAAGGTTATTAACAATAACCATAGTCTCTGATCTATTGCCACTCAGATACAGTACACTCTGGCCACTGCCATCTTGGAAGTGCTCTTGTACATTTCAAATAAATTAATTAATTAATGTAAATAAATTATGAAATAAATAACAATATTTGTGGAAAAGTAAAAATAAAAGTGAGTGGAATTAAGAAGTAATCAACAAAAATAAGAATTCCTTGTGAAACTCTTATAGTAACCACACTAAAATACCCATAGAAAATAAAAGAAAAAGTAAATGAAAGGAAATCATAGCATTATATATATATATATACATTATATATACAATTTTATTATATATAATATTATATAATATATAAAATAAATTATAAATACATATAATATATTTTATTTATATTTGTGTATATATTATATATAATATATATATTATATATATAGTATATATAATTGTATTAGATATAGCAAAAAGTGCAATGGCATGTGTGGAGATGCCAGAGAAGAACTTTGTGGAATAGGTTCTCTTTTTCTATCATGTTGTTCCATGGATTAAATGCAAAGTTTCAGGATTGTGTGTCAAGTGTTTTTAATCAAAAATATATCTAGCAGGCCTTATTATTTGATTTTGATAGTAACTTTCACATTAAAATTGTGGTATTTAGATAGCATCATTATAATGTACCATTTTTATAATTACCAATATAAACTTTTACTTTTTAAATTTTACTTTTTATTGTGTGTGCATATGCTGGCAAGCATGTCACAGACCAAGTAGAGATCAGAGAGCAACTTGCAAGAATCAATTATCTCCTTCCCATATGGGCATTACAAATCTTAAACTCAGGTTGTCAAGCTGCATGACAAGATCTTAAATCTGCTGAGACATTTAGTATTTTATTCCATGTAAGAACAGTAGTGAAGATTTAGTAACAGATACTGCTGTTTGATTTCTGTTCAGATGACTTACAAATCCTTATGACTGGCAAAAAGATACTGTGAACTGTTTACATGGATAACATTGCACAGGGAGCTATGGCAAAGGTGAAATAAAAAATAGGTAATTTAGATTGTTCTGTAAAGAGGAAGAAATGGGAAGAAAGAAGCAGTTATAAAATCGATATTCCAATGGATATTAGCACAACTTAGATGTCCTCTGAGAGACTCCACTTACCGGGGGATCACAATAGATGCTGCTACTCAAATCTGGACTCTGGGCGAAGCCCTGAGAGTTGCATGGAGGAGTTGAGGAATGGAAGGAACCTGAGAGATCAGGAGCCCCACAGAGATACCATCAAATCCAGCAGATCTGGACCCAGGGGGCCCTACACAAACCATTGCCCCAATCAAGGACAATGCATGCAGAGAACCTAGATCCCCTGTTCAGAAATAGCCAATTGATAGCTCATTCTCCATGGTTGTGAGGGGAGAGTGGGGACTGCCTCTGGCATGAACTATGGAACTCCAATTTAATCACTGCCCCTTGGCAGGGCAGCCTCGTTGGCACACAGAGGAAGGGGATGCATGATATCCTGATGAGACCCCATAAGCTGTGTTCATATGGTGGAGAAAGCAGTCCTCATCTGTCAGAGGTCTAAGGAGGGGAATAACGCTGAAGAGGGAGCAAAGGTGGGAATGAGAAGATAAGAGTGAGCAGATAACAATTGGTATGCAATGTGAATAAATTATAATAAATAAAAATTAAATTAAAGAATAATAGAATAAATATTAAAATGTCAACACAGCACCTACAGTTTATGGAATGACGTTTTTCACATCTAATTTGGCTTAATTGCTGCCATTCAGACTTTCAAAATAAATGATAACATAAAGATACTTTAGCATATTTTCATCACATCATTCTATAATAAACCATCTCACAATTATCTAAGCTAACTACAAGATGGATGATATTAATGGACAATTTTTGTATACCTAGAGGCAGGCAATGTAAGACAAGCTCTGATGGATGATTGAACCTTGGTTGTGTTTTACTGAAGAAATAGTCCAGATTTTCTAAGACCTAAGATCTTCAGTTCAGGTACTGGTTCTTTCATCTATTTACAACATTCTAATTTTAAAGTTTAAAGTGCTATCTAATAAAATACATTCAGACATCTATTCTCAGTCCAGTGCCAGTGTTGCTGTGAAAATATAATTCATATCATGTTAGTCCTTGGAGTTCTTACATTGGCCTACATTGTTCTTTATGATCTTGCCCCAGGTTATCTCTCTGATCTTATCTGCTATGACTCGTTTTGTTCTTTGACCTCAAACTAGGCAGACTTTGATGTGTCTGAAACAAACCAAGCAGGGCCCTATCTGACGGTTTTGAAACTCTGTAGTTTTCGCTGTCCAGAAATTTCCTCCCTAGGTATTTGCTAGGTTCACTTCCTCATTTCATTTTGATCTCTGACTAAGAGATCATGCAATTCTCTAGCTGGTATTTTTCTTACTGCTCTCTGTTCCTAACCATAATTTATTCTTCTTTAGAACTCATATTATAATAAGTTTGTATTTGGATACCAGATCTAGGAAAAGAATGATTTAATTAAAGTTAGTGTTGTAACATCAACTCCAGAAATAAAACATAGGCAAGGCTGAATAAATATTTGTAAAAACCATAAATGATATATACAACTTAACACTCAACACTATTTAAATTTGGTATATTTTGTATTTAATAAATACACTAAAGTTCATAGTTATTAAACAAGGTACTGAGTTTATGGTACCAATATATTTTATAGCTCTAAAACTTTTCTATTGCATGTCTTCCAAGAAGACAAAGTCCACTAAAATTTTATTAGAAGCAATCAGTATTTGGGTTAAACAGAAATACTTCATCTATATTTTCTCAAGATATAGATCAGTCCTTTTTAAACCTTTGATTCAAAATCCTTCATTTTCCATTAGATGTCTAATAACACCCAAAATATTAAACCTTATTTTGAGTGCTCTATATGATTTACAACTTCATCTGGAAGCTCTTTCTGTTGATTATAAACTTCTAAACATAGAAGATACAGAATTAAACCTTTGACTCTATTGTCCCTGATAATTTTCATGAGAGATATGTAACAAAATTATTATGTAGACATGAAAATCCAAGGAAGGGCAAAGCAATGGGTTATTCAATACTAAATGGTCAACCAGAAAAACATAGATACTAGTAGCATTATATAGACAGAGCAGGGTTTATTTTGGATATATATATATATATATATATATATATATATATATATATATATATATATATATATATATAGAGAGAGAGAGAGAGAGAGAGAGAGATCAACAATTAATGAAAAAAAGAAGCCATGAACAAGAAAGAGAACAAGAAGGGGTATATGGGAGGGCTTAGAGGGGAAAGGGAGGGAAGAAGGGGGAAATAATATACTTATAATCACAAAAATATAAATATGATATTAAAAATAAAAAGGAACTATATGCCTGTAGTCACAAAGCTAAGGAATGGTGTGGTACTACATGCCCAGGTAATATAGCTTGTTTGTTTGGTCGTGTTCTTAATTTCAGGTTAAAATGTTAGTATCAATAAATGGTTTAAATTTGTTTTTATTGAAAATTGTCTTAGAGGCAAGATTATGTCTAAATTATTTTCGTATTCTAAACTAAGTATTTGAATATGCTTAACACTGAGTTAAATAGATCATCTATGACTGGCACAGATAAATACTGAAACAATATACTTTGACCCATTTGCATTTTATTTTTGCTTTTAACTTTGGTATGAAACTATATGTATTAACAGGACACCATGTAAAGTTCTTATATTCTCTGTGTAATGTCATATCTGTTACCTCAGTCATTTTTTCTTTTTTTTTAATTAATTTATTCTTGTTACATCTCAATGGTTATCCCATCCCTTGTATCCTCCCATTCTCCCCTCCCTCCCATTTTTCCCTTATTCCCCTCCCCTATGACTGTTCCTGAGAGGGATTACCTCCCCATGTATATGCTCATAGGGTATCAAGTCTCTTCTCCATAATCTGCTGTCCTTCCTCTGAGTGCCACCAGGTCTCCCCCTCCAGGGCACATGGTCAAATGTGAGGCACCAGAGTACATGAGAAAGTCATATCCCTCTCTCCACTCAAGTGTGGAGACTGTCCTGTCCATGGGCTAGATCTGGTCATTTTTTTCATGGTGAAACCCATTCTCTGGGTTTTTTAAAAATACATAATTCATGAACATTATCTATAGTCATTCCATTGCTTTTAATACAAAAAGTTTTATCCCTAGCTCTAACTTTGGATCCTTTGATCAATATTTCTCCATTCTTCCTCTACCATATTTTCCATAGCATGAAGTAGAAAACATTTTACTTCCTATTTCAGTACAACCACATTCTATATTCTATCTTTGGGCATAATTATTAGTTATCTTCTTGTTACTGGCTTCTTTCATTTATGAAAAAATTCTACCCTATCCTTCTTGTGAGGGACATGATTTCAACTTTTGGTGTTGGATAATGAATGTGTACAGCAGTTTCTTTATAAATTCATCTGTTTGGGAACTGATGCTATTTCCATCTGTTAGTTATTGTAAATGTTGGTATGAAAGTATCTTCTTGGTGTACTGAGTTCATTTCCTTTGCATTCCTCCAGTAGTGAGATGACTGGATACTATATTGTTCTTATTGTAATTAATTTTGGGATCTCTATACTAGTTTCTATAATAACTATAGTATATTCTCCTCAAAAAATGTATAAAGATTTTCTCTATTATTCAACTATAGCTTATTTTCAATACTTTCATAAAACCATTCTTACCCAATTGAGGTAGCATTCATATCAATTTTATGTTGGATAGAGCACCAAATACTTAAATATAAAATCAAAAAATTCTCAACATAACTATAGATTCAACACACATCTTTACTTATCTATTTTGATTATATTACCAAGTATTTAATCATTTTCTCTTTTTCAGAGTTCTTTGTATATTTTGGATATTAATTTCTTACCAAGGACATACTTTAAAATATAATTTCTCTCATTTTTTAGGCTGATATTTTCAGTTTGCCAGTTATTTTCTTTGATATAAAGAAGTTATTTTTGCTTGATTAAATCTAATGTATCAAACTTTGGGTATGTGTCCTCTGATTTTAAGGTCTTGTTCCATTCCTGTTGAACATCTTTTTAAAATTTTAAGTTACATTTCCATACTTTTTTCTGATTATAATTTCCCTTCCCCAACTTCTCCCAGATCTTGCTCCCCACATTACCAACCACATAAATGTGCACTCTTTCTCTCTCTCTGATTAGAAACAGACATCTGAATAGTGAATAAATAAATAAAAAAAAAACAAATCAGAAGAAAGCAAAGTAAATAGCCAGAAAATAGCCACAAGAATGATATACCAACACTGAGGTATGTTTACATATGCAGAAAACTCATAAAACACAAAATCAGAAAGCAAACATATAAAAATATATAAACTAAGCATCTATTAATGTAAAAAAAATGCCCTGACAAAGCATTATGAGACAAAAATCCTCCACAAATACCATGAAGTTCATTTTGTACTTGTTATCTACCGAAGAACATGAGTCCTGAAATTCCATTAGATAAAACTAATTTTTCCCAAGAAGAGATTTGATACCCTATAAGCATATAAAGGGGGAGGAAGTCCCCCTCAGGAACAGTCATAGGGGAAGGGAGTAAGGGGAAAATGGGAGGGAGGGAGGAATGGGAGGATACAAGGGATGGGATAACCATTGAGATGTAACAAGAATATAATAAAAATCTATTTTTTCCTATGCAAGCAGTATCATTTGGATATGGGTCTGGTTTACGGATTGGAGCTTATGTCTGCTTCCTCCTCTCTGCACTGGGATCTCACTGAACTTGAACCTGTGCAGTTCCAGTGCATGTGGCTGTATATAGTCCCTGTGAGTTCACATGTATAATTCAGTCCTATTGTATCTAAAATATTTTGTTTCCTTCATCGCCTCTAACTCTTAAACTTTCTGTCTCCTGATCCCTGAAGAAGGGAATTTGATGTGCACATCCCATTTAGGCCTAAGTGTACCAAGGTCTGTCATTCTTGGCATAATGTCTGGCTGTGGGTCTCTGTATTTGTTCCCATTTCCTGCAGGAGGAACTTCCTCTAATGATGGATGAGCAAGACATTAAACTATAAGTATTGCAGTATGTCTTTAGGAGTCATTTTATTGCTGTATTCCTTTGGCAGAACAGTAGTATTTTCTTTTGCCCTAAATGTATGGTCTATGTAGTCTCAGGTTCTTGGCCACCCAAGCCGTTTTGAACATGGGTTCCATTTCATGGAGTGGGCCTTAAATCAAATCAGATCTTGATTAGTTACTCCCACAACTTTGTGCCAATATTTCACCAGCGTATCTTAAAGGCATTAGTTTTCCAACCTTTGATGCTTGATTTTTCTCATGCAGTTTGACAGAATTCCACATCTTCACCGTGTGTACTATTTTTATTCTAAACATGAAGAAGAGAATATTGTACCTAAATTTTAAAAGTCACACTGAAAATTTTCCAAATTAACAATATAAATTAGGTTATAGCTAATCACTAGGTATATATGTCATTAAATAGTCTCAACTTATTTACTATTAATTTACTTATTATATTTTGAGAATTCATCTAGTTTATAAGTTGATGCATATCTTATAGAATTGTGATGACAATAATGAGCAGCTCTTAAAGGGATGAGCGATTATTATTTTATTCTATATTGTAACTCTAGTGTGTGTGTGTGTGTGTGTGTGTGTGTGTGTGTGTGTGTATGTTTCCAAATGTGTATGTCTAGCCTCGCATGTGTATATGTACACTTGTACTTATATTAACATATGTGGAGATAAAAGGCTAGTGACAGATAACATCCTCAAATGTTTAATACCTCATTTACTGAGGTCATGGTTCTTGCTGATCATGGAACTAACCAATTCACCTAGTCTAATCTGCCTCATGAGAACTTGGGTTACACATAGGCCACCATGCTCACTCAGTTATTATAAATGGATTCTAGATACATACCTGAACTCCAGTCCTCATGCTAGTACCATGAACACTTTAACAACAAAGATATCTTCTCATAGCAATAACTCCGACTTGTTAAGCATAGTTTTACTTTACTTGAATACAATAGTATTTCAATTTTTTTGCACAGGTTATTTTTTGCTTACTTGTTTCAAGTAAAAGCAACATCGAAGTTGAAGTATAATTTGGGCAATTGTTGAAAAGATAAGATACATCAGACAGGTTGTTCTTGTTGTTTCTTTATGCCTATGTTATGCTTCTCATTTTCTCCCCAGTTATTTCAATAATGTTACGTAATTCAGCATTCTTTATTCATCCTGCAATCCTCATTTTCAAGTTCAAGTATATACTTTGGAACAATTACAGCTATTTGAAGCTTTGAGAGGAAACTAAGATTAATGTATGATTTTTAAGCACTACTTAAATACAAATAATTCTTAAATTTGCATCTCCAATATAAACCTCATTTCCTCTATTATGTTTCACATTGCCATAGATTGGCGATTTTTCTTTAGTGCTTAATTGGCCCTTCAAATTTAATATACCGTTTCCAACTCCTGTGAATATCTATCCCTTTTCATTATGAGAATTTAGTGCACTTTCTCTCAGCTTCTCAAATTTTAACTTTTAATTCTCTATCAGCAAAACTCCCTATACCCTCTCTACCTTGGATAGTACTTTCATATCTGCCCTTGCGTTTTACATATTTGTTATGCTAAGGAGAACATCCAGGGGTTATATACTAACCATTCCTTCCACTACTGAGCTATACTCTCAGATCCATTGTCTACCATTTTGTCTTCCACTTATTATGTTACATCAGTGATATCATCTATAGCATCTCTCCATTCCAAATTATGGTACTTTACTATAAAAAGTATCTTTGATGAATATATGCATAATTATCTTTTTCTGTTTTCAATAGTTTGAACATTCATTAAAAAATAAACTGCTTCCATGTGTAACACTTTTATTCCAGTTAAATTTTAATTATTTTTGGTTCATTAATTTTTATTACGAATAAGGTACTATCATAATACTAAACTTGGTTTACAAATGAGAAAAATAAAAAAAAACATAGATTTGCATAACTTTCTAAATTTTTCAAATACCTCCTTGAATTAATTTATAAGTAGTTCTTTTATTGCTCATAGTTGCATACTCTATTATCCTCATAGTATCCCAATAAGAATTCATTCTTCAAAAATAAGAACAAGTTTGGTTAAAAATGTTATTCAAATATCAGGGCCAATAGAAAAAAGCAGATTCAGTAAATGTAAAATATGAGTTAATAAACATCTGGATTTACTCTAAGGGCAACAATTATCTTCAAGGTTTTTGGTTGTTTGTCATCTAGATATGCCCATTTGTTTTCTCTTTTGGCCATAATAAATATATCTGTTACTTAAAGATAGGAAAAGATTAGAATACCAGTCAAATTTAATAAAATAGAGCTTTATTTGGCAGATGCTGATGTGGCTCTAACCTCTCCAGGTTTAGCAGCTGGACTCAGACATTCTCCAATTTGTGACAAATCCAAACTGCTTCCTGTTCATAGGAAAAACCAGTCATCTGTGACTTGATTGGTCATATCAATTTTATGTTGGAATGTTCTCATTTGCAAAGACCTGTCCCTGCCAGCTCCAGTAGAGAAAGCTGTCAAAAATGAAACCCTTATTCTAAACTTTCCAGAATCAGCAATGCCAACATCATGAACCCTTACGTAAACTTCTGTATCTACATTGTGTCTCCTAAAATTTCAAAGCAATGTTAGATTCCTTACTGAGTAACAATAAAAAAGATTAGAAGGTAAATTTTCTTTAATTTTGGAATAGATGCCATAAAGAATAGTAGTTAGGATAGATAAAAAATCAGACAGGAACCAGGAAGAACTAGATTTTCCTTCAAGTTCTTCAATTTACAGTCTGTCCCAATAAAAGTTATATAATTTCCTTGAGTCCTCAAAACTCATATATAAAATGAGTATTTTTCTTAGGCTATAAACACGTATGAGACTATGTGGCTTATCATTAATATAATGTAGTGCAGAATGTTTAATATTTAGTAAGTGAAATACACTGTGACTGAAAATTATGTTTGAAGATATGTGGAACCTTCTCATTTGAAACAAAAATATCTTATTGACAATTATACCATATCAAGAAAACTCTGGATGAAGTAGCAGTTCATAAATCTTCTTTTATAAAATTTTGAGTCACAGAAAAATTAGCCAAGTTATGGTTCAAGGAAACTCATGTGTCAAAATTGAGAGAACACAAGCACATTCTTATTTGAGGAAGACAATCTATTGTCAATATGGTTTTAGTTACATTTGCTAACAAATTGATATGATCCTAGTCTGAACTAATGAAGATGTAAAAACAGTTAAAGAAAAGATCAGAAGTGTATGTGCACTCTTTGGGACTAATTTTTCATAAACAGAATTGAGTTATAATGCCAAGATCTTCTTTAAAAAATAACTTCTCCTGAACATGAGACCTGTTCTGGAGTGGCTGATATACCCAGGGTCACTCTATTGACAAACACTGATTTTCCCTTTCCAAGCAGGTTTTATAGACAGTAAGTTGTTAACTTTTACCTTAATAAGTAGGTTTTCATTTATTCATTCATTTTAAAAAGTGCAGCAAATTAAATACAATATAAAACAGAATCTATCATATTGAATTTGGACAAGAAAAACCAAGAGAAGGAGATGATGGTAATGCATAATTAAATTTAAAATTTATTTTAAATAATAAATAAAAAGTGTTAATAAAAATCTAAATTCTCATTGTAAAGGCCTAGCAAGCTTAACAATAGTCAGTGTCAAAATGGAGAAAAACTCAAATTATGGAGCACAGTAGCAAAATTCAAAAGAAACAAATAAATATTTTCTACCCTTGAGATTTCTCTGGTTTTGAAAATTAAGAATGTTATGGGAGTCTGAGAACTTAAAAACATCATAAAACAAAATATCAACAAAAGAAAACATTAGTTTGATTCTATTTTGGCTAATTTATCTCTACTCCAGCCTATCACTCATCTTTTCTCTTGTGATTTTGAATTATTTTTATTTTATATTGTGCCTGTATATGAGATAATGCAGTGTTTGTTTTTGTGTCTGTTTTATTTGACTGAATGTAGTGTCATCTATGTGTATACAAATTGTCACATGTGACATAATTTTTAAATATATATTTTATTCATATAAATAATGTGTGAATGCCATGCCATCAATATGAAGATACACACACACACACACACACACATATATATATATATATATATATATTGTTTTAACATTAATTTTGATTTTTGACAATTCCATGCTTATGTATGAGTCATTCTCATTACTCTCTTTCACAACACATTTTTAGTCTCTCTTTCATGGCTATCAAACTCCCTCCTACTGGTGTCTTTCACAGATTCATGATTTTAGGTTTCTAAGTTCACAATTAGACACCTACTACTTATTTCACATTTTAGCTATTTTGGAGTACAGATATTGTTAAAAGGCTGATTGTATTGTGTGTGTGTGACAATATCATTGACTCATATAGTAGTTTTGTTTTGAAGTGTTATTTTTTGAAAAAAACTATATTGTTTTCTTTACTAATTATGCTAATCCATATCCCTTATAAGAACATATATCCCTAGACAAGGATTAATCTTTTTTTTCTTAATATATGTAAGTATATTTTGAAAATTTTTCTGACATTTAAAAATTTGGATAACGTTTTGAAGGTTTATAAATTTTATATAGCTAAAGAACTAAAGAGATGAGAACATGATAGTTAAACTATTATAGCACTTGTTATTTGGAGCACAAATATATTTTATACTCCTAAGCATGTTTTCTATAGATTTCCTTCTTGGAACATTGGATTTGAATAACCTAGCTTTGAACTCGGTTTGTTTTTGCTTCAAATCAATTAAATACTTTATTTCATGCTGTGTCTACAGTAATATTTAAGTCATAGAGTACTATTGTACCCCATTAGAAAGTAAATATTATAAAATGGGAAAGACTATCATTACCTGAATTCTCTTAAATCTTTGGACTTGCATATACATATGACTGTATGTATTGCCAGGCAAACTTTAAAAGATAGTGGGCATATTCTCACTTTTAGGAAACATTCTTATACTTCTACGAGACTTTTGTTTGAATAGATGCTACACTGAATAGAATGCAATTTTCCCTAACAGAATTTTTGTGTTGTTGTTTCTCTGCGTAGCCTTGACGGTCCTAGGCTCACTTTGTAGACCATGCTGGCCTCAAACTACAGAGATCCACTTGCCTCTGCCTCCCTGAGTGCTGGGATTACAGGTGTGTGCCACCATGCCAGGCTCCTAACAAAACTTTTGATGAAAAATATTTTTACTGGAAAGGAAAAAAGCTGTAACACAAACCATAGTATGAATACACCATAGATAATAACAAAAATAAGCATCATAATTAATAGCTTAGACTACCTTCTATCCATTAAAATTATGAAAGAAACAAAGCTAGATAGTAGGAATAGTATTATAATTTTTATACATTTTTTAGAAGTCCATACTTGGGAATATTATTTATATTATTTCTACCTCACCATTTTCCTCTTCCAACTCCTCCTGTTCCCTGCCGCCATTCTCTTCAAATTTGTGACCGCCTCTTTAATTATGATTATTGCCTCCATGTTGATGTGTAAGTCAACCATATTGTTGCAATTTCATGGTATATCTTCCCTGTCATATACAGAAGACACAATCTCATAGTAGTATAGATCCTATTCCTCTGCATCTTACAATCATTCTGTCTCCTCTTTAATGTTCCCAGAGCCTTAAGTGTATGGGTGGCATTGCTCATGCATCAGTTGGGGTTGGGTAACCCATGGTCGTTTGTTCTCTGCATTTTGACCAGTTTGGGATTTCTGCAATGGCCCCTGTCTGACACAAAACCCAACCAACAACCAACCAACCAACCAACCAACCAAAAATGCTTCTTTGCTGAGGGAAAAAAGCCACCCTTATCTTTGGTATAAAGACAAGTTGATCACTTCCCCCTGGCAGGGCTGCCTTGACAGGCCACAGAGGAATAGGATACAGGCAGTTCAGATGAGACTTGATGTTAGGGGAGGAGAGCTCTCCCTTTCTGAGAACTAATGAAGAAGGGAGGGTAGGACTGGAAAGCAGAGAGGGAGGGGCCACAATCTGGATGCGAAGGGAACAGATTTAAATATATATATATATATACCAGTTTAGGAAAGTGGCAGTATTAGGTTCTCCTATAAAATCTATGATCTCACAAACAACCATGCATGGATTGCCTCCAATTTGATGGGCAGTAAGCCCAATTAAACAACCGTTATTTACTTCCAAGATATAAATGCCACTATTGTTCCTTTGGGGATCTCACATCAGTCTGGTCATTGTTGTGTTCATAAGATTTACAGCCGGGTAGCATTACTGGTTGCTTTGCTTTTCTCCTTTAGGATAGTACAAAGCGTTTTTTGAATCTATGAAACACAGTCTTTGGTGAGGAGGCTTTTGAGTTAGTTCAAGTCTTGTGTTTGAAGTTTGTGATGCCTTTAGCAATACAGTTATAAAATATTAGGTCCTAATCCAATTGACCAACTTTCTGATGTGAGATTCTACCTCTTAGAGGTATCACAACCATCTACACTAGTGCAACCTTCTAGCCACAATAAAATGTAATGATTCATGTTACTATCATCTTTAAAAAATTCACAGAAATATGCACAATGACTTTGAAATACCTGGGTATTACAGCTTTTCTATCTCTATTTCTATTTCTATATCTATATCTAGCATCTCTATTTCTATATCCATCAATATCTATATCTATATCTATCCATACAGAGATTTAAAAGCAAATAACTCCGTCTTTAAGGACTGCTCCTCAAAATGGACTTTCAACCAAGTAAAATGTCTCCTGGCATGCTAATGTAACTTAGTTCTTAACTTTTCTTTCCTTTTTATTTTTTTATAAAAGTAAAGTCCTTTTATGTTTGAATTTTGAGACCTTGCAAATTCAACAGAGCATACTTGCAAAGTTCCAGTATTTTATTTGTATGAATGTTGTACATTTTGAACATTTAAAAAATACATGTATTTATCTTACCCTATGTGTAAGTGACTTGTCTCCATATATGTACCATGCACATTCTTAGTCAAAAAGAGCAATAAATCTCCTGGGATTGGAGTTACAGATCATTTTTAGGTGCCATGTCACTGTTGGAAAGTGAAGTCAGGTCCTTTGAGAGAATAGTAAAAGCTCAGAATTATGGACTTAACTCTCCAGCCTCCATTGCTCCTATGTAAATAGCCGCTTCCCTCCACATGGCAACATGGTTTCTAAATAAAGTTTCTCCCTGCCTTGACCCACATGTTTTAAAAAAATATATGTAGCAAAGAAAGAAAATTTCAATTCCAAGTAATTGCATCATTATGATATTATTTTATTTTGGTAATCTTTGAATATTCTCCTGAAATTGCTTGTCTCCTTATTGATTAAACACAACTGCATAAAAGTGAAGCTCTGACATTCTAATGAGCCTTTGATCTGAGTTACAAGTAACCTCTGACTAGATTTAATGTACACTAAAGTTCTTTTTGAAATTCTGCTGATGAGAAAGGAATATAAACTAGAGATAGCCAATTTTAAGGCCTCTTCTGAGATTTATTCTTTGACAGTTGACAGAAATACTCAGAAATTAGCATTTTAGTAAAACCTTATTTGTTTAAGATGCTTCTTAGCCAAGGAGACTTTCTGTATGAAAGGATTAACCTATTGACAATGACTTTCGAAATTCCAACCCATTGAATAACAAGTACTGAATATGTTTACCTTCCTAATGCACCACAATTCACTATGAATCTACCTTTCTTGAAAAGGTCAAAATGCATGAAGGACTGAATTTCAATAAGAAGTCATACAGAAATGTGAAGTTTTGTACAACCAGTTTTGCTGAGTATAAACACAAAGTTAATTATATGAGCCTGGTCATGCAAATTGGTAAATACGGCTATAAAAAATAACAAAGCTTTTAGGTGATTATATATTTTTTAAATGAATCCTTTCTTCACAATCATGTTTTTCCCCAAACCTCAGTAACTTTAGGGCTATTCTTGCAAAACAAGCTTGAGAATGTCACTCTGCAAAATGACCATTAGAAGCTTTATATATTAAAACTTTCAAGGTACATTCTGATATTTACCTCAGAGAAATGGTACTTTTAAACACCTAAACCAAGTAGAAAAAACTCAGCAAGAATGATGAATTTGCACAATTTCATGTTGGCTTTTTCCTGGGCATCTCTTCTAGTCTGATTTATGTGGTTAAGCTGAAACACCAATTTTTCAATACTTCTATAAGCTGCATATTCTATTGTTATAGTTCCTGTACATGGATTATTTATCAGAAATTATTGTTAAGACTCATAGTTGACTGCTTAAAATGTAAGAAACTGGGCATTAAAAGCTTCAACAACTAGATTCTTTTATAGAAATACTAGATCCTCTTAGGAAATAAACATTCATCAAGAACTGTAAATATGCCTTTGTGGTGACAATAAAAGTGTCTTTGTGATACCTTTCCAACCCATTATTAAGTACTTTTGTAATGTATTCCTTGTACAACAAGACTAAAATATTTGCTTTTGAATAATAATTCATTAATAGTTTTATAGAAAAGATTTAAACTTTATTTCCCCTCTCTTGATAGTTCCTCATAAGGTGTTTTACACACCTTATTAATTCAACATTTCTTTTTCTTTATACTGGTAAAAGCTAATTTATGAATGACACAAAGCTTAGTTTTCCATATGGAAAGAAAAAAACAAAGTGAAAGACAGTGAAGATGTCATGTCATTTTTAATAGGTTACACCCTTGTAATCATTTTCCAGCTAAAGGAGTATGGCTATATTAAATTTTTGCTGCTGCAATAAAAGAAACTTAGGGAAGGAAGGAAGAGTTTATTTTGGCTTATGGTTCTTGAGGGATGAAAGTCTATCATGTTTGGGAGCTATGGCAACAAGTGGTAGGGATGGCATCAAAAGCAGGAAGCTAAGAACTATCATCTTCAAACACAAGCACCATGAAAATGTGGTGAAGCTATATACTCACAGAATGTCCACTGTGGCTTCCACCAGCCTAGTGTCTCTGTTAAACCACCCCCCAAATAGTGCTACTGAAAGCCGAGTAAAAACATGCCAGCCTATGTGGGACATTTCTTGTTCAAATCACAAACACACACACACACACACACACACACACACACACACACACACACACA
>OU015760.1:92602171-92618820 GCA_907169655.1 Acomys percivali
CACACACACACACACACACACACACACACACACACACACACACACACGCACATGCACACACATATGCACCTATGTGGAACTATCTCTTGTGAAAAAAGACACAAGATTTTGAATCACATGTGTAAAATACAAGGTGTTATATTTATTGGTAGAGTATAGACATTATTTTTTCTTAACAAAGTAATTCACAATGGGAGACACCCAGATTGTTTTGTTTGGTTTTCCACTGAAGAAAACAAGTTAGCCAGTTCAAAGTCTGATTTCTATAGGATAGAGAAAGCATCCCCATAGAATGTTTATATTTAAAAAATTACATTTCTAAGCATGGCTTATTAAAAATGTCCTTTAAAATCTTTGAATCTCATCATTCAAATGGCATTACACTGAACCTTAAAATTATGAAATATTTATAACTATTAAAATATTTATATAATTTAAGGTGTACTTCAAAGAACTGCTTTTATAATTATCAACTCAATTTTCATACTTCAAATAACTATAATGGTTTAGAATTGCAAATTGCATTTCAAAAATAAATATTAAATGATGTATAGAATTGTACAATTGCACACATAAATGCATTCACACACACAAAAATATCAGTACTTTAGGCATTCCTTGTAACACTGAAATGTGGAGAAATGACTAATAGAATTTCCCCACAGGTATTCTAATGAATGAAGCACCAGCTCAGTGTTCTGTCTGCATTGCATTCCACTATACCTAAGGGAGGTAATAAATATGAAATGATGTGCTGTCCAATTTTGTCCTTCTGTGGCTCATATTCTCAAGAATATGTAGCATCTCTTGCAACATTGTTGAAGTCACTGGCAGTTTTGCTGACAAATCATCATACACCAGCAGTGTATAATTCTCTCTAGTATATAAAACATATATGAGAGAGAGATACTATATTACTAAAAGTTTTGCAAAGAAAATTCTTAATTTTAGGAAAAAAGTAATGCATTTTCATTATACTAAATCTAGGAGTGGAATTTCTGATCAACCTTTCTAATTATCTCAAAGCTATTTTTAATTTTTTATGTATCTCTACACACACAAAAAAAACATTTCTTAAACAGTGTGAGTAAAATTATGTAAATTTCTATTTTTAATTCTGTCATTAAATTTTCTTTTTCATTTTAATATTTCATTATTGTGAGGGGCTTATAAATTGGTTTCATTGACCAGGTATTTAATAGATGTAAACATGACATATAAAAATAAAAGTTAGATAAGAAAAAACACTAAAATGTACATTATATATGTTTATTATTAAATAAGATCATACTCATTCTTTGAATCTTTAAATACTAGACAGTGTATAATTATAAATTCATGCATAATCATGAGTCCTTGAATCTCTGGGCCTTATTCTTTCCAGTATAAAAGTACATAAGTAGAGAAATTATTATCTTTGTAGTAATAAAGTCATATAAAAACAGTCAAGTTTAAAATTCACATAACAACTGTTTTTACACTGTAAAATAAAAACAATGTGGAAAACTAATGATAATTTATTCTTCTCATTAAACATAAAATATGATTCAAGGTATACACATTTATTTCTAATGTGTATTTTGAAGTGAACAATTAATTCAAAATTCATTTAATTTGACCCTGGAGCTCAAAAGAAAACTTTTTCAGAAAGAGACAGAATCTTGATTTCATATTTATTATTGTCTATCTATGTGATATCCTAGGGATCTTGTCCCAAATTATTTAGGTCCTTACCCCAAATATGATACAAAAACATTTCAAAGAGGACACTAAGTTGGAGCTGAGCTGAATGCTTCCTCCCTGGAGGCTAACTTTGATTATACCTGAAGAGGTAATGCAAACTTCTGAAGAAGAAAACCAACCAATAGCCCTACCCAAATAAGATGCTTGTGAAACCACAATGACCAGCACAGCATGATAATCCTAAAACTGAAATAATGGCATGCATACCTTGGCAATAACTAACAGCTCTTTAATTAGACCTAAGACCCACTTAACAAGAATGGTACTGGAAATCCAGCTATCTGCCTAGGAATAATGAAGTCATGTATCTTAGATGAGAATCTCCTACTGCCACATTATATATATATATGCCATAAATTTCAAAGAGAACAAGGAGGAGTACATAGGAACATAGGAAAGTTTAGAGGAAAGAAAGGGAAGTGGAGGAAAAGAACAATTGTAGCATAATCTCAAAAATAAAAGAAAATAATTTCTGAAAATGAAACTACAAAAGTATGAGGCCTTGGATATAGAATGGAGATCACAAGATGATCTAAAATCAATTAAGTTACAATCCACAGACCTGAGGTCAGAAGCTACCTACTCTGCTATTCTCTTTGTTTGGAACTTGCTCAAGTTACATAATCCTTCTGGGTTCCTTGTTTGCATCTAGAGCTCTTTTTCTTTCACTAAGTAGAATCAATAATGATTTCTTTTGACTATGACCCCACCCCCCAAACACCAGGGGGCTAAAGTAAATGATTCAGGTTAAAAAAGACGCTTTGTCCCACAGATTTTTAAAATTGTTGTTTACACTTGAAAATACTATTTCTGAGTTCTAAGTTACCTCCAAAGTGTAACTTTTCTTTCTTTCTATAGTAATTAGGAGCACAGTTTCTCAAATATTTTGAGTTTCCTTATTTCTCTAACTCAACCCTTCTCCTTCTCTTCACTCTTGTCCTCTGAGCACCACTGAAATCTGCAGCTTGTCTGCCACGGATTTTTCTTTCCTTTTTCTGTTAAAATTTTGTTAGATTTTTAAATAATGTTTTATTTGTTCTTTGAAATTTTCCAATGATATATTTTAATCATAAGTACAAGTGCTCATGTCTGCTAGCAAACCATATGACAAAAAGAGGATCCCAGCAAACCAGTAGAGTCTCAGAATGGGCCCAACAGACCAGTGGTTGTTGATTTCTTTTGACTAAGCACCCCTATACACACATATACACCAGAGGACTAAAGAAATGATTCAGTTTAAAAAAAAAAAAAAAGAAACTGTGTAGCCTAGATGTTTTAAGTTGTCTGTAGGGAAGTTCTCTCAAGTGCTGCCAGGTCTGGCACCTTCCCATAGTGATAGTGGTATGGTTGGCTGACCAAGAGGTCCTCTTAACTTCCCATTGGTGGCTCCGTGGTGGCATGCACCTTTAATCCCAGCACTCCAGCAGCAAAGGTAGGTAGCTATTTGTGAGTTCCAGGCCAGTCTGGTCTACAAAGTGAGTACAGTCAGGACGGACAGGGTGATTACACAAAGAAATCCTTTCTCGAACCCCCACCAAAAAAGTGTTTGCTGTCCCTGCACAACAAAATAGATCTGCTCTAGATGCTGGTGTCCAGGGTCTGTTTTCCCAGCTGGTGACTCCGTCTCTCTCACCCACTCCTGGATGCCAATTGCCACACTGGGTCTGCCCTGAGGAGTTGTTTATACATTATATGTCACACCATTAAAACAAACTGACTCTCTTTCTCCTAGAATCTATCAAATATTGATGATTATACAGTTAGGAGTGACCTATCATGTCTCTCTTTCATCCTTTACACTGGGATTTTGTGTGGCTTAAGCTTGCTTAGTTCTCGTACATGCCATCACAGACACTATGAAATCATAAGCCCAACTTCCTTTTCATGTCTGAAAAACATTGTTTCTTTGAAGTCATCTTCCACTTATGGTTTATACAATCCTTCCGCCCCCTCTTCCACAAAGATCCCTTATCATTTAGCGGAGAGATGTCAAACTGATGTCTCATTTAAGACTGAGCACTCTGGAGTTTCCTATTCTCTGTATGTTGATCAGTTTGTGTTCATCTGTGTTATTTGTAATTTTCTATAAGCTTCTCTGATGAAGTTTGAGTGGAGCAATGATCTACGGGCATAGCAATAACTTGCTAGAAAATCTCTTTTTTTCATTACCACAGTTAGTACATATAAATGATTTTTATTTTATTATGATTTATTCAGATTACATCCTGATTGTTATTCCCTCACTTGTATCTTCCCCCTCCCTCTTCTGCACTATTTCCCCTCCTCTAAACCTCTGACAGAAGGGGATCTTCTCCCCCACTGTATGACCACAGCCTATCAGGTCTCATCCAGAGAGCCTGCTTCTCCTTACTTTGTGTACCACTGGGCCTCTCCACCAAGGGGAAGTGATCAGATCGGGGGAGGAAGAGAACCAGAGTTCATGTCAGAGGTGGTCACTAGTCTCCCCACAATCATGGAGAAGGAGCTGTACATTAGCTAGATCTGAACAGGAGGTGTAGGTTTACTGTATGCATTGTCCTTGGTTGGTGCAACACTTTGTGTAGGCTCCCCTGGGTCCAAATCTGCCAGGTTGATGGTCTCCTTGTGGGGCTCCTGAACCCTGTGGGTGTTTCCATCTCCCCATTCTTCTATACCATTCTCAGCGCTCCATCCAGTGTCCAGCAGCAGGTCGCAGCATCTGTCCCATCGTTAGAAATCTCTTAATGAGGTGTCCATTGCATGGAGCAATACTAGTAGGTTTTCCCCTAGAGCCTATAACCTTTCTAGCCACAGGTTCTTTACCTCATTAACAATGCCAAGTTTGGGTTATATTTCCTGGATTAGGGAAATATGAAATTAGTTGGTTACTCCAAATTCATTCAAAAATATTGGGATAGTAAGCACATCTTGCCAGGCAGATAATAATTTTAATTTATAAGGTTTGTTACTGGGTGAGATTGATGATTACTTTTCTCCTCTAGTAGAAAACATAGAACCTTCTAGAAATACAAAACCTTGGCTGTATGGATGAATTTTCTATGTCAGTATCATCTCAAGTTCTCCATGTTCTATGATTTAAGTATGCTGTGTTTTCAGCAATTGAGTCTTCCTATCAGATCCTGGAGGGTACTAAGACTAATGGCAATAACTTGTAATGTTTATGAGTATATGAGGCATATAGAACAGCAACTCAAAATTAGGTAACCCAT
Source organism: Acomys percivali (assembly GCA_907169655.1). Lineage (NCBI taxonomy): Eukaryota > Metazoa > Chordata > Mammalia > Rodentia > Muridae > Acomys > Acomys percivali. The sequence goes on from OU015760.1 coordinate 92,607,124, forward strand.
TTCTATTACTGGTACTTTTATTTTGTAACATGTGGTGTCTACTTGGAATATTATCTTCCACCATTATAGAGCACCTTCATCTAATCTCTTTTTATTTTTCAGAAGTCACTCACATTTTCTTTTTTTTCTAATCTCTTTTTATATGTGTAATTTTAGGAATCTTCTACAATAATAAGTTTTAATGTGACTTTAAAAAAAACCCTATATCTTTCTTCAACCTTGCATCCACCAGCCACTTTAACTATTCTCCCCCTTTATACTTTATAAAAAAATATTCTTTCTACTCTTTTTTGACCAATATCTTCCTTCTTCACATCACCTTCTTGGATTCCTAATATGTGGGGTGTTACAAATGAAATACACACATTAAAAATTTAAAAGCTAAAGTCCTCATGTGAGAGAAGGCATTTCTCTTTCTGCATCTGAGTGATTGTTTGCAGTTCCATCCATTAACCTGGGAATTTCATAATTTCATTTTCTTGTTGGTTGAATAATATTCCATTGTGTAAATAATACTTTTTCTTTATCCACTCATCTGATTATTGACAGCCATGGCATTTCTAATTCCTGGTAATTGTGAATAAAGCAGCACTGAAATGGATAAATATAATTCTTTTGTAGTATATTCCCAAGAGTTATATAGCTAAATGATTTAATAGATCTATTTCTAGCATTTTTGAGAAAACTACACACCAATTTCCATATACGTTGCACCAGTTATCACCACCATCAGCCATGAATTACTTTTCCCTTTCCCTGCATTCTAGCCAGTGTGCTGTCATTTGTTTTATTGATCTTAGACAGTCTCACTAGGATAAGATTAAATTTGTAGGTAGTTTTAATTGGTATTTACCTAATGGCTAGGGATATTGAACATTTATTTAATCATTTATCAACCATTTGCATTTTATTTGGGGGTAACTCATTGTCTAATTTGATGCACCATTTTTAAGTTGGGTTGTTTACTTGATTTTATACATTATAGATATTAAACCTCAGTCAGATGTATAGCTGATAAGAATTTCTTCCCATCATATAGACAGCCTCATCACTTAAATGATGGTGTTTTTGTTGTACAGTTATTAGTTTCATGCTGTACTATTTTTCAATTGTTTGTCTTATTGCTTGTGGCATCATTGTCTTTTTCAGAAAGCTCTTTCCTGTGTCAGTGAGATGAAAACTATTCTCTACTTATGGTTCTATCAAATTAAGAGTATTATTTCTTATGTTGAGGCCCTTGATCCATTTGTAGTTAGGTTTTGTGCAGGGTAAAACATAAGGATTAAGTTTCATTCTTCTGTTGCTGAAGACACCATCTTTCCCCAGTGTTCATGATTGCCATCATTGTAAATAAAAATGACATGTCTGTAGATATGTGGATTTATCGCTACGTGCTCAGTTCTAATCCACTGATCAACCTGCTGCTTTCATGCCAATATGGTTTTGTTTTTATTATATGCCTGGAAGTTTTCTTTTAAGCTGTAATAGAATTTTCTTTGAGCTTTAAAACAATAAAAGACATTTAATTTTAGCCACATACTTCATATATATAGTAATAATTATAAACACACACATATAATATTTAAAACCGCATGCACAGAGAAAGACTTCTCTCAAGGGAAATATATTTGGTAACCTAACTATCGCTTTATACTCACCATTACAAATTGCAAAGAATAATTGCATCTTTTATGGAGTCTATCACTTATTGTGTAATTGTGCAAATATTATTCCAACTTCAAAATATATATTCACAAATTATGCATTCTAGGATAAAAATATTGATGGGATGAGTTTGATGATACATTGAATCCACTGCAATTTGGACATTAGCTAAAAGTCCACTGATCATCTGTACTCTATAAACCCCTACTTTAACTTGAAGGCTACAATTATTTCCAGTTTCCCACAATCCATGTCACTTTCAAACCACCAGTGTCTAAGAGACTGCCACAAGTATTTTCTTTTTCCAATGTATATTTATTCTAGTAAAGGGCAGTGAGTCCCTTTGGCACTATAATAGCAAAAGATCAAAAATAAAACATTTTGATATTGTAGCAAGGTCCTTTTTCAAAGGGATCTGGCTGTCCCTTAATTTGGGTATTGGATGGAGGAAGTAGACCAAGAGGAAAACATGGGTGGGTATTGAGGGGCATCAGTATAGTCTTAACATTTTATCTAGGAACACTCACTGTTAATTTTGCAGACAATGAAGAATTCATTATTCTATAAGTGTTCTGTCTATGCAGACAAAGAATTTGGTATGTTTCCTATCAACTTCACTTCTTGGATCATGAATAATTAGCCAGTGCCAAAGGTATAAAAAACTTGTATTATGAAATTGCTGCAACATGATCCCTGCTACTCCAGAATACAATTTGATCCATTATATTTAAACCATCAACACTGGGCAGCCACATCTTTCACTGTCAGGTATGTAAAACAGAGATCAGTAATGGCAGAGTTGCTCAATTATATTGGTTCTCCTCTCACAAATCTATTTCTTAGAGTATTGGTGAATACTACTTCTTTAGGAAACTTCTATTTTGGAAGATTAGGTTTGAAATAGCAAAACCACTCTAGCCTTCCAATTTTGATAAGGCTTTTAATCCATACACCAACAATAAACCAGTGGATAACAAGCATGTCCAGCTCAGTCATAGTCATTGTAAGCCATCTTATGTCCCATACAACAGCCAACAAATGAAACAAATACATTCCTGACACTTTTTTTTAACTGTTCAAGCTACATCGTTAAGTCCAGAAACTGTGCTCAAAGGGCCATAATTGAAAAAATTTGGCATGATCTAATTTGATATTCTTCCTAACCTTATCCCACATTCTTTGTATACATTCCCACAGTATTCTTCAGATTTATGATTCAATACATTAGAAAACTCATAAAATTATTTAGAAATATTTAACAGATACTTCCTACTTCACCTCTAGAAGCTTGCTTAGCCTGAAGTCTGATTAGAGTACTAGAGGCAAGGCCAAGTGAGCCTTGAGAGACATCAGGATTGTTGTGCTAGACATCTTCTTCAGGGAAGGTCATTGTTGGTTCTATAGACAATACAGGATTAATTTCTTCAAGCAAGGGTGGAGTAGGCAATACTTCAAATGCTTTTTGTAAATATGTGTCTATTCTGCAAGAGAGAACGTCACTTCCTTGGGTAAAATAAATCCACAAAATCTGAGGATTCAATAGTTATACCTCACCAAAATCTTCCTTCTCTCTTCTATTGTTATCCTATAGCGTTTCATGCTTTTTCAATGATTGGTTTCTCTTTAAATGCCTACATCTTTCAGCTAATTCTATTATAGTGAAAATGTGTTTGTGCCCACAACTTGAAAGTAGTTATAAATATAATCCAAACACTTGTCTTATTTTAAGGTTCTATGTTTCATCCAGGATGATCAGGATAATATAATAGCCTGGGTAGCCTGTCACCATGATAGAGTATAAGAAATTGGTAGGTAGTAAATGAATTCATCCTTTAGACTTGAATAACAAGGGTGTTATATTTTGGACACTGTTTTAGATTTAAGCAAATCTCAATTGTTCGATTTTGCCAATAAACACTCAAGAGCCAGATGCTGGATTGAAAGTCGGCTAGCTCACAGAGGCAGACAAAGCACCCCGCTGAACTTTCTCCTAAGCTGACATCCTAGAAGGAAGTCCTCCTTCCCCATGCTATCTCAAAAATCTCTCAAATAAAATGTCATTCCCTTCTACTTCATGTGTATCTCTTTGTCTTCCTGACTTCCTCTTGTTTTTGCCCCACATTCATTCCCTGTCAACTGGTTGCTTATTCACTCTAACTCTTGAATTATACTTGACTTTATTTAATCCTGTTTACAATAAGCAGAAAGTGCTTGAATTAAAGGTGTGTGCTAGAGATGAGACATATAACCACTAGAAACAGGTTTTTCCAATAATCAACACAATCTCAGGATTTACAGTGATCAAATATCCTGCAACATTTCCCCCAATTTGTCTGAATTTTAAAAAGTAACTCTAACACAGTAAAACTGTGTACAAAAATGAAACTACTTCTGTCAAGTTTTCGACAATGTTTAGCTTCATTGTATTTGGAAGTGTTGGGGTTAAGTATTTTTGAGTTCAATGTTCTGTAAAATGTTCCTGTCAATCTCCTATGAACCCAGCAGTTTGAATAACCTGAGCACTATGTAGTCTAGAGCTGATCTTTGCGTGGTGTGAGTCAGCTCAGTGGCAATTCTGGCTAGGCATAACATAGCAGTCAAAACAAAAGTGTCCATTGTTTTCCCAGAACCTGGTGACAAATAAGGCCTGGGAGAGTTTTGAGCAGTGGTTAGTGTTACCACAATCAGGTGAATTAGTCATTGCAGAGACCCATCATCTTCTGGGAGACGTTAATGGTTATTGTTAGGAATAGTCATGATTTACTTAAACATCTTAAATGCCATATTCAGCAGATCTCCGAAAGATTTAAAAACTGTAATCTATTAAGTACATCTGAGGTACATATTCTTTGTTCCCAGTTACCTGTTTCAGACTCAAAAAAAATTTGTAAGAAGCTAGATGAAGACTTTTTCTAGAATTAATACTCTGTATGACTACTAGTATCTTGACAGAAAGTTTATATATATCTAATAATCTTACAGATTTTGAATTATATTTATACTTTAAGAAAAAATTTTTAAGAAAGTTTTAAAGAGTCAAATGAAAATCAAAAAGATTATGACATTAGTGACAATAGAATTGTCCTTTATTTTCTGTTTTCTGTTGTCCGATACTAGGAGGTTTTTCTAATATGAAACAGAGATTTTATATTTTCCTTTACCAAGCATGCATGGGTTTAGAGGAGAGAACCATACTCCAACCCCAAGCAAGTTTTATTTTTTAATTGAATTGGACCACATAAAGGACATTGGCCACTTATATCTGTAGAGGGCAGCAAAAACCACTTGGGAATTTTACCCTTCCTCTGAAGACATTTCCTTTTGATGATCAGTCCTTTTCCTTCAAATGTTTCACTTCTGCAATGGTCTCTGAATTCTTTAGTTGGATGTTTTTATTCTCCTGGAAAGATAAAAGCAAAATCTTGCCTCGACCATAACTCTGGGGGTACCTTTTATTAGCAGGTTATATATTTTCTGGGGCAAAATGCCCTTTGAAAAAAGAAAAAGCATTATGTTTACATTTAAATTTAAAAAATTCTTCTGAGAAACTGAAACTATATATACATCGTATCTGTGGATAAATATATCTATATTCTACTTTCTCTTTATATATAAATTCAAGGTTTAGTGTATTTATTTTTACATAATAAGGGACATTCACTTTGTATTTCAGCCTATCTTTTACAAATAGGTTTTAAATTTAGATCACTATAATACTTACTTGTCTTCTTCTGCCTTCCAAGTATTGGTATTAATGCTGTGAACCACCTCCTGGTTATGGAGTCCTTATAATAGTTATTCTCATAGGGTTGTCCTGGTTTAATTTGGTTCTCTATTTCCCCTTAGGTTTTAGTATTAGGGGTAAATTTTGAAGGTTTCAAATGTTTAAGGTACATTCTTGCATATTTATTCTGAATTTGTTGCATGGAAATTTTTAATATTCTATTCTTAACTGAATGTTGTGCCAATTTCCCACTGTATCATCATTTTCAGATGTTTTGTTTGTCTCTCTTGTATGAGCTACATAAAATTTGATGTCTTAGGTTTTGCTATGTTTTGTAATTTCCATCCATGCCTCTCATGATTAAATATATTGCTATTTATCTGCCAGATACTGGTTTTCCATTTTGATGACTATATAGCAATACCATTGCACAACACCATGAATTGGAGATGATAGAGTTCTTCCTTTTGCTTTCCCAGGTGTTTGTCTTATAGTCTGTGCTAATTTTGTGGTTCTTTCCTCAGTATTAGCCATTCTATCCCAAAATCATAGGTTGCTGTTTTCTATTAGTTTTGGTTCAATCCGTGGTTGATAAACCATTAATAAACTATGGATCAGCCAAATGTGACCATTTCATTGGTTCCCACAGATGAAATTGGTGCCTTTTTCTGGGAAGGGTGAGCAGTTTAGCGATGGGGATTATAGGCACCTGACTTATTCCCTCAGTGTGGGAAGGTACACGCATCCTGGTCACAAAGAAATTCAGATAGGTACTATTTCCACTGTAATATCATTCCTTCCATAACTCAGCATGCAAATGTATCTGCCTTAGAACAAATCCAATCTATCAGTGTAAGGGGTTTCTTTATTATTGTAGGATGGTCAGAAATTATTGAATATAATGTTCTCCATGCCTTGTAAAATATTCAGATTTGTTTTTTGAAGAAGTTTTTTTTATACTGAAGGTGTTAGCAAGTCAACAGGCAAGTGTAGGTATACTCCTTTTTGCTTTCTGAAGAGTCTCAAGTTGCCAGTTTACAAATGAATATGGTATATATAATTAGGGTGTCATCAGGCTCAATATTGGTCAGGGTTGCATGCATGAATATGAGCTTACTGGCATTGTTAAAGCTGCTCTTTCTTCCCTTCACCATTGGAAATTAGATGCCTTCTTATTAACCCTGTAGAGGGCTTTTCATACTAATTTATAAATATGGTATGTAATTGCTCTAGTTTGCAAACATACCAATTAGTACCAGTATCTGAGTTTTGTCCTTGGGTGGCTGAATTAAAGTTATGTACCACCAACACCTTGTTCACTGTAACTCTACAATTTAAAAAACAACTAACCTATTAAGATACACATGTTTCTGTTGGAATTAGAGACATGGGCTACTACAACCCTGCTTCAAGATTTTATATTAGCTTCAAGTCACTCCAACTCTTAGAGATTTAGGAAATAACTTTTAACTGTAGTAACAGTAACACATTGAGTTTGTTTAAAACATGTAAAATCTCTTAACTTACTTTTTAATACAAAACAACAAAAATCCCTTTTATTGAAGAAGAAAACTCAAAAGCAAATGTCCAAGATGGTGTGAGCCTCATAGCAATCTACAGTCTAATATTCAATCATGGAATTAAAACATGTGGTTATTTGTCTCAGCACCTCACAAAGCCTTTTCCAAAATTGACCATATACTTGGAATCAAACCTTGACAGATGCAAGATCAAGCTAATCCATTGCATTTTATCAGATTACCATGGATTAAAATTAAAACAAACTCAACAACAACAGAAACAACAGAAATCCTACAAGCTCATGTAAACTGAACAACTTCCTACTCAATAACTATCCTCTACAGAAGGAACAAAATATTAAAAAACAGAAAGAAAGTAATTAAAAACTCCCTAGAACTCAAGAAAATGAAGGTACAACATATACAAACTTATGGGATACAATGAAAGCAGTGCTAAGAGGAAAGGTCATAGCACTAAGTATCTATATAAAGAAATTGGAGAGATCTCATACTACCAACCTAACAGCACACCCGAAAGCTTTAGAACAAAAAGAAGCAGACACACCCAAGAAGAGTAGATGGCTGTAAATCATCAAACTTAGGGCTAAAATTAATAAATTGGAAACAAAGAGAACAATTCAAAGAATCAATAAAACCAAGAGCTTGTTCTTTGAGAAAATCAACAAGATAGGAGAACCCTTAGCCAAATTAACTTTAAAGTAGAGGGAGATTATTCAAATCAACAAAGTATGAAATGAGAGGGGGATATAAACAGAGACACCAGGGAAATCCAAAGAATCATTAGGTCTTACTTCAAACCCCTATATGACACAAATTTTGAAAATATAAATGAAATGGACAATTTTCTTGATAGCTACCAATTATCAAAATTCAATCAATACCAGGTAATCAAATTAAATAGTTCTATATCTCCTAGGAAAATAGAGGTAGTCATCAAAACAAGATCTTTACCAACCTTACATATAACGAAGAGCTAATATTCAAAATATATAAAGAACTCAATTAAACCACACCAAACCAAATAACCCAATTTTTAAAATGTTGTACAGAGCTAAACAGAGAATGCTCAACATAGGAATATTGACTGGCTGAAAAATGCTCCATGTCCTAAGTCATCAGGGAAATACAAATCAAAATGACTCTGAGATTCCATCTTACACCTATCAGAATGGCTAAGATAAAAAAACTCAAGTGATAACACATGCTGGTAAGGATGTGGAGACAGGGGAACACTCCTTCGTTGCTGGTGGGAGTGCAAACTTGTACAACTACTTTGAAAATCAATCTGATGCTTTCTCAGAAATTTGTGAACAGTGCTACCTCAAGACCCATATATAACCTAAGCGTATGTATACCCTAAAGATGCTCCACCATCTAGCAAGGACATTTGCTCAACTATGTTCATAGCAGCTTTATTTGTAATAGCCAGAATCTGGAAACAACCTAATGTCCCTCAACCTAAGAATAGATAAAGAAACTGTTTACACAATAGAATACTATTCATCTATCAAAAATAAGGAAGTCTTGAAATTTCCAGGCAAATGGAGGGAACTAGAAATGATAATCCTGAGTGAGGTAACCAAGACCCAGAAAGACACATGTGGTATATACTCAGTTATAAGTGGATATTAGACCAAGATAGATGTCCTCTGAGACACTCCACCCGGTGAGGCATGGGGACAGATATGGGGACTGGCAGCTGGTCTCTGGTGGAAGCACTGTGAAATATACAGGAGAGTTGGGGGATGGAAGGACAGGGGTATCAAGAGATCCATAAGGAGCTGGTAGATAACAAAGCTTCCATAACAAGGCTCACGGGTCTGAGCACAGGGAAACTGCACAAACTGAAGCACCAACCAAGGAAAATGCATGCATAGAACATAGACTCCCTATTCAGTATAGCCAATGAACAGCTCATTCTCTGTATTGGGAAGCAGGGGTAGAGCAGTGTAATGCATCTGACACAAACTCTGATGCCCATGATTTGATCACTGCCCTTTGGTGCAGAGGCCCTGTGGCATGGTGGCCTTGGTAAATTATTTTTTATTTTACTTGTCATGCATGTGTCTACTAAACTTTCAATTTCAATACCATTTGTTTGCATTTTTAGCTTTGGTCTATGAGCATTTGGTCTATGAGTCATTTGCCAAAACACTTGTTTTCCATTCTCTCCTGAATACTTGTTTTATCTACTGAAGTTATGTCCTTGATTACATCCAGAGTGCTGTTATTTTTAGCAAAAGGTATTAAATCTTTTAATTGTGCTGTTGAGTTTTTCATCCAAACTGACAGGAAACAATTTAATTTTTTTGATATTTGGGTCTGTGTGAGGTCCCCTTGGGTGTTTCCCCCATGGAAAAGAATTACTTCTCCTGTCCCTTTTTGATCTGCATTCAGTAGTCCAAAGCCAAACTTTGCCACAGCTTCTGCATACTCCTAAAGTGAAAAACAATTATTGATAATTACCATTGATTCATAATTTTAGTGATGTAGCAGTTACTCTTTAACCAGTTATTTATCCAAGTAAGGGCACATGGAGACGATATTGATTTTAGCAAATTTTCAATTGTTCAATCTTCTCATTAAATATTCTCAGCAAATATTAGGGTGAAAGCCTGTTAGCTCAGAGTGGCATAGAAATCACTGGGTGACCTTACACCTCAGTTGACATCCAAGAAAGAAGTCCTCCTTCCCAAAGCCATCGCCCCCCAAAAAACATAAAATTGAAAGTCTCTCCCTTCTACTTCCTGTTCATCTCTCTGTCCATCATTCTGGCTTCCCCTTTCTCTTTCTCTCCCATTTTCTCCTTGTTCACTCTCTGTCAACTGGTAGCTTGATCTGCCTCTTGATTTTATTTAATCATGCTTACAATAAATAGAAAGTTCTTGGATTAAATGTTTGTGTTAGGGATGAGCCACAGCACAACTAGAAACAAGTTTTTCCAGCAATCAACACAATCTAAAAATTCACAGTGGACAAATATCCTGCAACACGCTGTAAAAAGACAGGAATTTGGACAATAACTACAGTATTACCTGTAGCTTAGAAGAGTGTCCAGCTGGCAGCAGTGTCTCTATTTCAGAGAAGCACTTTTATGGTCTAGGTCAGTTCCTTTTCTCTTTTGTTTTGTTTTTTGTTTTGTTTTACTAATCACTATTTGTGACAAAGAGAAGTTTTTTGTTTTGTTTGTTTTGTTTGATGAGGGGTGAAAAGTACACTTAAGATTAGGTGTAAGGATAAATATTGAGATTGTATTTATGAATTATATTGGCTTAATAAAACAGCAATTGGAGATTCTTCTTCAAGATCCATGACCTCACTAACCTGGGAAATTGAATATGTTTCCAGAGACAGGTGTGAGTCTCAGTTGGGTGAGTTTCTTAATATGAGGCTTCATGGCTTTTAATTAATACTACATCAAGGAGAACAATACATTCCAGACAATGTATGGTTATAGGAATCGAATGTGAGCTACTGAGCATGTAACTTACAGTTGCAGAATCTCTACCATACAAGTGTGGGGTGATCCCTCAAATAAGTGGATCAAAATTTTATCCGGGTCCATCATAAGGCAAGTGGCTGAAGCTTCATGATATTATGGAAGAGTTTCAGATGCCTAGATCATGTTTATGTTAATTTATTACTGAGAATCAGCTTCATTTCCTGGTGTCTTATTAAAGGTTCTCCTTGTATATCTATCAGTTTATATATTACTTACATGGATAGATTCACACTATAGATTAATTTAGCCTTTTTATAAAATCTTATTCTATGCAAGTGTATTGATAAGACTATTTGAGGGTGATGGCACAGGTTAGTGTAGAAAATAGTTGCTATAATTTTGATTTGACACAATAAATAATGGCTTGAGTTCCTTGAAATGGTTCTGATGACAAAAGATATTTCAGTGCAATTTTGCATTTGACAGTAGCACTTCTGATACCATTATATAATATATAATATTCTCTGGTGTTTTCTAAAATAATATTTGTATATAACTTAAATTTCAAGACAGTAATTTAAGAGAAAATTCTGAAGTAGTTCAGTGATGATAAAAATGTAATGGCTTGAACAGCTCTTTAGTATAATGACTTTTTTCTCAAAGCATGATTTACTGAAAAACACTTGAAATTGAACATGATACTCAAATCACTGAGAGCTGGTAAGTTCATGAATTAAAGGAATATATTTTGGAAAACAAACATGGAAGCCATCAAATGGGTCTAATATAATGTGAATGATGTATAGTTTGTGATTTGTCACTTACATTATTCTTAAAACCTTCCAGTAAATGGAGTCCATTTAAAAATGAAAGTCCAGACCAGGAATAAAATTGACTACATGATTCCAAGTGATATATCATTCTATCTGTATTTCAAAAGAATGGCAACTGCTTGTATGTATATATCTCATTGTTTAAAATAGAAGTATAATTTTTAATATTACTGTGATATATACTTTAACCATATATGACTAAAATTATATTTGGTTTCCAAGAAGCAACAAATATCACAATCTTTTATCATCATTGTCATACATACTAAAGAAAATTGCCTTTTAATTCCATTATGTATCACATTTTCTTCATTATTTCTAACAAAATTAAAACTTTCTTTTTTACTGTAAAACTGATAAGGAGAAGGTAGGGTCAGATAGAATATACTATGAATTTCAAAAGTTGGCCTCAGAACAAAAGCCTCAACTGACCTCACAATAGAACTAGAAACAAGAGTGGTGCTTTAGAATTGTTCTGACAATTGAGGCGGC
>OU015760.1:92619481-92636132 GCA_907169655.1 Acomys percivali
GAGAGAGAGAGAGAGAGAGAGAGAGAGAGAGAGAGAGAGCAGAAGAGCAATGGGGATTGTGGAGACAAAGGAGAGTACTAAATTGGAAAAACAAAATCCCACTATCTTCAGTCTGCAGACAGAAATTGCACTTCATTTACAAAAATACCTAGAATAAAATTATTAATATCCCCCAAATAGAATCTGAAATCAAATGGTGATAGCTGTATTTGTGTCTCAAAATGGACATTATATCAAAATACATTAGAAGATAAGTGAAAGGGAGATAAACATGATTTTGTTTAGATCACAAATGGGGGATGAGGAAAAGACTTGTGAGAGAGAAGGTGATGTTTATCCCCTTAGAAGTTGAACCACCATGTCAGGGAGATTGCTTGTTAACCAGACGAAACCATCCTCGAACAAATTTTGAGAGGAGATATAAATGTGAGCAAAAAACAGAAGGTGGGGCCTTTGGAGACATGGGATAGTTTTGGCTGATCATTGCTACACTTCGAGACTCTCCTAGAGAAAACCACTCAGGGTAAGGCTTCGGGGCTTTCGGCTCTGGCTAAGGTTCTGGGTTCTGGTTGCACCAGGTTCCAGCAGAGGAAATCCTGCTGATTACACAAGGAGAATCGTTCCTTTGAACTGACATACTTACGGTTTCATTATTGTAGTCTTTAATTGCCTTTTCCTATTGTTTATGTTAGTCGGACTATAAGTGAGGTACTCTCAGTTAATAAGTTCATAATAAAATCTAATGGTTAAGAAAACTGAGCCTACAAGTGGCACCCAACATACTCTGGGCACCATGGGTAACTTAACTTCTAATGTTGTGGAGGAAGATAATGATTTTCAAGAGACAGCAATGCTCTTTCATGGTGTTGGCAAAATTGCAGCTGCTGTTACAAAGTCCTTTCCTGCTTTATACCCAGAAGGAATATTTTGTTTTTTCTTGGTCTTTTTACTGTATAACATATTTTAAAAGATTGGAAGAAAGACTGATAAGACTCAAAATCTGGAAGGGTCAGTAAATTCTATCCTTCTGGAAAAAATGGCACAGTTGGCAGTACAACTAGAAAATTTGAAGGCAGAGGTTGAAGCAAATAGAAAACAAATTGCACTGTTGATAAGGGAGAAAAACCTGGTAACTGAGAGCTAGTGTTTCCCACAGTTGCCACACTGCCCTGCTCCACAGAAGTGGTCAAAGAACCAACTTGTGGAAGTGGGTAGAGAGAAATGGGAAGCTAGAGAGGCTGTAAAAGAAACTACAGGAACACGATAGCAGAAAAACAAAAGGGTCTTTGGAGAAAATGTTCCCATAGAGGAACCTCGCCCAGAGTCACATCAACACCATCAGTTTTTCCAGGTACTATAAGATATGTGCCTGCTCAGAATGGTGCTGAGGGTTATGAAATGGCATGGAGCCCAATAGATATGTTAGATTTAAAACATTTTAAAGAATTTGTCATCAGGTATACACTGAATTCCGCTTTTGTCAAAGTAATGTTGAATAACTGGGCCAGGGAGCATAGATTTGTTCCCCGAGATTTCAAATGTTTGTTTTCAGTGGGATTAGAAGTGGCACAACAACTGCAATGGTTATCATGGTGGTGAACAGAGGCAGAGAGAATAGAACAAGAAAATAGAATAAAGGAGATAAATTTTAGTAAAGAGCAATTACTTAGTGAAGGTTGATATGCTGTCTTAAGACAACAAGTCCAATATGATGATACAGTGATCAAACAATGTCATGCTGCAGCCTTAAGAGCTTGGGACATGGTGGAGGAACCTGTTAAGATAACCATTCCCTTTACTGAGATATTTCAAGGGACTAGGGAGGCCTTCATAGAATTTTTGCAGATATTGGGATCAGTGCTAGATAGAGCAATAGCAGATACTGGCACCAAAGAGGCATTGAAACTCATTATGGCATATGAGAATACTAACACGGAATGTAAGAGGGCAATTAGACCCTTAAAGGAAAGAGAAGCTCCATTAGATGAGTGGGCAAAAGAAACAGTTAATATTAGCTTTCTAGAACATCAAAACAATATGGTAGGTCAAGCTATGGCCAGAGGTCCCAGATCTCATAATACCCAGTTGATTTAAGTGTGGAAGACTTGGTCATATACAAATAAACTGTGAGGTTAAAAGTTTCAGCCCTCAAAATAACAGGTGCACTCAATTTGGAGTAAATGATATTCATAGGGCAGAACAAGGAGCATCTGGCCATGATGATTATGAGCTGCCAAGACTTCCAGGGTACTGTAGTTAATGCGGGAAAGGAGAACATTAGGCTAGAGATTGTCAATTCAAACGAGATATGCAAGGTAATATCTTACTGGTGGGAAACAGCAGGAGGGGCCCATTGGCTTGGGGCCCCACTACTAATACAAGCTAAATTCTCCTGGCCAGTCCAGAAGTAACTGACTCACAGGAAAATGGGAATTAGGTATTAGTGGTTTAATGCATGCTACTGATGGTAAGAACAATCTTGTATCTGTCCTCAGATATATCTATTACATTATCTCCACAGGTAGAATGTTACAAATTGAGTACTGATGTTTACCGCCCTTTACTTTTAGGGACAGTAGGAATAATTTTGGGAAGAAGTGGATTGACTTCTCAAGGTCTTATTGTGCATCCTGGTATTATAGATGGGGATTGTAAAGAGTAAATAAAAATCATGGCATGTGTAAAGAAGGAGATGTGAATTAATGCAAGGGATAGACTTGCTCAACTATTAGTGTTTCCCTACATTAAGGGCAGAGTTGCTCCCATAGCATGAACAGGTACATTCGGAAGTACAGGAAAACATGTATTCTGGCGAACAATGGTTAATGATCTGAGACTTAAATTAATAATAGAATGGCATCTCCATTCCCAATAGGTGGGGCGGTGGCTTATGATGGGTTATCAATGTTCATTTTTGCCTAGGGAGGTTAGTTATAAGTTAATAAAAGTTTCATTTAGGGATTTCTTTCTTCTATCTTTCTTTCTCTCTTATTTTTCTATCTTATATAATGTTAGGGAAAAAGGAGGGAAGAAGGAAGATATAAAGTATGTAAGGGAGGATATAGATATATAGAATAAAAAGTAGATTATTGAATCTACTAGCCTCAAATAATCTATATTGGTATTCAAATATTTCAAACTGGTATTGTAGATTGATGAAAATTTAAGATTTTTCCTTTTTCAGCTTTTGCTTTATGTATTATATATGGTATGTTAATGGAACTTAAATTGTACATTGTATGTTGGTAGAAAATTAAGATCATTTTGTTTGACATTTATTTAATACATGTACAACTTATTTGTTTTTTTAATATATACTTTTATTTTATTACACATGTGTAAAACAAACTACATACAGCAGGGAGAACCATGTGACAATCATGAGAATACTGAGTACTATATATCTTACATTCATAGTGACTTGGCCATCTGCATTTGTCACCTTTGAAGAAAGTGTTTTTCCTGTCTTGTTGGGTCTAGATCTCCGAATGAGAGTCAATATCTATCCTATCTCAACTCTAATAGCTTAACTTCTTTATCTTGATCTAAAATGATCTTGTCCCCTAACCAGCTAAACTTGGTTATAGAACTATATCATCTTGTCTTCAATGCTTCTCAGAGACTTGAGAAGGAATAAAACTTAACTTCCTGAGTGAACCAGCAGTATGGGTTAGCACTTATTTGAAAAGGTGAAGTTTAACTGTTATTACTTGTTCAGGATGGTTGGAGATAGAAATTAGTAGTTGGTCACTTATAAACCTTACTAGATAGTAAATTACTTAATTATAGAACATGATCAAACCTGATACAGAGACATTGGCCACACAACCTTGCAGAGATTAGGTGGGCCAGTCCTTCAGGATTCCTGCTTCAGAGCCGTCTGTGAGATGCTTTAAATTGGCTGGCTGAAGGAAGGATACACCTATGATGGATACAAACTTGGGACATTCCAGAAGCAGTCTGTCAGATACTTTGGGCCTGCTGGCTGAAGACTGGATGCCCCAATTATGAAGAGTAATTTGTGACTGTTCAGTCTGTTCTCTGTCCTGTCAATATTTTTGGAAGTTACTTTCCTGCACTTCCTTCATATTAGATAGTTTTTCCTTTTGGGGTCTCTGATGGGGTTGAAGAATAAATAGCCACAATATCAATATAAGTTTAGTTTTAAAAAAACCTTAGACTTTAGGATAAGATTATCAGTACCATAGGATAGATAGTGGAATAATTTCTTAAAAATTGTTAACTACAAATGGACTGACTAGTCCTTGTAAATATGACTTACTGGATAATTCTTATAATTATTTTGTTGTATATAGCTTATTATATTTAATAGAAAGGGGCATATGAAGGAGAGATAAACTTTTTTAAGCTCACAAGTGGGGGAGCTGAGAAAGACTTGTGAGAGAGCAGGCAATGTTTATCCACTTATAAGTTGAACCACCATATAGGTGTGGGGGGATTGCTTGTTAACCAGCTGAAAAACAGCCTTGAACAAATTCTGAGAGGAGATATAAATGTGAGCCAAAAACCTGAAGCGGGGCCTTTGGAGATTTGAGATAGTTTTGGCTGTTCATCCCTGGCCTTTGAGAAGCTCCCAGAGAGAACTACTCGATGGAAGGCTTCCAGGCTCCAGGCTCTGGCTGAGGTTCCAGGTTCTAGTTGCTCCAAATTACAGCAGAAGAAATCCTGCTGATTACAGCAGGAAAATTGTTCCTCAGAACTGATATCTTTATGGTTTCATTAGTGTATTCTTTAATCTTTTTTTCCTACTGTTTAGGTTAGTTGGATTGTAAGTGAGGTACTCTTGGTTAATAAGTTTGTAATAAAATATATTTGCTAAAAAAACTAAGCCTACAGATAAGTAATGCTCAACTTCATACAAATAAAATGTTTTTACTTTAATTCTCTAGAAAAGCAGATTTAAGAACAAAATACCATTCCCATTGTGGAGGAAATAAAATTATGGTTGTATTCAATACATTTATAATTAATTGGAACTTCTAGGAAAGATTCTAAGCTAATTAGTAACTGTAACTCTCTTTCAAATATAAAGTAAAATTTTGAAAAAATATAGCTTAATTAGAGTCCTGTGTGGGACAGTCTGAAATGCTGGACCAATTGCAATTGGAAGCTTTCTTCAAAGCTGTCCTGGGAGTTGTCTTGTTCTGATGAGGAACAGCAACTGAAGCACTTGGTGCTGGAACATGAGGATGCAGGATGTCAGTGTCCAGCATGTTGAGAGGAATGAATCCTGTCAGGTCTAATCCAAAGTCAGTGTCTGGTTCTTTTGTTCTGAAAGCATATAATTTCTCACAAGCATTATACAGTCCTAAAACTGTAAGTGTATAAGGCGTGCATGATACACAGAACAATTAAGGCTTATTCTCTGCTCTTTGTATGAGCAGAAGAAATACTTCAGTAAATCTTCATTCATGCCATATGAAGAATGGCATCTAATAATAATTCATAGGGGTTTGGTAGCCAACAAGAAGCCTCATCTATGTGGAGACATTCATGTCTCAGTCAATCTCAGAGCTATTCCCATAAAGTGGGATTATCAATATGTTACCTTCTTGTTGTGCAGTTTAAAATTTTCACATTCTGATTGTATCGTCCTCCCTCCTTCCCTAACAATCCCCTTCCTTCCCTCCTTCCCTCTCCCTCTCTCTTCCCTCCCTTAAGCCTCAAAAAGGGGAGCCCTCCTCCCCTAACATCTGACCTCAGCCTATCAAGTCTCATTTGTACTACAAATCATGATCATATCAATTACTAGTCTATTTTTATCACAAGACTGTACATCTTAGGTGCAAGAGATAGATACATGATTCTATAGAAAGATAAAATAATTAGGTAAAGTCTTCAAAAACTTCAAATACATACAAAATATACCATTTAAAAATGCTTTTATTATTTGATTCACTGATAGTGAGAAAGGTTAACTCTTGGCAACACCCAGCCTAAAAGAGGATGATGAACACCAAAGAACCTCCTCATGAAGATGCCTTCAAATGTGGCAAACAAGCCACTGGGCAAAATGTCCTCATTTCTGCCACAGACAAAATTATGCCTTAAAATGAGCAAGCTTTGATGCAGGCAGGGCCAACTGACAAACTTTGCCAAGACAGGGTACGCAAATCCTTAATAGTTCCTGCCTCACACATACGTCTGTCAGATATATTGGGCCAGAAGGCTGAAGATGATGCTCCAATGTTATAGAGAGTTTTGGATGACTCTTCATGTAGGAAACTGTCTCTGTCCTCTTCTTTGGAAAGCTACTAACCTGCACTCCTGGTATGTTCAGGTAATCAATTTTATTCCTTCTGAATTCTCTGATGGCATTGAAGACCAGATAGTGTAGTTCTTCAATTAAGCTTACTTGTTTAGGGGTTAAGACGTTTTTATGTCTAGATAGATGTTTTAAATTGATAATGACAAGATATGATAGATATTGATTTACATCCAGAATTTTAGACTCACCAAGATAGGAAAGTTGTTTTCTTCAAGAATGCCAAATAAAAATAGCCAAAACACTAAGAATATAACATTTATGTAAATCCTGATTGTTTCATGGTTCTTCTTGTTATTAGTAGTTTATTGTATATATACATCATAATATAAATGTATATGTAAAAATAAAAAATATTTTAAAAAACAAAAGAAAAATAAATATAACAATCATTGTACCTATTATGAACACAGCGGTCTGTTAATTCCAACAGTTGGCAAAAGGGAACTAATAGAGAAAGTGCTGGAAAAAATCCTTTACTTTTCATTAGAGGATGAAAATTAAAAAAATAGAATACAAAAAGATATTATACATAAGGATAAAATTCAGCCATATTTAAGGATTAAATAATATACATGTACAGTAGTTTTGTCTATGGAACACCACTAACACTAACCTGTATCAGTATTTTAAATGTGTTGAATAAAACTGCTTATAGTAGTAGACTAAAGAAGAAAAATGTATAATAAAGAAACTTATTCATAAAGTTGTAATTAAACTTAAATGTCATATAATTTTGATATATATGTGTATATATCTCAATGTATGAGATATAATTATTGCTAAATAATGTCCATTTCTGTGAAACTGATTTTATGTATGATTAAAATACAATGAAAACTAGACAAATATAAATTACATAGAGGCAACTAAAGATTATTGAAAAAAAGGTGATTTCAAAAATGACAAAAGGGCCTATGTACATAAGCACCAAAAAACATACATGTTAGCAGAAATTTTTTAAAATGCCTGTATACCACCAAAATAAGGGGAAAGTCACAAGAAAAAAGTAAGTAATTGTGGAAATAGTATGGACAAATTATAAAATTCATATAATTTTTATTAAAATATGTTAACATAATTAAAATGGAATAAATATTTATCAAGCATTTGAAAGTACAAATAGCATATCATCCAACAATCAAATATATCAAATTAATATGAAATCAGTCCATTTAAGATGTATATCCACTTCCATGTGTATTTTAGTGTCTTTCAGAATAACTAAAATATTAATTTAATCTTGACAGCCATCAGCAAATGAAAAGTATTAAACTACTGTATACATTCATTGAAATTATATTTATTCCTTCAAAATGAAAGAATCCCATCATCTGCACCAACATCGATGAATCTAGAGGAAGCTATATTTGAAATCAGGCAAGTGTGTAAAAGTCATATATCATATGATAACTATTGACATGTAGAATCTAAGAAAATAAAATTTCCTGAAGCACAGTATAGAGTCATGACTAAGGAATAGAGGAGTGTGAGAAAAATTAGATGGTGACTCGGTTTAGAATTTCAGTTAGACAAAAAGAGTAAGTTCCTGAATTCAATTTTAAGTAGTGATTATAGCATTCACTCTACAGTTAGTGTTGGGAAGGCTCAGTAGGTAAAGATGCCTGTCACCAAAAGAGTAATCTGACTTTGAACTCTGCATCCATGGTATTTGAGACTACACACACATACACACACACACACACACACACACACACACACACACACACACAGTAAATTTAACACAAGAAAAAAAACAAATAAAAAAGAATGTTCAGTATAATTAATGGTACTATTCCAGACTTCAAGTGAAGAGAGAAAAAGCAGATTTTTAAACTCTTTATATTAAAAAAATCTTATATATGTGAAATAATATAAATCATGTTTTGTAAAATTATTTAAACATGTATATACATATTTAAACAATGTTGTATGTAATAAATTCATACTGTTTACTTATAAAATAACAAAATAAGTTAATAAGCTAAGTAATTATAGGAAGTACAAGATAATATATTTTTATATTATTAAATATAGAAATTAGTTTTGAAAGATTAAAATAAATACTGAATTTATTTTTCAAGATTTATATTTTATTTATATGTACAGATATTTTGCCTGCATATTTTCCTATGTACCATGTACATGCAATGTTCATCCAGAAGAAGGCATCAGGTTCTCTAGAACTAAAAAAACATAACGTTAGCTCCCATGAGGGTGCTAAGAACCGAACTCACTTCCTTGGCCAGAGCACCAATAATTCATTTCTATTCCCTGATTAATTGTTTTTTAAAATTTGATGGAAAGTATATTCAATAATAATTATATTTTCTTTTCATTTCTTTATTTACATACTCTGCTGTATTGTAGATCAAATTGAGGGCCTCAAACACATTATATACAATTGATCTACAATTTAGTGATATCCTAAGTCTGTCCAAAAAGTGTCCAGTAGAGACTAGTGTACATGAAATATACAACAACATACGTGGAATAATAACCTATGAAAATGTAAAGTATACCAAGATGGAGTCCTCATATACCTTACATAGAGTAGTATTGAAAAAATGTTTGGAGATTGAAATTTCCAATGAAATTTAGATGTTAATCTTACAGATTAGTAGTCTAAACTTTTACTTACATAAGGGACACACTGTTTTCATGGATCCATGGAATTCAGTATGTTAAATCAGCATATTATAGATTTCAAATAAGAGATTAAGGTGTTTGTTTTAGACATTGAATGCTTTTTTTCAGTAAAACGGAACACTTTTACTTGATTTCAAAGCTTTGACTTGTATCACTGCTGATCAGGCTTTGAATCTAGAAATTTAAAGTTAGACATGACATAATTATTCTTTTTTTAAAATTTTTATTATTTATTAATTTATTCTTGTTACATCTCTATGGTTATCCCATCCCTTGTATCCTCCCATTCTCCCCTCCCTCCCATTTTCCCCTTATTCCCCTCCCCTATGACTGTTCCTCAGAGGGATAATTATTCTTATACCTATTAAAAACCAGCACTTTTGAGTAGTGGAATGTGGCAAGGTCTTACTAAAGATTTCTGACAGAGTTGAGAGCTAGAGCTGGTAAACAAGGAATTAAAGATCAAACTTTGCTTACCTAAAATGCCAGCAGTTGTATCTTCTCAGTTAAATGTTGGTACTATTCTGGGAAGGCCTATTTGACTTTACTTACTACTTACTTAGTTACTTACTTACTTAGTTAATTTTTTCAAGACAGAGTCTCTCTGTGTAGCCCTGGCTGTCCTGGACTAGCTTTGTAGACCAGGCTGGCCTCAAACTCACAGCAATCCACCTGCCTCTGCCTCCCTAGCGCTGGGATTAAAGGTGTGTGTCACCATGCCTGGCCCAACATTATAAGTCTTCCTTAGGTCTAATGGCCAAGAGAATGTCTTGTGGGGCCCATTTGTATGCCCGTAGTCTTTAGTAGTAATTTATCCTTTGCCTGATTTTTGGAAGTGTGGATGTATCTAAGGGCATTGTGTGTTTGCCAAAGGGGCTACTAAATTCCACCCAGAATTCTCTAGATGGTTTCTTAAAGTAAAATTTTACATTTACTAACTGAAATATAGAATTTCACATATTTTACATATTTCATGGGTTGTCAGTAAGTTCCCTCAAGCCAAGTTACTTTCCTTGGTGTCATTTTTATCCAGAGAAAAACTGATAGAACTTTCTCTGTTCAGCTGATATTTTATTCTGCTATGTTGTGTAAAGGGAATTGCACCAAGTCTTTTGCTTGAATAAATATGCAATTGGACAATTAATTCTTAGTTTCTCTTTCTTTCAAGTAGTCACAAGAAGGTGAATGATTTTATGCTATGGTTTGAACATTTGTCTCACCCTGAATAGAGTTTGTAACTTAATGCCCAGTATGATATTTGGAAGTTGGATTTTTGAGGCAGGTAAATATATCATGCAAATATAGCCATCATCAATAGGGGTAAGAGGCCCCAAAATATTTGTGCCCTAATTCCTCTATTTTGAGTGAGAAATATACCAAGGAGATTCAGGCATTTAATATTGGTCCTCAGTTGTTTGTGCTATTTGAAAAGGTTATGGAACCTTTAGCAGGTTCAGCATTGTTAAAGGAAGTTCATTACTGTGGGTAGATTTTGAGAGTTTATAGCCTTACCACATTTCCAGTTCAAACTCTTCTTTTTGTGTGCAGTTTAGATGTGTGATTTCTTAGCTTCTTCCTCATGATCCCATGCATCACCTATTATTATGGTTATCTAGATATTTCTGGAAACATAAGTTGCTCATGTTTCCTGTTGTAATGGTATTTTATCTCACTAAGAAAAAGTAGTTAATACAGGAATAGATTTCAGCAGATAATGAATTTGCAAGCACATTGATGTTAGACTATCTAGCATCCAGAAATATAAGCAATTAGTGTTAATTGTAAGTTTCCAAGGTCAATGTATATTGTTATAGCATCCAAACTTGCCTAAAGTGCACAGTAATAGGGTTATGCAAAGTAATTATACTATTCTCAAATTAACAAGAGACAAAATAAACATTATTGTAGATTACCCTTAATTAAAAGATTTATAACGCTCTGTAAAAGAATCTCAGAGTGAAGAATAATCTAAATTGATAATTGACACTAGTAGTCTCAGAATTTGGGTGCAATATGTTACATTTCACATTTCATTACACTAGCAGCTATATATTTATTAGAAAAATTAGTTTTGGGATAATTGGATATCCATGTCAGAAAACAATTTAAATTATCTATCAAACACTTATAATACACACATGCACACACATATTTGTATATATATGTAAATATAGTGTAAATATACAGTGAATACATACACATAAGAGAGGCAATGAGAATGGAACTCATTTTCTCTGTTAGAGCACCAAGTGAGCTATATATGCAATATCCTGCTAAGGCAACAATCCTATCCATAATTAAGATAGATTTCCCCAAGGCTAGACAGTTAAAAGCACTTTCTACTTTTACAAAGGACCTAGATTTATTTCCCTGGACCCATATGGTAAGTCACAGCCATCTGTGATTTGAATTTGAGGGGATTCAGTGATGTAATTTAACTTATTCAGGCAGCAGTTATACATGCAGTGCATTTATGTACATGTGGTCAAAATACTCATATATATAAAGTAAAAATAAACAAATCTTTAAAAATATAGACCTTTCCACATCAATGATTTTAATCAAGACAGTTTTCTGATAGGCATGACTGAGGCCATCACTTAAGTGATTCTATATTTTTAAAAGTTGATTATTAATATTAAACATTGTAGTACCTTAAAGAAAATGAAATGTGTGTTTCTCGTATATATATATATATATATATATATATATATATATATATATGTGTGTGTATGTGTGTGTATACACACACATATATATATATATACATATATATGTATATATATGTTTATATTTGCAAAAATAATAGACAAAAGTTGATAACTTGTATAAATTCCATTTTTTAATAAAAAGTTCTTAACCATTTTGTTCTGTAAGTTTGTAGCTTTATTTTAAATTGAAATGAAATTAATTTCATTATAATCTATGAGCTAATTCCTTCAAAATGGTTCATTCATTAAGGTAGTATCCATCAGCTGAATTCAGATATTAGTGATAGACTAGATTAACAAGCCCACCTGCTTTGGATATCTCTTGTGTCCTTATTTCTGCCAGGCCAGTACTAGAAGTATAAGCAAACTCTCACTTTAGCTGCTCAGCCATCTATTTAACCTCTCATACTATATATTTATTAAGCATATCTGCCTTATCCTGTTTATCTAAAATCCCTTTTATAATTTCATACTATTATTTAACAGTAAACTCATTCTTTACATCTACAACTTAAATGATAGGACATTACCTTATTATGTGAAAGAAACCATATACCCAGTGACATATTGGCTGATTCTTATTTATTTCAAATTTCTATAGCCTTTAGGAAACTACAACAATATTTTATGTGCAGGGGCATATTAATCCAGCAATATGGCTGCTCTGGAAAGGGATGACATCTAAAGGCTTTTGAGGTCTATATGATAGTGCTGGAATGCAGACATTCCCTGGATTACAATATGATCTGCCTAGAATACAGACATGCCTTTAGTACACCCCTTTAATCCCGAACAATGAAAATAAGATTAGTTTATCTAAGGATCCAGGCATGTTTGAAAGAGACATCTCATTAGGGGCAAAGTGAGGAATCAAAGAAAGATTTGGCAGAATGGGTGGGAGATAAGATACACCAAAACTCTCATGACATCAGGACAGGAAAAGGAGTTGAGTTCCTTGCATTTCAGTTGAGTTCAGTTGAGTTCTTGTAGTTCCATTCAGTTCATGGAGGCAGTATAGTCAGTGCAGTTCAGTTTATGGAGTTCAGAGGGGATTTTTCTAAACAGAGAATTCAGTGAGAAGTTGAGAGAAGCCAGTTTGAATCAGTCAGCTTGGAGAGGCGTTTTCACCAGAACTTCTGAGATGAACCAGCCAGCCAGAGTTTAAAAAGGACTAAAAAGGGTGAGCTTATTCCGAAGTAAGTCTCAGAGGCTGAAAACATTCTAGGCCTAAGTTAGCAGACTGAGGCTGGAAGTTGATGCCTTCAAAATTTGGACTTGAAGAAGGTTAGATTGTAGAGACGCTAGAAGCTTCCAGGCCCAGGTCTAGGGATGGTTAGATAGAAATACTCTGGGCTCAGCCCAAGCTATGTATTAGTAAAGCTTGGATAATGCTCTAATCTCACCCCTCATCTGAGGAAATGAAAACAAAATTTATATTAATGTATTTTCCAAGTTGCTTATTTTAGAGATCTACAAAAATAAATACAACATGCCTTTATCAAATGACATTAGCATATTTTCAAGACTTCTTTATTTTTGGCATATATCATTACTTAATTCCACAATTATGAAAAAGAGTATTCCATTGCATATATATACAATAGTTGCTGAAAACATGTGTAAGGTGGAGGACCTTTGGTTATTTTTAGTTTATAGCCACTGTGTTTAACTGCTTCAAACATTCATAAACATGTTTTCTCTTTATGTATGTATGTGTACATATGTATTCATGTATAGAGTTCTTTTGATTATGTACATTGGACTTAAATTCTGTCATGAGATAATTACATGTTAATCTTTTTTATGAAGTGCTAGAAAATGTGTAAAGTGCCTGAAACATTTTATTTTTCCAGAACATAAATGCTCTGATTTTTCTGAATTCTTGCCAGAATTCTTTTTAACTTACTTGCTATTATAAATGTCAAATGACATCTCATTAGGAAATATTATCTTTATTTTCTATAATAACAATATACTTCTTCTAAATTGCAAAATTCTTCACATTGATAAAAGCAAAAACATATGATGAAAGTCCCATATAAACTGCAAAGAAATATTGATCTTTATTTACATTGTCTTAAGTCATACAGAGATAAGTAGTCTTAGGACAATGTTAAAATTTACATACATAATTATAGTTATTCAAATACATGTGAAAGGAAATGATGTTGTTGATTTAAATGATGATTTCTAATATTCTTTTAAGGAAATTCTCACTTCTTAATTTTCATCCCTTCTAGTATTATATCACATTTTTAACTCTTTCATTTTCTTAACTATACATTTATATTATTACACATATATACAATAAACTACCTACAGCAAAAGAACCAGGAAACAGTCATGAATTATATTAATTTTACATTCATAATGTTTTGGCTTTTTGTATTTGGCAACCTTGAAGAAAACATCTTTCCAGTATTGGTTAGTCTAAAATTCTGGATGTAAATCAATATCTATCATACCTCATTTCTAGAAACTTAAAACATCTATCTATACTTAAAAAAACTTAATTCCAAAACAATTAAGCTTAATTGTAAAATTAAACTATATGAACTTCAACTTCATATATCATATTTTAACAAGCATTGAAAGAGCATGAACAGAGATTGAGAATATATCTCTAAGGGTCTATTTTTAAATTTTTTGCTAAGTAAATAATTAAATAAAATTTTTGCTTAAACTCTATTATTTTCACTTTTTAAAATGTATTTGTTGTCTGACATCTAATCTTTTATTTTAAGAACAAAGCTAACTGTATTAAAATTTTTGAAATCAATCATTATTGCCTTGATATTTTATTGATGTGACCAACAACAAGAACACACAACCAACTGACCAAATGAACAAGAGACTCTTGATAGAAAAAAGTTTATTAGGATCTCAGTTCAAGAGGGATAAAAGTTTTCCATGGTAGGAAATCAAAGCATCAATCAATCATGGTACCTTCTGAGCAAACTATGAGTTCACATCTTGAATTTTAAGAAGAAAGCTGAAAAACCTGGATATGGTACAGGAGTGTTTTACTTCTGAACCCCCACCTCAGTTACTTTCTTCAATAAATCTACACCTCTTACGGTTTCCAAAACAGCACCAACAACTGGATATCAAGTATTCAAAATGAACAAAACTCTGGGGGACAATTGTCATTTAAAACATTACAATTGCTTGCTCCTAATTTGTGGGAAGAGAGAAGTGTTTAATAATGCAGACTATTCAATCTATTAAATTCAAATATATTATTTGAATTTTTATTCAACTCACTATGTTATAAAGAAATATTTGTTTATCTGTTATCTAGCTACACATCTATCCTTTATATATAGTCTCTTGGAACTAATGAGCTTAGTGAAAACCCAGGGGAAAGTCATTCTACACTTTTATCCATCTGCATTCTGTCTGTTATTTTATATCTATTTCCACATCTTCAGTCATTAAAATATCATACAAAAAAACTATGAAGAATTTTATAAGTCATTCTAGGGCTATGTATATATGTAACTATGTGTTCATGTCAGCTTCTTTAAATCATGTTTCCTGGGAGATAATTTCTTATGCTTATGAAGTGTACAAATCAGCCATTCACATATACAAGCATAGAAAGGTAATTTCCAATTACCTATGAGTTACATAAATCTTATTGACCAAAACAGTATGAAATATCCTAACTCAGACCTACATATACTTGAAATTATAAAACACTATATAACTAACTTTGTACTTGGGAAATAAATATGAGATAAGTAATTTTATTAACAGAGACAAACGACAATGGGTTTTTATAGTTGTACATATTTTTATGGACATTGGCACTTTATATAACTTAAAACTCCATTCTAACATGGATTCTGTATTGACAATATTTCCACTACCAGAAAAATTTATTTTCTGTGTGCACTGGCCATAGTGTAGAATTACTTAACAGATGCTAACCTATAGGTGCCCCTTGGAGGAATAACTGGCTAATACTACAGGGAAGAAATGCCCGGAATGTGTACAAACAAGACAAATGACATGATATGGATTTGTGGAATGGTTTTGGTAGTGATGAAAACATACTAAATCTGTATTGTCTAATCTAGTAATCTAGTAAATATTAGACAGATATGGCTGCTGAGCACCTGAAATGTGCTGATGTGGTTGGAAAACAATTTGCATTTTTTCTAATTTCAATTTCATTTGATTGTAACTGCATTCTATAGTGATGATCTTGACCATCAAAAAATAACTCAGCATGCAAAGTGCTTGAAGTACAAGTATGAAGATTTTAAGCTCAAGTGAAAAATTGGCGAAAGGCAGTTCTTTGAGCTTGATTGATCAGACACAATAAGCTAATTTGTAAGCACCAGGCCCTAGTGAGGGGCCCTGCATGAAAGAAGCAATGTGGATAGGCTTCCTTATAAGCCACAACTGAAGCTAACCTCTGAATTCCAGATATACGTAACACAGACACAATCACCTTCCTCCCATACACACAGAATAAATAAATGTCCCTTCTCATGTCAAAATTTAATATAAATATGAGTGTTTCAATTTCACATTTAAAATTGAATCATGAATTGAACTACAAATACCTCTTAAAATAGCAATTGTTAAAACTCTAAAGGGAAAAATTATCATGTCATTTTCCAGTAACTTCACAGAAAACTTAAAATCATTAGTTGGGCTTACAAGACTCTCCAAAAGTCATCATTTTAGTGTTTAAAACTTAGTCCTAACAATCTTAAAAAATACTCTCTCCTGCTGAAACCAAGTCTAGCTTTTAAAACAATGATGAAATGGGAATTTACTTATATGTTAAAATAATTATCTTGCAGGATGTGGTGGAACATGCCTTTAATCCTAGCACTCAGGAGGCGGGGCGGGTCATTGTAAGTTCGAGGTTAGGCTGGTCTACAAAGTGAGTCTAGAACATCCAAGGCTACACAGATAACCCTGTCTCAAAACACCAAATTATTATTATTATTATTATTATTATTATTATTATTATTATTATTATTATTAT
>OU015760.1:92636142-92654441 GCA_907169655.1 Acomys percivali
ATTATTATTATTATTATTATTATTATTATTATTATTATTATTATTATCATCATCATCATCATCATCATCATCATCATCATCATCATCATCATCTCCCAGTAACATAGTTGATAGAATACAAGTAATATTCAAATCACTGAAAAGACTTCAGAGCTCTCATTTATCATTGCAAATTTTATGTATAAAACAAACATAATATTGCTACTTAGCTCTTAACTTTTCAGGATATTAAGTAAGTCATTTATATGAAAATATTGGCATTTAAGTAGTACTGAAATGAATTAGTGGTAAATTGTTAAATGAAAGCTATGCATTTTGTTCATGCACTTTGGCTTGTTGGCTTATAATAGTTACAAATTTCAGTATAAGAAAAGAAACATAAAGATTTTTTCTTTTGAGGTCTTTGAAGGCCAATATACTATTTTTTTTTTTGTTCCTGACATATATTGTATTGACCCAGTATTATGACATTTACAGGGGTCTTAAATAAAAATAAGTTCATGGATTAACTTTTTAAAACGCTGGAAAATTTTCCATTACTCTAAAGCTAAGAGAATTTAGAAGAACAAAAATGGTTTACATAGTGCTGTATGACTGAAATCATGTTATTTTGAAGTATACCTGTAAACAAACAAACAAAACAACACTAAGGAGAAAAACAAAAAAGGAAACAAGACAAAATCATCAGTCACTGACTAGCATGTAGACTATCAATAAGGATGATGAAAACACAGGATCATTCCTCACACCTTTTTGTTTTTCTTTTATCATGGAAAGAGAAAATGTAGCAAGCAGAAACTAAAATGCATTTGCAAGCAACAAGACAGGCAAGTTATCTAGCTTAGAGCTCTTCAGTATGCTTTGTAAGGGTGTTATTTACTTTTCAAAGTATTCTCCATTAACCATCAGAAACTGCAAAATATAGAATTTCTCAAAAGAGTGTAATTTTGGAATGCTTTCAAAATTTTGTACATACAACAAAAATTTTTTTCTAAAATTTCATTTTAAAAATAATAGAATCCATTGTGTGATTAGAGGTTCACAATAAATGCAATCAAGAAAAGGTTTTATAATACATGAACATGTAATGAAGCCCGTACACAACACTAGTTTCAAATTCCAATTGTTTTCAATATTTCACACATCGTGACAAATTTAGGAATATGCATAAGATTTTGCCTCATGTATATTGATCGTCTCAGTAGCCTACACACAGAGAGAGACACAGACACATGCACACACACGTGCCCGCGCTCACACACACACACACACACACACACACACACACATACACACACACATCTCTCTAAACAAGACGCCAATTAATGAGATTTTTAAAGTCAGCAAATAAACTGTTAAAATGGCATTCCTTGGGTTGGAGAGTGATGGATCAGCAGTTAAGAGCACTGACTGCTCTTCCAGAGGTCTGGAGTTCAATTCCCAGCAACCACATGGTGGCTCACAACCATCTATAATGTGATCTAATGCCCTCTTCTTGTGTGCAGGTGTACATGCAAGCAGAACACTATGTAATAAATAAGCAAATCTTTAAAAAAAAAAACGTCATGCCTTATATGCATATCATCATTGTTTCACAGAGACTTTTTTTTTTTACTTATTTGGCTTGTGGTTTAAGGACTTATGATTCTCCGAGAATGACAGCAATAATAAGCCAAGCATATTACTAAGGATTTTAGTGATATAACTAATCCAATGAATTATTTTTTCCAAGGGTTATTGGTTGATTGAATGCCATTATTCAAATGTCAGTTTAATAGACTTCTACATCAAAAAATGTTATTGTATGTCGTAGTTTGGACTGCAATAGATTCTGAGAAGATAATATCTGAGGAATTTTTTTGATTCTCATTTCATTTGATAATTTTTATTTTATAGAGTTAGGTTTAAAGGAAAAACATTATGAAATGTGAATTAGCTGTAATAAGAATAAATTAATAAAATAAAATTTAAAAATTTAAAAATATGTAAGAGCAGGTATACTAAAGTTTGTCTAACAGGCCAGAATTGTTAAGCAAAATGAATAAAAAGAATCTGTTTCTGGAAAGATTTCAATTCCTATATATTATTTAAAAGCCTGAAGGTATCTGACTTTCGTTCATGACCTTATTTCCATTTTGCAAAGTCTTCCATAAAGTCTCTGAAGATAAATCAAAGGACAACCTAAAGTTAGTCAGTCAGGGCTTTTGACATTTGGACTACAGTAACTGCAAATACAAGAAATTTGTTACAATGATGTTTCAGATGAGGTCAAAAAGGTAATGTTGTTGAATGTGTTTATTTTTCTTTGTCATTGTAATGCAGTTGAGTTTTTTCTTCAAGGTTTCTCTGTCATGTCTTATCAGTAGAGAAGATTCAAAGTCTTCCGCTACAGAAGGTCAAGCTCTATTAAATACCATAAACCCTTATTTCACTGAATGAGGACAGGGGGAAATATCTTAGTTCAGTTTTTTGTGACCTCAATATAGACTCTTATTTTTACTTCAAAAACAAATGTTATGAAAGTAAAATCTAACAATATATTTTATTTTTCTCTTTATTATAGCCGCTTTGCCAGACTTGACTTTGAATAGTTTTCAGCATTTCTGATATCACCCTATCCTCTGCTAATAGGTTAGTAAGTTTCTATTTTTCTTAAATGCTACAAACTTATAAACAGCTCTATTTTATACAACATACTCCTAATATAAGACAAACTACCTTCGTGCTCATCATAAAAAATAGGTAATATGAACGTGCTGTGTACATAACCATCCTATCTATTCCAAAGAGATTAAAAGCAAGGAAAAATGATAAATTGGCATAGAGAAGTCTTTGTGTCATTAAATGATTTGAAGTAATGAGATATTATAATTCAGGACACACAACCAGCCCAACTGTTTGAAATTTTGTCCTATAGTATATTAAATTTTTAGTTATCTGCTGTTGGTTTAGATATTATCTAAGATTCAGAGTTAGCATTCATGAAAAAGCACCCAAGCATACAAACCTAAAAAAAAAAAAAAAAAAGAACTGCACTAGTATAGTACAAGCTGATTTCCCAAGGATGCAGAGAGAATAATTTTCTACAGAGGAAGCATACCTTTATGCACTCTATTGAAAATTAGGCATAGTGTTATACATTTACAATGCATCTTGTAGTTCCTCAAGTACAAAGAGTGGGTTAGAACTAAAGTGTAAAACATATCCTTGTTTTGGGATTGCTTTATCTAATCCTTTGTACATGTATTAGTCCCATTGTGAAATAGAGATGTGATTTTTCTTTCTCAAGTCTAACTAAATCTTACCATTATGCAAATACACATCTGCTCAAAAAATGCAAAAGAAACACTCTACGATTACTACAGAAAAACACAGATTTCAAAGATGTGGAAATATAATTTTGTTTGTGCTTCGGTTATTTAAGCCGCATCAAGGTCTAATAGTGATAAAATTTACTATTTTCCAAACAATATCTTTTTCTTTTACAGTGTATTGACTATAATATAAGCAGCATATTTAAAAGTACTTATCTTAGGGAAAGAACCATTCAAGGCACACTAATTAAGTTAATTTTACATACTGGCGGCCTAAAAAACATGAATAGTTAAAAAATCACAGTTTAAATATGCACATCTAAGACAACAAATGAGTTTAGCATTCGATACACTCATTAATAACCACATCAACTATAAGTGCTGTTTATCAGTAGGGATGTTTTCATTTAGAACTCTGGAATATTGAACTTAAAACTTACTTTATTTTTTCTAATGCTTGAATCCTTGTTTCTACCTGCTTTCCCTGAAACTAGAAATGGCATTTTAAAAATACTTTTTATTCTTCTCTTAAATTGAAGAATAGTGTCAAACACCTTAACTAATCAATTAAGAAATATTCTACTATCTCCTGTATATAAAGCATTATACTAAAAAATATAAAGAAACAGCTTTGTGCCCATATGACAAGAAAAGGAAGATGCATGCTGTTGCTCTTTTAAATCCATAATAAGTAAGATAAATTTTAGTTAAATGATCATATTTTCTGAAGGAATACTTTTATAATGAGGAAAATTAAATATTATTGTCAAAATGTTACTTAACTAAAATAATTTATTTTGTTTCTCAAATAATTGATATGAGAAAATATGGATCTGATAAGTTGAGGTTGTCATCTATTTAATGTTTATCAAGTACATATTTAAATTAATACTTAATCTTACCACTAAGGTTTAAATACAGTTACTAATTCTGTTTCAAAATTCTACTAATTAAAAATGATTTGAAACATACTAATCTAAAAACTGAATTCTCTGAAGATAAGGAAACAATTCTGAAATAACTCATGAATTTCATTATTTAAGCACATGCCCAGAAAGATGTTTAAATTACAAAAAAAAACACCTAATTCAACATCCAGATTTAAGAAGAGAGACATGCCACAAAAATGAAACCTAGACTGATAAAATATTAGTACTTATTCGTATAGCTTTCATTTCAAAGCACAAGTTAGTGTGGGGTCTGCAGACTACTTGTGACTCCAAAGAGTCCATAATGAATTTTTATAATTTATTGTTATTTTCCCTTTGAGTGGTGAATTTTCTGTTGTGTAAGACACAACAATGAATTGTGTGAGAACAACTTCTTACACTGCTGAAAAAATATTTAAATATTTCTAATAATTTTAAACCTTTACATGTTTAGTACAAGAAAACTTGTTTTGCTTAATTTGTTTTAACTTTGTTTCAGGTTGCCTCTTTTACTGATCCTCATATTTTATGTGTTACACAATTTGTAAGTTTTGTTTTTGTATGTATGTATGCACTTGTGTGTGCAAATGTATGTGTGTGTGTCTGTCTGTCTCGCTCATAAAAAAATATCTGATTAGAGATAAAATTCCATGAGAATGTTAACGTTAACATGCTCATAGGTTAGTACTTACCACAGCTACTGCTCTGACACATATGCATCTGTGGGATTAAATTTATCACTTTTTAAGATCAAATAATTTGCTAGCTCACTTGACAATAGTTAGTTCTCCAATTTTATTATCCCCTATTTGAACCACTAGGGGGCATATCTGTCCATAAATAAGAACATCAACAATTGACCTTGAAAGCCCAGTAAATAATTATGTAATTTCAAATAAACAGATTTTCTATACTGATATTGATTTAGGGTTTACAGCAATCTATTCCACATGCTTCCTCACTAAATATTAGATTAGGCAGATTTGTATGCATAAAAAATTGAAATAGTATATTTTAAAATGTTTCTCAGTAATAGTTGCTCAGAAAAAGTAACATTTTATATGTACATAACAGAATATCCCATTTTCTTTATTATGTCCAAACAAACTACACTTCCATTTTATAACTGCAAAATGATCAGCACATTTGATATTTTATACTGATGGATATAATTCAATTAAAATTATTTTGAATTTTTACTTTAGAAACAAAATTAGCCAGGTCATGATTGCTGCACCTTCAAATACAGGAATAAACAGCTTTTTAAAAATCAAAGTTTAAACAGTAAGTCTCTTTAATTGTAACTTCTCATTTATGTATGCTACCAAATAAAAACATTATACTTTGTCACCAAAATACCTAAAAATAATACTTATAAGGATTAATTTAATTTTATGTAATAAAAATATTTATGAACATTTCCCTAATGATTTCATTAGCCAAATAAATTTAATCTTACTTTCTCTTTTTTACTTGTTATAGATATTTTAAAACAATGAAGACAATCTCCACACTCTAGATTCATAAAAGTCTGTTGATGAAGAAGTCTGAAGAAAATGGGCTTGAAATGTGAAAATTAAAATGTTTTTGAGAGTAACCATGAACAATGGTAATATGTTAGGCTACATGAGACCTCATGAGTCAGCAACTCCAATAGACGTAAACACTTCCTGTTTTTCAACATTTTATTTGGTATTTATTTTGTGCATTGTTAACCAGTTACAAGATAACTCCAAATGTACAAGTTTCCAAAAATAGACAAATATATACAAGAGGCTTTAATTACATGCATAATTCTTGATGTTTTGGTTGTGAGCCTACCCTTTAACTGCTGAATCATCTTTCTAGCCCTACATGCAAATTCTTAAGTACCACTTGAGAACTGCTGAATGGGAAACATTTTCTAACAAGCTTGTGAGGCTATTTGTAATCACATTAGAGTATGAGAAGTACTATTGTATTCTGTATCTATTCTATACTACACTACACTATACTATACCATTCTATACTAGAATTCCATTGTATTATAAGTTATGTATTGTGTGACATTATTAGAAAATTCAGTGTTGTCATCTGGAAATTTTGTTATACTTTTCTCAAGAACATTTTACAAGTTAAAATTTTATGTATTTAAAATAGATTGGTAGTAATAATAGAAATAATTGCTATATGGTGTTTCTGTTTATGGTGTCTGTTTAATTACAGACTGTCCAGATGGCTCAGTGGGTAAGACATTTGCTGCATTATCATGAAGATCAGCCACAGGACCTATGAAAATTCCTGGCATGGTAGTATATGACTTTAAGCACAGTGTTTCAATTGCAAGAGGTGAGACAGAAAGGAAATTACTGTGAAGCCTAAAAGTAACAAACCTACCCTACATGGCTGCAAATGATGAAGAGACACTCTCCCAATTAAGGCTGAAGATGATGACTGATATCTGAGGTCTGCTTGAGACAAGAAATGAAACACACACACACACACACACACACACACACACACACACACACACACACACACACACACACACAAGCACGCAACCACACATACATAAATGCATGTCTGTGCTACCTTTACCCTAGCATATCTTGTAGGCAGGACAAATAGAAAATCCATCCGAGTTATAGAAGATGGTTGGTTTAGGCTCCATATCCTCCATTGCTAGGAGTTTTAGCAAGTGTCATTGCTGAAGATTCCTGGTAGCCTTCATTGCACTAGGTTCCTAACTAGTCCTCATGATGACCCCCAGTTCCAGTTGTCTCTGCTGGTAATTTCTTTCTCCCCCCCTCCCCCCCCCCCCCCCTCCCTCTCTCTCTCTCTCTCTCTCTCTCTCTCTCTCTCTCTCTCTCTCTCTCTCTCTCTCTCTAGGCTTCTCTGGGTCTGTGGATTGTAGCATGGTTGTCCTTTACATTACAGATAATTTCTACTAACAAGTGAGTATATTACTTTTCATTTTCAAATATATTTTGAACATATTCTTTCAAAACAATATTTTATTAATTATTTGAGAATTTTACACAATGTATTTTGTTTTTTATTATTTATTTATTTTTAATATATTTTATTAATTTATTCATATTACATCTCAATTGTTATCCCATCCCTTGTATCCTCCCATTCCTCTCTCTCTCCCATTTTCCCCTTAATCCCCTCCCCTATGACTGTGACTGAGGAGGACCTCCTCCCCCTGTATATGCTCATAGGGTATCAAGTCTCTTCTTGGTAGCCTGCTATCCTTCCTCTGAGTGCCACCAGGCATCCCCCTCCAGGGAACGTGGTCAAATATGGGGTACCAGAGTTTGGTCCTACTTCGAAGGCATATATGCCACAAAATTTTAAAATCTAAGAGAAATGAACGATTTTCTTGAACAATATATTTTGAACATATGTCTTTTCCACCCAACCTTCTCCCATAACCAGCTTCTACCCTCCCATCTTTTCCCACTTAACCTCGAGACATCTTTCCTTTTCTTCCATTGAGTTCAGTTTGTGCTGCCCAGATAGTCTTGGGAGTAAGACCTGCCCTGGCATATGGCTAATCTAAGAGGAGTCAAATAATCAAAGAAAATTGATTCTGCCTCACACAGAAGCTATT
This sequence comes from Acomys percivali, assembly GCA_907169655.1. NCBI lineage: Eukaryota > Metazoa > Chordata > Mammalia > Rodentia > Muridae > Acomys > Acomys percivali. The sequence goes on from OU015760.1 coordinate 92,643,981, forward strand.
AACACTATTCCATTATCGCCTTTGTTTTTGTGCCTACCTTCCCTGACTCTATACTATAATTTTTGTCAGGTTGTTGCATGCTTAGATTTTTTACATAAACATTACATTTATTTTAAATGACCATTGTGTTTAAATGGTAGATTTTATTTGTGAAGGTGTCACCTAAGTTCTTGACAGTTACCTGCTGATTATGTTTATTATTTCTTCAGTTTATTTCTGATTAAATATTATTGCTGCACATATTTCTTAAGGTAGGAAACTTCCTTTAAATTATATTTTTCACTTTAAGGTACAAATTGTGTTCTTCTAGATAGCTTTGAATATATCTGTTCACGTAAACTTCTTAGCTATCATACTAGTTATTGCTTTTTGAAAACATTATCACAGTTCAATGGATTACCTATCTTAACATTTCAACTGAAGAGTAGAGGCCTTACTTCCACTTAGAACCCTATACCTTTCTAAAGTTAAATTGTGATTAACTGAAGCCTTTCTTCTGAATACATTGCATAGCACATGAGATGGTATTTATTTTCTTCAAATATAAAGAATTTCAGAAATAGTAAGGTGAATCTAATAGCATGCTTATCTCTATATTAACCTGTTTAGCTATAGCTAGCATTTAGAATACTCCTAAATCCCAAGATGTTAAAAGGCTTGACAGCCAGCCTATACAAATACAAGAAGGTTTTAAAAATATTTTATATGTAGCAGTTAGTGAAAGGGAAGCCATTGAGTGGTTGCCCTTGAAGGGAGTTTTGAGATACTGGCCCCTCTGTGTTTCCTGGCCACCATTCAATGGATAGTTTCAATAATGCAGACTTCTGCTATGGTTAACTGCCTTGTGAAACAATGGAGAATGTAAACATAGGCTAAGAGCATGGAAAATGTGAACCAAAATAATCCATTCCTTTATTTAATCTTATATTTTAGGTGTTCTAGCTCAGTGACAGAAATCTCACCAGTACATAGTTCATTACTTTGTGTTTATTTTGTTCTGAAATATCTAATATCTGTCTACATTTATACTTCCCTATGAGAAGGTTCTCTTCATAATTATTGAAAGGTCAAACAGTAGAAACAAGTTCTTCATTTATTCTTCATTTGGTAGTTTCCTTATTCTCTCCATAGCCCTTCAAGATACATTCAAGGACAGATATTTATAGAAAAATGGTGGCTTTTTTTTTTCATTTCTTGGAAAATATCATCATCTTTCTATTGTCCACTATGGTTTCAGCTTTTAAAATTCTGTAATTAACATCAGTTTTCTACTAAAGATAATACACTCTCTTTTTGGAAACTTTTATTTTTCAGTTAGCTTTTTAATACTAAATGAAATCAATGCATTATAAAATTTAAATTCATAGTTCATGTTGTTACATTCATAATGCTGTGAAGACACTACCTGTGTGTGTCCAGAACATTTACAATATCTCAGAAAGAAAGTGCATGCCCATAAGGAATTAGAAACCATATTCATTTTGCTATAGTCCTTGGAAAGTATTAATAATTTTTTCTAGTTACCAAAAATTTTCCAGGTTTTGATATTTCAGTATAAATGGAAGGATATTTTCAGATTTTGTGCCCTGATTTATGTTTTACATTTTTGGAGAGAACTGTTTTGGCAGGACTTTTATTTTCCCAATTCCATAAACCCATGACCTGGCAATGATTCTATGATTATTGAAATAAGATAAGCTTGCCAGAATTCAGTCAGGGACAATGCCCTTCATCTCCACATGTTTAATTACTTGGTGTTTCAAATTCATTGAACCTGCCAGTGTATTCACCTTCCTCAACTAATACATTGCATTCTGCATGTTATCTACTGTAACATCCTGGCTTTTGACCAATATGAAGTGGAAATACTCTGTTATAGCAAAAGTTAAAATCTAATAAGTAAATGCACATACAAAGAGAAAATGTAAAACAAAAATCTGAGAATATGGAAAACACTTTTTACTGTCAAAGTAACAAAATATTTTTCCTTTATTTTTTTTCTTTTTTTGCTATAAATAAAATATAACTAATAACCTAATAACTCAGGAAAATGCACGGTTCTGACCTCTGTCCTGTCAGTCCTGAGAAAGCCCCAGGGGCAGAAGAGCACACCACAGGGGCACTAATTCCTAAGCCCAGCTCAGCTGAGCTCTGTGCTCTCTGTCTCCCTCTCTGACTGACCTGTGTGCTGGCTGGCCCAGGGAGACCCTAGAGTGTGGAACTTGGCCCACCAGTCCATAGAGGGACCCAGGGCCCACCAGAGGCTAAGGCAACTGTGGACAAGCCCTCCAGCCACAGCTCCAAAGCCACAAATTTGGGTTGAATGACCTAAGGCAGCATGGTCTGAATGGTTTAGGCAGAAACCTTCATCTCAGTGGACTGTTCCTGCACACTTGCTGGAACTGATCTGGTATGAACAGCAGATACCTAGCTAGGCACCACAGCCCAGAAAATATTTTCAACAAAGTCATAGAAGAAAATTTCCCTAATTTAAAGAAGGAGAGGCATAAAAACATAAAAGAGGCCTACAGAACACCAAATAGAATAGACCAGAAAAGAAAATCATCCCACTACATAGTAATCAAAACACATAATGTATGGAACATAGAAAAAATATTAAAAGTGGCAAGGGCAAAGGGTCAAGTAACATATAATGGCAAACTTGTCAGAATTACACCCAAATTCTCAGCAGAGAACATAAAAGCCAGAAGGACCTGGACACAGGTCCTGAAAACCATAAGAGACCACAGATGCCAGGCCAGACTACTATACCTGTTGGACCCTAAAGTCCAATTCAGGAAGGAGGGGGTCGCCGCGAGAGACCACTCAAGTCACACCAGTTGAGAGGTATAGGTAAAATTTATTGCTGACACACCAGAAGTGTCAATTGTTGATGTGTCAGGGTCCCACAGCACTCGGGAGGTGAAGGACCCAGAGTAGCTGTTACAAGCTAATTTTAACGGCTAAAACCGCAAAGCAGGTGGGGTTGCTTATCAAGTTAGACCATATGGACATTAGGACATCTGGCATTGGGAAGCTCCTTGTGGGGGCTTGGGTATAGGTCTCTAGAGCAGTTACTGAAAGCCGTATGGGGACATCTGATATTTGGAAACTTACATGTAACTATTCTGGGAATTAGGGTGGAATTTTTGAAGTTAACAATAACGAGAACTGGGAGAGGCGAGCAAGGCTGGACAAGTGAACAAGCGTCTTGTATTTTACAATTTTACAGTTTCTCATACCCAGTGAAACTTTCAGTAACCATTGATGGAGAAAACAAGATATTCCATGGCAAAACCAAATTCAAACAGTGCCTATCCAGAAATCCAGCTTTACTGAAGTTACTAGAAGGAAAACTCCAACCCAAAGTAAAAACTACAAGCAAAAATTACACAGGAACTATATAACTACACTGTCACAAAAACAACCACACAAACATTCTACTGCAATCATAAGGTCTTACTTCAGAGGCTTATATGCAACAAAATGCAACAAAATGAAAACCTAAGTGAAATGAACAATTTTCTTGATCATTTCCACTTGCCAAAGTTTAATCAAGATCAGACAAACAAATTAAATGGTTCTATTTCTCCTCCAGAAATAGACGCTATCATTAAAAGTATCCCAACCAAAAAAAAAAAAAAAAAGCCCAGGACCAAATGCCTTCACTGCAGAATTCTATCTGAACTTCAAAGAAGAGCTAATACCAATACTCCTCAAGCTACTCCACAAAACAGAAATGGATGGAAAATTACCAAACTCCTTCTATGAGGCCACAGTCACCATGATACCTAAACCTCAAAAAAAAAAAAAAAAAAAAACCCAACGGAGAAAGCATTTCAGACTAATTTCTCTTATGAACATTGATGAAATATACTCAATAAAATACTCACAAACCGAATCCAAGAACACATAAAGATATTATTCACCATGACCAAGTAAGCTTCATTCCAGGGATGTTTCAATATACAGAAATCCACCAATGTAATCCACCATATAAAAAAACTGAAAGAAAAAAGCCACATGATCTTCTCCTTAGATATCAAAAAAGCATTTAACAAAATCCAATGCCTACTCATGTTTAAAATTTGGGGGAGATCAGGGATACAAGGCACATACCTAAATATAATAAAGGCTATATACAGCAAGCCAATAACCAACATCAAATTAAATGGAGAAATACTCAAGGAAATTTCACTAAATTCAGGAACTAATCAAGGCTGTCCACTCCCTTCATATCACTTCAATATAGTTTTTGAAGTTCTAGTTAGAGCAGTAAGAAAGCAAAGGGAGATCAAGGGGAGCCAAATGGGAAAACAGGAAGTCAAATTATCCCTATTCATAGACAATATGATAGTGTATATAAGTGACTCCCAAAATGCTACTAGAGAACTCCTACAGCTGAAAAACACTTTCAGCAAAATAGCTGGATATAAATTTAACTCAAAATAATCAGTAGCCTTCCTGTATACAAAAGGCAAATCTACTGAGAAAGAAATTAGGGAAACTCCACCCTCAAAATAGCCACAAGCAATATGAAGTATCTAGTTGTAACTCTAACCAAGCAAGTGAAAGACTTGTTTGAAAAAAAGTCAAATCTCTGAAGAAGATGGAAGATGACATGAGAAGATAGAATGATCTTCCTTGTTCATGGATCGGGAGAATTAACATACTAAAAATGGCCACCCTACCAAAAACAATTTACAGATTCAATGCAATTTCTATCAAAATACATACACAATTTTTAAAGACATTGAAAGATCAATTCTCAATTTCACATGGAAAAACAAAAAGCCCTGAATAGCTAAAACAATACTGTACAATAAAAGGACCTCCAGAGGGCTCTCTTTACCCCATCTAAATTTGTCCTATAGAGCAACAGTAATTAAAACAGCATGGTACTGGCATAGAATCAGGTTGGTTGCACAATGGAATCTAATTGAAGACCCAGAAATAAATCCACACTCATATGGACACCTGATTTTTGACAAAGAAGCCAAATCTATTCAATGGAAAAAGGATAACACCTTCAACTGATGGGGCTGGCCTAACTGGATGTCTTCATGTAGAAAAATGCAAGTAGATCCATATTCATCACCATGCACAAAACTAAAGTCCAAAAGGATTAAAGACCTCAAAATAAAACCAGAGACACTAAATCTGTTAGAAGAAAAAGTGCGGAAGAGCCTGGAACTCATTGGCATAGGAGACAACTTCCTGAACAGAACTCCAACAGCCCAGCCTCTAATTTCAACTATTAATAAATGGGACCTCATGAGGCTGAGAAGCTTTCTAAGGCAGGAGACACTGTCAAGAGAACAAAGCGACAGCCTACAGACTGGGAATAGATCTTCACCAACCCTACATCTAAAAGGACTAATACCCCCAAAATATATAAAGAGCTCAAGAAATTAGCTACCACCAAACCAAATAACCCATTTAAGAAATGGGGCTCAGAACTGAATAGATAATTCTAAACAGAGGAATATCAAATGGCTGAGAAACACTTAAAGAAATGCTCAACATCCTTAGTCAGCACATAAATGCCAATCAAAATGACTCTGAGATTTCATCTTATACTCATCAGAATGGCTAAGATCAAAAACTAAAGTGACAGCATATGCTGGCAAGGATGTGTAGAAAGGGGAATACCCCTTCATTGCTGGTGGGAGTGCAAACTTTACAACCACTATGGAAATCAATCTGACACTTTCTCAGAAAACTTGGAATAGGGCTACGTCAAAACCCAGATATTCGACTCTTTGGAATATATCCAAAAGATACTCTACCACACAACAAGGACATATGCTTAACCATGTTCATAGCAGCCTTATTCAAAATAGCCAGAACTAGGAAACAACCTAGATGTCCCTCGGTCAAAGAATGTATAAAGAATCTATGGTACACTTACACTATGGAATACTACACAGCTATTAAAAACAAGGAAATCCTGAAATTTGCAGGCAAATGGATGGAACTAGAAATGATAATCCTGAGTGATTTATCCCAGACCCAGAAAGATACACATGACATATACTCACTTATAATTGGACACTAGACTGACAGATATGTCCCCTGAAAGTCTTCACTTAGCTGGAGATTAGGATAGATACTGAGACTTCCTATTGGGACTCTACGTGAGAGACGTAAAGAACAATGGTAAAATAGAAGGACCCAGAGGGTCCTAGAAACCTACAAGAAGACCATTAATGCTGGTGGATTTGGAACCAGGCAGGTCAGCTCGAACTACAGTACCAACCAAAGACAATGCATGCAGTAAACCTAGAGCCCCTATCCAGATCTATCCAATGGATACCACATTATCCACAGTTGTGTGAAGAGCAGGGAATGATTTGGACATGAACTCTGGTGCTCCTAATTTGACCACTTCCCTTGGTGCAGAGACCTGGAGAAACTCGGGGGAAGAGTAAGCAGGCTACCAGAAAGAGACTTGAAAGACTGTGATCTTATAGTGGGGGACAAGGACCCCTTTTGTCACAGACCTAGGGGAGGGTAAAAGAATGAAATAGGGAGGGAGGGGGAATGGGAAGATTCAAGGGAATGGACAACAAATGAGATGTAAACTGAATAAATTACTTAAATAAAAAAATTTTTAAAACTCCACCTGTTGAAAACAAACAAAAAAGTGATTTTTCACTTTGATCTCTTCATTGATGATTATAAACAAGTTAAACTTGGGCATATGAACCTCTTATAAATATTAATGTTTAGATAAAATTCAACATAGTTACAGTTTTAGTTAAGTATATGTTTGAGCTATGGCTTTATGCCAAATTTCTAAAAAAATGAATTATTTGACATGCTAATTACTTTAAAGGTAAGTATATGCAAAATTTAGACTGAGTTAAAGTCTATAGTTTATTTTATGATGCTATACAGATTTGAAGCTGGATACCTCATAAATGAGACAATTTTATTCATTTCATAGCTTTATAGGACGAATGTCCATATAGTATGCCACAATTCCAGGGTGATCTTTCCTTTCTGTAATGTACCACAACCTGTTATATGATGTTATTCTGTGAATATATCCAAAATAAGACGATCATATGATAAAACTAGCTATCAGAGATGATTGAAGGGCTAATATTCTCTTTTTTACTTTTTATTTTTTGTTTTGTTTTTTCATATTGTTTATTTTTACATGTACATTTATATTATTATACTTATATACAATAAACTACCTATAGCAAGAGGAACCATGGCACAATCAGGAATTATATAAATATTACATTCTTAGTGTTTTGGCTATTTGTATTTGGTAGCCTTGAAGAAAACATGTTTCCTATTTTGGTGCATCTACATTTCTGAATGTAAATCAATCTCTATCACATCTTATCATTATCAACTTAAACCATCTATCTAGACCTAAAAACATCTAAATCTCTAAGCTTCATTGTATAAATAAGTTACCTGGTCTTCAACTCCATCAGAGACTTGAGAAGTAATAAACTTGATTACATGAGTATGCGGAGAGTTTAGGTTAGTAGCTTCCCAAATGAGATGAAAGAGACAGTTTGCTACCTTAATAGTTACCCAAAACTCTGTATAATTTTGGAGAATCTTTTTCAGCCTTCTAGCCCAATATATCTGACAGTAATATTTATGAGGCAGGAACTATTGTATACTTGCTTACCTTGTCTTGGTGAATTTGGCCATCGCTGCTACCTACTTCCAAGATTGCCCTTTTTTAGGCAGAATTATATCTGTGGTCGAAACAAGGACATTTTCCCCAGTGGCTTGTTTACCACATTTGAAGCCATCTCCATAAGAAAATTCTTTGATGCTATTAAACATTTAATGGTGAATTCTCCCAGACTTAGGGAGAACTACATTCGTTTTTTCAATGTCAGCATTTTATATAATTTAATTTGGTTGTATAAAGTACCCCTTCTGTTTTTCAATTTCCTGAAGCAACAAGTATACATTGTTGATGCTTGCCAAGCAGTCTAACAGTCAACTATATCCTGTACCTCATGCCTGATCTCTTAAAGGTTCCTCATCATGTTCCAACACTGCCACACTGTAGACTCAAATACATGAAAGTTAGAGAAAGCACTCACATCACTGAAAATATAACATTCTGTTATAATCTTGACCACCAAGTTTTATGTCTATTTTACAATGCAAACTTAATTTATTCTGGTGAACATTCTCATTATGTTAACTCATTTAAGCATCATTCAAAATATGAGTCCAAAGTATTTTCTTAGACTCAATAAAAAATCTGATTCCAAGATATAATGAATCAACATGATAAATATTCACATTCAAAAAATTTAAATGGAGTAGTAAAGCATACAGTGCCTATACAAGCCCAAGACCCAGCAGGGCAAATACTAAGTCCTAGAGCTTCAAATTTCTAATCTTCTACAACACTGTCAAAAGGGATTTTTCCATGGTCTTCAAGCATCTTCAATTCTCAAGAAGTTGTTTGTAAAATGGTTGTTCCACTATGTTGGACACCCATAGCTATCACTTTCCCACTTGATCAGGACGTGTTGCTGCCTACTTTTTTCATATAGTACATCTTCAGTAACCATACTCATATTTCTCCTATAGCTAACGCCTCATGTAAAGGAATTCAGGTCCTGCTTCACAGAGAATAATTAATAGTTTATTCATGAGAAAATAAGAGTGAATGTTTCCTGGAAGCACAAATCCAGTGTATTTCAACATGGCAATAGTTTCATGGAGATTTTATAGTAGCAGATCAATAGCAAACCACAAATCAAGATGTTTTTCAAATATATTGGTGGAGACATAAGGTAGGCAGATTGCAGTTAAGTAGAAAAATTTTGTCATAAGCCTTACAAGGTATATTTGATGTCATTCTTAGCCTTTTTGTTGATGCAAAGTGATAGTTTGTACATTCCAAAATATAATTACTTGACAGTCATATGACTGTTAGGTCAAACAGAACCCAAAACAGCTGGAGGTTTGCTTCTACTCATGAAATGTACCAGATTTTCTGTCATAGACATTCTACTTAGTCACAATCCTTGTAGACCCTACAACACAGGCATATATTTTTAGGACATGGTATAGTCATTCAGACTTCTCTTTTTAACCTTCTATTGGCTTTTTGTGATTTCACATCATGCACCCCAATCTACATCTCCCATTATACCTGCCCTCCACTGCTGCAACCTACAGAGAACAAAAATCTCAGTTTGTCACACAGTATACCCCTCTGTCAACACATCTGCTTGCAAATGTTCATGTCAGTGTCCCTTGGTCTGGTACAAAGCCTATGGCTTCTGCTACACTATCAATACTGGAACCCCCTGGGACTCCTCTTGGATATCTTGCCATTGATATCTGTTATGGAAATCTTACAGCCTTGGATGTACTGGAGCAGCCCCCTCAAGCACTCCAGAGATGCATCAATGAGGCAGATGTTGGGATGGGCCAAATTAAATCCCCAGGACTCTCCTGCTCTCACATCCTTGTGGATGCAATACGTGTAACCCCCAGAACCAGGGCCAGTTTTACCCTGTTTCCTGGAAAAGTACAGGGTCTACTCTCCCAAGTGTGGCAGCTGGTGAGGGAAATGGCAAGTTCTTCCCCTCTCATAACTCCATGAAAACTTCTCCCATTTGTCATAGATAATGAAGGGTGAAGGACAAGAGGAAAGTATCTTTCCTTCGTCTGTGCCACTGCCCATTAGAAAAAAGGTAGGGCTGGCTTTTCTGTGATCTCACCCTCAAGGCCAGCTCACCTGCAAGCCCCACATCCAGAGCCTGTGATGCCTAGGTGATTTGAAGAGCCTGCTCTCCCAATGTTGTAGCAAGTGAAGGGCAAGAACAGCTGTCCTGCTCTCATGACCCATGGGCAGCTGTCTCATGTGCTGTATAGGTGGCAAGGGATGAGGGTATAGGAGGACATCTTTCTCTTACCCAGATAGTCACATAGCAGAAAAGTTTCAGAATCCAATCACCCATGTTTACAGCATCAGGGCTGGCTTACTGGTACCCTGCTGTCAGGGTCAACTCTACTATGCTGCCCAGGTGAGGTGAAGGGCCTGCTCTCCTAAGTGCTGCATCAGATTGAAGAGAAGGCACAGTTCTCTCTCCTTTATTTCTTGGGGCCTCTTCTCCTGCCTGCTGTAGGTAGCGAGGGGTAAGGGAGACATCATTTTCTTGCCAATGACATCCCACAACAGACAAGTGCTTAGGCCAACTCACCCACATTCACCCCTTGGAGCCAGCTTACCCATGTGCCTGCCACCAGGGTCATCTCTACTGAGTTATTCCTGTCAGTTTCAGGATCTACCCTCCACTTTCCTGAGTGCTGTAGCTTGTGCTGAGCAGTGCCAGTTCTCCTGCTTTCATGACCACAGAGCCAGTTCTCCTGCCTGCCACACATGTTGAGGGAAGAGGGGAGAAGAGAGTATATATATATATATATATATATATATATATATATATATATATATAT